>CAKAJA020000120.1:0-38407 GCA_916610235.2 Lasioglossum morio | reverse complement strand
AGCGCGGTCGACGATGAACTGTACTGTCGGAGCGCGGCTACGCTGGTATTTATAGGCCGAGCGCGGACCACTGGAGTGGGGCTGTCGCTAGGCGAAACACGTGGCCGTTATGTAACAGGATGATGAAATCCGCTACGGTGATTACATCAGCCTGTTATGACCTTGAATCTATTTATAGCTCGAGCTCTCGAGGAATGTCATTGGCGTAACCATTAATTATTTGGTTTCCAATTAATTAATGGTTATTTTAATCTGGTTATATTTTAATGATTAAATTAATTATAATTAAGTGATTATAATTAATTTAACAAGTTTTTCGAATTTAAGATTAACGTGATTTTTGCAGATTCGTTAGTTATGTGTGCGCTTATAAATAATTGTGTTTGTGTTACAATGTTTGTGTGCTTATAATTAATTTATCTGAAATTATTTTGTTTTAAAACTATTTTTATAATGTATTAAAAATAATTTCAGATGACAAGAGCGAAAAAGAAGTAGCAACAATTATTGTTCAACAAAAATTGGAGGGGCAACAACCATTGGCGTAAGTATCAGGTAAGTAATATTTTCATGTAATTTTATAGGTAAATATAAGTAATAATTGTTTTTATTTTCAGGTTTGCTGTTTCTACTGGATGCTTCAAAGGTAATGTATAATTGTTATAGAGGAAGTTTCAAAAGATAATCTATGGTAATTTACAGGTTGTTCCAAGGGTTGATGCTGATTCTACAGGACGTTTCAAAGGTAAATATAATATGTATAGGTTGTTTCAAAAGTAATGAATGGGAATTATTTTACAGGGCGTTTCAAAAGTTGGTGTTGATTCTACAGGACGTTTCAAAGGTACTTCGTTCTTGCTCTTGGACGCGGAAGTATTGTTAAGTATAAATTGTTATAATTAATTATTAGAATAATATGGAAATATATATGTACGTTTATATTTTTAGGAGGAACGCTAAATCAAACGTTGGCTTTTCTGAGCCGACGTCACACCTCCCTCGCCGGGGAAGAATTTTCGCGGAGTGAAAATTCTTGGAGCAACGGGGTTGCTCAGAGGTGGACGCGCGCGATGGGGAAAACAGGGCGATGGGGTGCGGTGGGTGGGGAGGGACGAATCTTCTCGAGGTGTCTTCATTCTCGGCGAGTCGTCGGAAGGCGGTGTTCCATTTCGGCTATGGATAGTTGAGACGAGCAATACAGGCACTCTAGGATCCATACTTCCTGGCAAATTTGTTTCTTGCACCAACTGCAAGGGTATTCCCTTCGTGGTTGTGCTGCGTGGATTACGTGGAACGTTTCTACCATGCCTGGGTAGAGGAGTCTGCAATCTCCGCAGAGGTCTTCTCCTTCGTCTGTTGCATGGACTAGCCCGTTGTAGCAGAAGTATCTTTCGTACCTCAGCAGATGTCCCAATCTTTTGCGGGCGGTGGGTACCGGGCGTCGTCCTTTTCCGCACATGGTGTAACTGTCTCAGGTGGCAGGTTGGGCGACTGAGTGGTGTTCTACACAGACAGAGTCGTGATTTTCTGAGCGGAGCTCGTGTCTGTATTTCGTAGAAATTTCTATTGCGTTGGAACAGAGGAATATCCGAACGTTTGTCGGTGCGGTTATCGCTGCGAGGGCTCTCTCTGAGTAGTCCCTGGGAATACGGTATGGAGGAGGATACAGAGATACAGGCGGAGGGTAATTGAGGTTCGTTGGTGACGTTGCAGAGGGGGCGGAGACATTCATTGATGTCATCACGCGGCACTTCGTGGAGTGTCGGATGTTTGGCGGGCAATCGTATCGGTTCAAGAGGTCCGACGATTTTGATCTTCGCCCGATGGAGGGTGAATCCTCTGCCCGCGGAGATATTCCTTTGGTGGGCAGGGTCAGGAGGGGCGAATTCTGCTGGGCGTCCAACTAGTGCGACGAAGCAGGCCAGGTTGTCGTTCGGGAGTGTTGTTCTCCTTATAGGGCGAGTATTGGCTCGAAGAAATGGCGTCGCTGGAAGGCCTTCGTTGAGGGATGTGTTGTCTTCCGAGCTGTCATCTTCTTCTGGGGTTGATATGGGGTTTTGGGGTGGGTGAGAGCAGAAAACTGGGGTGTCGACGTGCGGTTTCGTCGATGGTGGAAGAACGACCGAATTACAAGAAAGCGCATGCGCGTTAGCATTCGCTGTTTTCGGACGATCTTTTTGGGGGTGGGGGTAACGGTTTGCCCCTAGAAGAGGGTTCGCATATCCGATTTTGCCTTGGATTCGACGTTTGATAGGGGTAGGTTTGTAAACCTGGCTTGTATAAAATGGGTATGTGTTCGCGTTTTGATCTTTAATGATCGTCTCGCATAGGCGGTCTGTGCGAGCGTATGAATTAGGGGGAGGGGGGGGAATCCGAAGCGAAATCGAAATTTGAATTTCGCTTGGGGCGATCCGAGACGCAGTCGGATGTTTGATCGGATTTTCGCGCGATGTGGTTGGTTACTCTAGTAATGGGGGAAGGGTTAGTCGCAGTGAGAGGAGATTTAGAGTTGGTGGGATAGGGGGGGTTAGAAGTAGTAAAGGGAGATTTAGAAGGGGTGGGGGAGGGGGGAGATCTAGAAATTGTGAGGGGTGATTCAAGAATTGGTGGGGTAGGGGGGGTTAGAAGAAGTGAAGGGAGATTTAGAAGGGGTGGGGGAGGGGTGAGATCTAGAAATTGTGAGGGGTGATTTAGAATTGGTGGGGTAGGGGGGGTTAGAAGAAGTGAAGGGAGATTTAGAAGGGGTGGGGGAGGGGTGAGATCTAGAAATTGTGAGGGGTGATTTAGAATTGGTGGGGTAGGGGGGGTTAGAAGAAGTGAAGGGAGATTTAGAAGGGGTGGGGGAGGGGTGAGATCTAGAAATTGCGAGGGGTGATTTAGAATTGGTGGGATAGGGGGGGTTAGAAGAAGTGAAGGGAGATTTAGAAGGGGTGGGGAAGGGGTTTTTTGAATTTGTGAGGGATGATTTAGATGTGGTTCTGGTGGGTGGTTCCGGACTGGAAGGGGGTGTGTTGAACTCTTCGATCTCTAGAACCGGGAGATTGAAGGTTATATTTTTGTTAGATAAATTAAGGCATTGAAGAACTGCCTTACCATTGATATTGGTAACTGGGCAGTCGCCCAAGAATACGTTCGGTTGAACGTCTATTCGAGGTAAGTAGCCGGTTTCTGGGCCTATTACATCGATTGTAATGTGTGTGGCGGTTAGGGCGTTGATTTTGTGTACGCGAGGGTTGTCGAATGATGCACAGACATTGTTGCAGGAGAGCTGGTTTGGCGATTCTAGGGGATTGTCTGTGGGATACCGCGCGGGTGAGACCTCCCGGGGCTGTGGGATGTTCGGAAGGCGGGAGTCGTTTCCCTGATTTTGTTTGTTATGTTCACGGCGGCGGCACTCGTGAATATTGTGTCCCGGTCTTTTGCAATACCGACAGAATTTAGGGGCTTCAGAGGGGTAGGTTTCGCGTTTCTCGCGGTAGGGGGTGAATGCGGGGCGTTCGGATTTCGTTGGGGGAACTACGTCGCGTCGATTTCGCGGGGGTTCGTATCGTCGCGGTGATAGGGGAGGGCGGTTTGTATGTTCGGAATACAGGTTGGTATCGCGCAATGATTTGTGGGGTGGGGACGAGGGTTGGTCGAAATTCTCGTATTCGAGACGTTCGGGGGTGTGATTTCGGGGTTCGGTGAATTCTTCGCGTCTAGTAACATCGCAATAATAATGTCCGTACCGTTCGTTGTCCGACTCGTATTGATGATACGCGGATATAGCTTCGTTAAATATCTCGTTTAATTGCCGAGATTGATGGGGGCGAATTTCTGATCGGAGGGCGGGTATTAGGCCGCGAATAAAACAATCCCTTGTAAGGGTGTCAATTTCTTTGACGTCGGGGTTTGCGCGGTCGCAGTCTAAGATCGCGGTGCGGAGATCTTTGACACGAGTAATGAAATCGAGCACGTGCTCGGTGGGGCCTTGGAAAATGCTGGCGAGTTCGCCACGGTATTGATCCACGAAACGGTGGGGGCCTAACACGTCTTTTAGCCTGCTGCACAATTCGGAGATCGTAGTGCAGTCGGCGTCTTCAATCGCGGCATATGCGCGTCCGCGTAGCTTATTGCAAATAAGCTTGGTCAGGGTACGTTCCGCTTGGGGTGGGATTGTTTCGTGCGCGCGTTTGCAAGTTCGCACGAATTGGAGGACCGAGAGGTTAATTCCGTCGAAGGTGGGAACAAGTTCTACCGCTTGTTTCAAGAGGTAATTAGTGGATTCGGGACGCGGCGATTCTATAAAAGGGGTGGAGTCCGATCGGGGGAGAAATCGAGGGTTATTCGAGTCGGAGCTATTTAAACGTAATTCGTGCAGTTCACGTTGTATAGATAATATTTCGTGTTGATGTGCGCGAGCATCTGCTTCGTACGCTTCTCTCGCGAGCTCGAGAGTTGCGATCTGTTCGCGGAGGGCATTTTCACGTCTGTCCATATCGCGTTGGATTGCGAGGAGTTCTTCCTCGGTAAGGGGTAGGTTTGCTTGGGAAATTTGATTCGATCCGTCGGGATCCATTACGAAGATCGTTTGGGGCGCGATAAGAGAGTAGGATATTCACAAATGAGATAGGGGAGAGTGTCGCCAACTGAGGGCGAGAGAGAGAGAGAAAGGAATGTGCTAAACTGATGAAGCGTGAGGGGAAAGAAAAGGGGGGAAAGGGGGAGGGTGTCAGAATCAAATAAGGAGCGGTGACCGGACAGAAAGCGGGGGTCGTGTCGTGTCCTACCGACTGCGCCAATTTTGTCACGTCCGGGGATGGAAAGTCTCCGGTCGCGATAAAATAAAATAAAATTTCACGACCTGTGATCCACGCGACACATACGTCCGCGTCCGATCAGGGCCCGCTATCCGGTGTATGCCCTCAAGTGGTGATTCAGCACCCTTTGTGTCGACTAGTGAGGTCGAACGGAGGAGAAGGAGAAAAGGAGGGAAGGCAAGTATACTCACCTAGGTTGTATGTTTCTAGGTTATGGAGGCGGAGACGTCCGGCTTCCTGTTCAATGAATCCTGGGACCACGCTATACCTCGTGGTATTTTAATCGCGTAGCGCAGGCGCACGAGGGGATCGGAGAAGGGAAAGAAAGAATTTGTATTTGAAGTGAAGTGATTTAAATAAAGAGAGAGGGATTGAATGTAAGAAACCAATGTTCTATTATTGTCTCTAGTGACACGTTATCCGGTTCGTCGGCGCTGATCGAAACACGAGGTCCGTCTTCGCCCGGGACGAAGCACTGGAATACCGTAAAACGAGAGCACTAATACTAATTTAAACGTTTCTCGGGGCGCTTGTTGACGCTCGTCGGTGCTGGTCGATGCATGTAGCTCGCCTGCGCCAATACGATGTCATGAAGATTTATCGAGAACACTTTCACTAACGAAACACTTCACGAATTTGTAGATAAATGCGAAAAGAAGGATGAGACAGAGAGAATAAAGAGGAACGTCGAAATAAGAATAGGAACAAAGCAAACACTTGTAATATAATAATAGAAATGAAATACAATAAATTTATAAGAGTAACGAATTATAATTAACGTATAATATTAATATATGAATAAAAATATAACGAAATTAAAGAATAATAAATGCACGTGGCGAAGAAAATAAAGGTATGGATACGATATTAATATAAGACGTGTAATTATAATTAGGATTCGAATATAATACAAAGTAAGTATAGCGACGAAAGAATATTATAATATAATAAGGATTAAAGGAAAATAGTAATTAGACTTAGAATTGAATTAGAATAATAATGGGGTTTAGGATTTAAATATAGGATTAGATTTTGGATAACGAACGAAACTGCGCACTGCACTGAATCACTGTATCGCGAACTGAGTTGAACTACGTCGTCCGAAGACGGAATGAATACGAAGGAAATAGAACTAGAAGTGAACCAGAAGTGGAACAGAAGAGAAGTGTGTCTCGAGCGCGGTCGACGATGAACTGTACTGTCGGAGCGCGGCTACGCTGGTATTTATAGGCCGAGCGCGGACCACTGGAGTGGGGCTGTCGCTAGGCGAAACACGTGGCCGTTATGTAACAGGATGATGAAATCCGCTACGGTGATTACATCAGCCTGTTATGACCTTGAATCTATTTATAGCTCGAGCTCTCGAGGAATGTCATTGGCGTAACCATTAATTATTTGGTTTCCAATTAATTAATGGTTATTTTAATCTGGTTATATTTTAATGATTAAATTAATTATAATTAAGTGATTATAATTAATTTAACAAGTTTTTCGAATTTAAGATTAACGTGATTTTTGCAGATTCGTTAGTTATGTGTGCGCTTATAAATAATTGTGTTTGTGTTACAATGTTTGTGTGCTTATAATTAATTTATCTGAAATTATTTTGTTTTAAAACTATTTTTATAATGTATTAAAAATAATTTCAGATGACAAGAGCGAAAAAGAAGTAGCAACAATTATTGTTCAACAAAAATTGGAGGGGCAACAACCATTGGCGTAAGTATCAGGTAAGTAATATTTTCATGTAATTTTATAGGTAAATATAAGTAATAATTGTTTTTATTTTCAGGTTTGCTGTTTCTACTGGATGCTTCAAAGGTAATGTATAATTGTTATAGAGGAAGTTTCAAAAGATAATCTATGGTAATTTACAGGTTGTTCCAAGGGTTGATGCTGATTCTACAGGACGTTTCAAAGGTAAATATAATATGTATAGGTTGTTTCAAAAGTAATGAATGGGAATTATTTTACAGGGCGTTTCAAAAGTTGGTGTTGATTCTACAGGACGTTTCAAAGGTACTTCGTTCTTGCTCTTGGACGCGGAAGTATTGTTAAGTATAAATTGTTATAATTAATTATTAGAATAATATGGAAATATATATGTACGTTTATATTTTTAGGAGGAACGCTAAATCAAACGTTGGCTTTTCTGAGCCGACGTCACACCGATTCGTTGTTTTGCGTGAAAAATCGATGCATTTGTATGCAAATACGCGAATATGTCGCAGAAACCAGGAATTGCCATGAAATTAAGCGATATAATCGAGTTTATGCAAGGATCGATGAATCTTTGTGCCACACGTCTGTTTCTGTACCGATTCGATGTTTTGTGTGAAAAATCGACGAATTTGCATGCAAATACGCGAATATGTCGCAGAAACCAGGAATTGCCATGAAATTAAGCGATATAATCGAGTTTATGCAAGAATCGATGAATCTTTGTGCCACACGTCTGTTTCTGTACCGATTCGTTGTTTTGCGTGAAAAATCGATGCATTTGTATGCAAATACGCGAATATGTCGCAGAAACCAGGAATTGCCATGAAATTAAGCGATATAATCGAGTTTATGCAAGAATCGATGAATCTTTGTGCCACACGTCTGTTTCTGTACCGATTCGTTGTTTTGCGTGAAAAATCGAAGCATTTGTATGCAAATACGCGAATATGTCGCAGAAACCAGGAATTGCCATAAAATTAAGCGATATAATCGAGTTTATGCAAGAATCGATGAATCTTTGTGACACACGTCTGTTTCTGTACCGATTCGATGTTTTGCGTTTAAAATCGATGCATTTGTATGCAAATACGCGAATATGTCGCAGAAACCAGGAATTGCCATGAAATTAAGCGATATAATCGAGTTTATGCAAGGATCGATGAATCTTTGTGCCACACGTCTGTTTCTGTACCGATTCGATGTTTTGCGTGAAAAATCGACGAATTTGCATGCAAATACGCGAATATGTCGCAGAAACCAGGAATTGCCATGAAATTAAGCGATATAATCGAGTTTATGCAAGAATCGATGAATCTTTGTGCCACACGTCTGTTTCTGTACCGATTCGTTGTTTTGCGTGAAAAATCGATGCATTTGTATGCAAATACGCGAATATGTCGCAGAAACCAGGAATTGCCATGAAATTAAGCGATATAATCGAGTTTATGCAAGAATCGATGAATCTTTGTGCCACACGTCTGTTTCTGTACCGATTCGTTGTTTTGCGTGAAAAATCGATGCATTTCTATGCAAATAAACGAATATGTCGCAGAAACCAGGAATTGCCATGAAATTAAGCGATATAATCGAGTTTATGCAAGAATCGATGAATCTTTGTGCCACACGTCTGTTTCTGTACCGATTCGATGTTTTGCGTGAAAAATCGAAGCGTTTGTATGCAAATACGCGAATATGTCGCAGAAACCAGGAATTGCCATGAAATTAAGCGATATAATCGAGTTTATGCAAGAATCGATGAATCTTTGTGCCACACGTCTGTTTCTGTACCGATTCGTTGCTTTTCGTGAAAAATCGAAGCATTTGTATGCAAATACGCGAATATGTCGCAGAAACCAGGAATTGCCATGAAATTAAGCCATATAATCGAGTTTATGCAAGAATCGATGAATCTTTGTGCCCATATCTGTTTCTGTACCAATTCGTTGTTTTGCGTGAACAATCGATGCATTTGTATGCAAATACGCGAATATGTCGCAGAAACCAGGAATTGCCATGAAATTAAGCGATATAATCGAGTTTATGCAAGGATCGATGAATCTTTGTGCCACACGTCTGTTTCTGTACCGATTCGATGTTTTGTGTGAAAAATCGACGAATTTGCATGCAAATACGCGAATATGTCGCAGAAACCAGGAATTGCCATGAAATTAAGCGATATAATCGAGTTTATGCAAGAATCGATGAATCTTTGTGCCACACGTCTGTTTCTGTACCGATTCGTTGTTTTGCGTGAAAAATCGATGCATTTGTATGCAAATACACGAATATGTCGCAGAAACCAGGAATTGCCATGAAATTAAGCGATATAATCGAGTTTATGCAAGAATCGATGAATCTTTGTGACACACGTCTGTTTCTGTACCGATTCGATGTTTTGCGTGAAAAATCGACGAATTTGCATGCAAATACGCGAATATGTCGCAGAAACCAGGAATTGCCATGAAATTAAGCGATATAATCGAGTTTATGCAAGAATCGATGAATCTTTGTGCCACACGTCTTTTTCTGTACCGATTCGTTGTTTTGCGTGAAAAATCGATGCATTTGTATGCAAATACGCGAATATGTCGCAGAAACCAGGAATTGCCATGAAATTAAGCGATATAAGCGAGTTTATGCAAGAATCGATGAATCTTTGTGCCACACATCTGTTTCTGTACCGATTCGTTGTTTTGCGTGAAAAATCGAGGCATTTGTATGCAAATACACGAATATGTCGCAGAAACCAGGAATTGCCATGAAATTAAGCGATATAATCGAGTTTATGCAAGAATCGATGAATCTTTGTGCCACACGTCTGTTTCTGTACCGATTCGATGTTTTGTGTGAAAAATCGACGAATTTGCATGCAAATACGCGAATATGTCGCAGAAACCAGGAATTGCCATGAAATTAAGCGATATAATCGAGTTTATGCAAGAATCGATGAATCTTTGTGCCACACGTCTGTTTCTGTACCGATTCGATGTTTTGCGTGAAAAATCGATGAATTTGCATGCAAATACGCGAATATGTCGCAGAAACCAGGAATTGCCATGAAATTAAGCGATATAATCGAGTTTATGCAAGAATCGATGAATCTTTGTGCCACACATCTGTTTCTGTACCAATTCGTTGTTTTGCGTGAAAAATCGATGCATTTGTATGCAAATACGCGAATATGTCGCAGAAAACAGGAATTGCCATGAAATTAAGCGATATAATCGAGTTTATGCAAGAATCGATGAATCTTTGTGCCACACGTCTGTTTCTGTACCGATTCGTTGTTTTGCGTGAAAAATCGAAGCATTTGTATGCAAATACGCGAATATGTCGCAGAAACCAGGAATTGCCATGAAATTAAGCGATATAATCGAGTTTATGCAAGAATCGAGGAATCTTTGTGCCACACGTCTGTTTCTGTACCGATTCGATGTTTTGCGTGAAAAATCGATGCGTTTGTATGCAAATACGCGAATATGTCGCAGAAACCAGGAATTGCCATGAAATTTAGCGATATAATCGAGTTTATGCAAGAATCGATGAATCTTTGTGCCACACGTCTGTTTCTGTACCGATTCGTTGTTTTGCGTGAAAAATCGAAGCATTTGTATGCAAATACGCGAATATGTCGCAGAAACCAGGAATTGCCATGAAATTAAGCGATATAATCGAGTTTATGCAAGAATCGATGAATCTTTGTGCCACACGTCTGTTTCTGTACCGATTCGTTGTTTTGCGTGAAAAATCGATGCATTTGTATGCAAATACGCGAATATGTCGCAGAAACCAGGAATTGCCATGAAGTTAAGCGATATAAGCGAGTTTATGCAAGAATCGATGAATCTTTGTGCCACACATCTGTTTCTGTACCAATTCGTTGTTTTGCGTGAAAAATCGAGGCATTTGTATGCAAATACGCGAATATGTCGCAGAAACCAGGAATTGCCATGAAATTAAGCGATATAATCGAGTTTATGCAAGAATCGATGAATCTTTGTGCCACACGTCTGTTTCTGTACCGATTCGTTGTTTTGCGTGAAAAATCGATGCGTTTGTATGCAAATACGCGAATATGTCGCAGAAACCAGGAATTGCCATGAAATTAAGCGATATAAGCGAGTTTATGCAAGAATCGATGAATCTTTGTGCCACACGTCTGTTTCTGTACCGATTCGATGTTTTGCGTGAAAAATCGAAGCGTTTGTATGCAAATACGCGAATATGTCGCAGAAACCAGCAATTGCCATGAAATTAAGCGATATAATCGAGTTTATGCAAGAATCGATGAATCTTTGTGCCACACGTCTGTTTCTGTACCGATTCGTTGTTTTGCGTGAAAAATCGATGCGTTTGTATGCAAATACGCGAATATGTCGCAGAAACCAGGAATTGCCATGAAATTTAGCGATATAATCGAGTTTATGCAAGAATCGATGAATCTTTGTGCCACACGTCTGTTTCTGTACCGATTCGTTGTTTTGCGTGAAAAATCGAAGCATTTGTATGCAAATACGCGAATATGTCGCAGAAACCAGGAATTGCCATGAAATTAAGCGATATAATCGAGTTTATGCAAGAATCGATGAATCTTTGTGCCACACGTCTGTTTCTGTACCGATTCGATGTTTTGCGTGAAAAATCGAAGCGTTTGTATGCAAATACGCGAATATGTCGCAGAAACCAGGAATTGCCATGAAATTAAGCGATATAATCGAGTTTATGCAAGGATCGATGAATCTTTGTGCCACACGTCTGTTTCTGTACCGATTCGATGTTTTGTGTGAAAAATCGACGAATTTGCATGCAAATACGCGAATATGTCGCAGAAACCAGGAATTGCCATGAAATTAAGCGATATAATCGAGTTTATGCAAGAATCGATGAATCTTTGTGCCACACGTCTGTTTCTGTACCGATTCGTTGTTTTGCGTGAAAAATCGATGCATTTGTATGCAAATACGCGAATATGTCGCAGAAACCAGGAATTGCCATGAAATTAAGCGATATAATCGAGTTTATGCAAGAATCGATGAATCTTTGTGCCACACGTCTGTTTCTGTACCGATTCGTTGTTTTGCGTGAAAAATCGATGCATTTGTATGCAAATACACGAATATGTCGCAGAAACCAGGAATTGCCATGAAATTAAGCGATATAATCGAGTTTATGCAAGAATCGATGAATCTTTGTGACACACGTCTGTTTCTGTACCGGTTCGATGTTTTGCGTGAAAAATCGACGAATTTGCATGCAAATACGCGAATATGTCGCAGAAACCAGGAATTGCCATGAAATTTAGCGATATAATCGAGTTTATGCAAGAATCGATGAATCTTTGTGCCACACGTCTGTTTCTGTACCGATTCGTTGTTTTGCGTGAAAAATCGAAGCATTTGTATGCAAATACGCGAATATGTCGCAGAAACCAGGAATTGCCATGAAATTAAGCGATATAATCGAGTTTATGCAAGAATCGATGAATCTTTGTGCCACACGTCTGTTTCTGTACCGATTCGTTGTTTTGCGTGAACAATCGATGCATTTGTATGCAAATACGCGAATATGTCGCAGAAACCAGGAATTGCCATGAAATTAAGCGATATAATCGAGTTTATGCAAGGATCGATGAATCTTTGTGCCACACGTCTGTTTCTGTACCGATTCGATGTTTTGTGTGAAAAATCGACGAATTTGCATGCAAATACGCGAATATGTCGCAGAAACCAGGAATTGCCATGAAATTAAGCGATATAATCGAGTTTATGCAAGAATCGATGAATCTTTGTGCCACACGTCTGTTTCTGTACCGATTCGTTGTTTTGCGTGAAAAATCGATGCATTTGTATGCAAATACGCGAATATGTCGCAGAAACCAGGAATTGCCATGAAATTAAGCGATATAATCGAGTTTATGCAAGGATCGATGAATCTTTGTGCCACACGTCTGTTTCTGTACCGATTCGATGTTTTGTGTGAAAAATCGACGAATTTGCATGCAAATACGCGAATAGTCGCAGAAACCAGGAATTGCCATGAAATTAAGCGATATAATCGAGTTTATGCAAGAATCGATGAATCTTTGTGCCACACGTCTGTTTCTGTACCGATTCGTTGTTTTGCGTGAAAAATCGATGCATTTGTATGCAAATACGCGAATATGTCGCAGAAACCAGGAATTGCCATGAAATTAAGCGATATAATCGAGTTTATGCAAGAATCGATTAATCTTTGTGCCACACGTCTGTTTCTGTACCGATTCGTTGTTTTGCGTGAAAAATCGAAGCATTTGTATGCAAATACGCGATTATGTCGCAGAAACCAGGAATTGCCATGAAATTAAGCGATATAATCGAGTTTATGCAAGAATCGATGAATCTTTGTGCCACACGTCTGTTTCTGTACCGATTCGATGTTTTGTGTGAAAAATCGACGAATTTGCATGCAAATACGCGAATATGTCGCAGCAGAAACCAGGAATTGCCATGAAATTAAGCGATATAATCGAGTTTATGCAAGAATCGATGAATCTTTGTGCCACACGTCTGTTTCTGTACCGATTCGTTGTTTTGCGTGAAAAATCGATGCATTTGTATGCAAATACGCGAATATGTCGCAGAAACCAGGAATTGCCATGAAATTAAGCGATATAATCGAGTTTATGCAAGAATCGTTGAATCTTTGTGCCACACGTCTGTTTCTGTACCGATTCGTTGTTTTGCGTGAAAAATCGATGCATTTGTATGCAAATACACGAATATGTCGCAGAAACCAGGAATTGCCATGAAATTAAGCGATATAATCGAGTTTATGCAAGAATCGATGAATCTTTGTGCCACACGTCTGTTTCTGTACCGATTCGATGTTTTGCGTGAAAAATCGAAGCGTTTGTATGCAAATACGCGAATATGTCGCAGAAACCAGGAATTGCCATGAAATTAAGCGATATAATCGAGTTTATGCAAGAATCGATGAATCTTTGTGCCACACGTCTGTTTCTGTACCGATTCGTTGCTTTTCGTGAAAAATCGAAGCATTTGTATGCAAATACGCGAATATGTCGCAGAAACCAGGAATTGCCATGAAATTAAGCCATATAATCGAGTTTATGCAAGAATCGATGAATCTTTGTGCCACATATCTGTTTCTGTACCAATTCGTTGTTTTGCGTGAACAATCGATGCATTTGTATGCAAAATACGCGAATATGTCGCAGAAAACCAGGAATTGCCATGAAATTAAGCGATATAATCGAGTTTATGCAAGGATCGATGAATCTTTGTGCCACACGTCTGTTTCTGTACCGATTCGATAGTTTTGCGTGAAAAATCGACGAATTTGCATGCAAATACGCGAATATGTCGCAGAAACCAGGAATTGCCATGAAATTAAGCGATATAATCGAGTTTATGCAAGAATCGATGAATCTTTGTGCCACACGTCTGTTTCTGTACCGATTCGTTGTTTTGCGTGAAAAATCGAAGCATTTGTATGCAAATACGCGAATATGTCGCAGAAACCAGGAATTGCCATGAAATTAAGCGATATAATCGAGTTTATGCAAGAATCGATGAATCTTTGTGCCACACGTCTGTTTCTGTACCGATTCGTTGTTTTGCGTGAAAAATCGATGCATTTGTATGCAAATACACGAATATGTCGCAGAAACCAGGAATTGCCATGAAATTAAGCGATATAATCGAGTTTATGCAAGAATCGATGAATCTTTGTGACACACGTCTGTTTCTGTACCGATTCGATGTTTTGCGTGAAAAATCGACGAATTTGCATGCAAATACGCGAATATGTCGCAGAAACAGGAATTGCCATGAAATTAAGCGATATAAGCGAGTTTATGCAAGAATCGATGAATCTTTTGTGCCACACGTCTGTTTCTGTACCGATTCGTTGTTTTGCGTGAAAAATCGAAGCATTTGTATGCAAATACGCGAATATGTCGCAGAAACCAGGAATTGCCATGAAATTAAGCGATATAATCGAGTTTATGCAAGAATCGATGAATCTTTGTGCCACACGTCTGTTTTTTGTACCGATTCGTTGTTTTGCGTGAAAGATCGATGCATTTGTATGCAAATACGCGAATATGTCGCAGAAACCAGGAATTGCCATGAAATTAAGCGATTAATCGAGTTTATGCAAGGATCGATGAATCTTTGTGCCACACGTCTGTTTCTGTACCGATTCGATGTTTTGTGTGAAAAATCGACGAATTTGCATGCAAATACGCGAATATGTCGCAAAAACCAGGAATTGCCATGAAATTAAGCGATATAATCGAGTTTATGCAAGAATCGATGAATCTTTGTGCCACACGTCTGTTTCTGTACCGATTCGTTGTTTTGCGTGAAAAATCGATGCATTTGTATGCAAATACGCGAATATGTCGCAGAAACCAGGAATTGCCATGAAATTAAGCGATATAATCGAGTTTGCCACACGTCTGTTTCTGTACCGATTCGATGTTTTTGTGTGAAAAATCGACGAATTTGCATGCAAATACGCGAATATGTCGCAGAAACCAGGAAATTGCCATGAAATTAAGCGATATAATCGAGTTTATGCAAGAATCGATGAATCTTTGTGCCACAACGTCTGTTTCTGTACCGATTCGTTGTTTTTTGCGTGAAAAATCGATGCATTTGTATGCAAATACGCGATATGTCGCAGAACACCAGGAATTGCCATTGAAATTAAGCGATATAATCGAGTTTATGCAAGAATCGATGAATCTTTGTGCCACACGTCTGTTTCTGTACCGATTCGTTGTTTTGCGTGAAAAATCGAAGCATTTGTATGCAAATACGCGAATATGTCGCAGAAACCAGGAATTGGCCATAAAATTAAGCGATATAATCGAGTTTATGCATCGATGCATTTGTATGCAAATACGCGAATATGTCGCAGAAACCAGGAATTGCCATGAAATTAAGCGATATAATCGAGTTTATGCAAGAATCGATGAATCTTTGTGCCACACGTCTGTTTCTGTACCGATTCGATGTTTTGCGTGAAAAATCGACGAATTTGCATGCAAATACGCGAATATGTCGCAGAAACCAGGAATTGCCATGAAATTAAGCGATATAATCGAGTTTATGCAAGAATCGATGAATCTTTGTGCCACACGTCTGTTTCTGTACCGATTCGTTGTTTTGCGTGAAAAATCGATGCATTTGTATGCAAATACGCGAATATGTCGCAGAAACCAGGAATTGCCATGAAATTAAGCGATATAATCGAGTTTATGCAAGAATCGATGAATCTTTGTGCCACACGTCTGTTTCTGTACCGATTCGTTGTTTTGCGTGAAAAATCGAAGCATTTGTATGCAAATACGCGAATATGTCGCAGAAACCAGGAATTGCCATAAAATTAAGCGATATAATCGAGTTTATGCAAGAATCGATGAATCTTTGTGACACACGTCTGTTTCTGTACCGATTCGTTGTTTTGCGTTTAAAATCGATGCATTTGTATGCAAATACGCGAATATGTCGCAGAAACCAGGAATTGCCATGAAATTAAGCGATATAATCGAGTTTATGCAAGAATCGATGAATCTTTGTGCCACACGTCTGTTTCTGTACCGATTCGATGTTTTGTGTGAAAAATCGACGAATTTGCATGCAAATACGCGAATATGTCGCAGAAACCAGGAATTGCCATGAAATTAAGCGATATAATCGAGTTTATGCAAGAATCGATGAATCTTTGTGCCACACGTCTGTTTCTGTACCGATTCGTTGTTTTGCGTGAAAAATCGATGCATTTGTATGCAAATACGCGAATATGTCGCAGAAACCAGGAATTGCCATGAAATTAAGCGATATAATCGAGTTTATGCAAGAATCGATGAATCTTTGTGCCACACGTCTGTTTCTGTACCGATTCGTTGTTTTGCGTGAAAAATCGATGCATTTCTATGCAAATAAACGAATATGTCGCAGAAACCAGGAATTGCCATGAAATTAAGCGATATAACCGAGTTTATGCAAGAATCGATGAATCTTTGTGCCACACGTCTGTTTCTGTACCGATTCGATGTTTTGCGTGAAAAATCGAAGCGTTTGTATGCAAATACGCGAATATGTCGCAGAAACCAGGAATTGCCATGAAATTAAGCGATATAATCGAGTTTATGCAAGAATCGATGAATCTTTGTGCCACACGTCTGTTTCTGTACCGATTCGTTGCTTTTCGTGAAAAATCGAAGCATTTGTATGCAAATACGCGAATATGTCGCAGAAACCAGGAATTGCCATGAAATTAAGCCATATAATCGAGTTTATGCAAGAATCGATGAATCTTTGTGCCACATATCTGTTTCTGTACCAATTCGTTGTTTTGCGTGAACAATCGATGCATTTGTATGCAAATACGCGAATATGTCGCAGAAACCAGGAATTGCCATGAAATTAAGCGATATAATCGAGTTTATGCAAGAATCGATGAATCTTTGTGCCACACGTCTGTTTCTGTACCGATTCGATGTTTTGTGTGAAAAATCGACGAATTTGCATGCAAATACGCGAATATGTCGCAGAAACCAGGAATTGCCATGAAATTAAGCGATATAATCGAGTTTATGCAAGAATCGATGAATCTTTGTGCCACACGTCTGTTTCTGTACCGATTCGTTGTTTTGCGTGAAAAATCGATGCATTTGTATGCAAATACACGAATATGTCGCAGAAACCAGGAATTGCCATGAAATTAAGCGATATAATCGAGTTTATGCAAGAATCGATGAATCTTTGTGACACACGTCTGTTTCTGTACCGATTCGATGTTTTGCGTGAAAAATCGACGAATTTGCATGCAAATACGCGAATATGTCGCAGAAACCAGGAATTGCCATGAAATTAAGCGATATAATCGAGTTTATGCAAGAATCGATGAATCTTTGTGCCACACGTCTGTTTCTGTACCGATTCGTTGTTTTGCGTGAAAAATCGATGCATTTGTATGCAAATACGCGAATATGTCGCAGAAACCAGGAATTGCCATGAAATTAAGCGATATAAGCGAGTTTATGCAAGAATCGATGAATCTTTGTGCCACACATCTGTTTCTGTACCGATTCGTTGTTTTGCGTGAAAAATCGAGGCATTTGTATGCAAATACACGAATATGTCGCAGAAACCAGGAATTGCCATGAAATTAAGCGATATAATCGAGTTTATGCAAGAATCGATGAATCTTTGTGCCACACGTCTGTTTCTGTACCGATTCGATGTTTTGTGTGAAAAATCGACGAATTTGCATGCAAATACGCGAATATGTCGCAGAAACCAGGAATTGCCATGAAATTAAGCGATATAATCGAGTTTATGCAAGAATCGATGAATCTTTGTGCCACACGTCTGTTTCTGTACCGATTCGATGTTTTGCGTGAAAAATCGATGAATTTGCATGCAAATACGCGAATATGTCGCAGAAACCAGGAATTGCCATGAAATTAAGCGATATAATCGAGTTTATGCAAGAATCGATGAATCTTTGTGCCACACATCTGTTTCTGTACCAATTCGTTGTTTTGCGTGAAAAATCGAGGCATTTGTATGCAAATACACGAATATGTCGCAGAAACCAGGAATTGCCATGAAATTAAGCGATATAATCGAGTTTATGCAAGAATCGATGAATCTTTGTGCCACACGTCTGTTTCTGTACCGATTCGATGTTTTGTGTGAAAAATCGACGAATTTGCATGCAAATACGCGAATATGTCGCAGAAACCAGGAATTGCCATGAAATTAAGCGATATAATCGAGTTTATGCAAGAATCGATGAATCTTTGTGCCACACGTCTGTTTCTGTACCGATTCGTTGTTTTGCGTGAAAAATCGATGCATTTGTATGCAAATACGCGAATATGTCGTAGAAAACAGGAATTGCCATAAAATTAAGGGTTCTAATCGAGTTCATGCAAGAATCGATGAATCTTTGTGCCACACGTCTGTTTCTGTACCGATTCGATGTTTTGCGTGAAAAATCGATGAATTTGCATGCAAATACGCGAATATGTCGCAGAAACCAGGAATTGCCATGAAATTAAGCGATATAATCGAGTTTACGCAAGAATCGATGAATCTTTGTGCCACACGTCTGTTTCTGTACCGATTCGTTGTTTTGCGTGAAAAATCGATGCATTTGTATGCAAATACGCGAATATGTCGCAGAAACCAGGAATTGCCATGAAATTAAGCGATATAATCGAGTTTATGCAAGAATCGATGAATCTTTGTGCCACACGTCTGTTTCTGTACCGATTCGATGTTTTGCGTGAAAAATCGATGCATTTGTATGCAAATACGCGAATATGTCGCAGAAACCAGGAATTGCCATGAAATTAAGCGATATAATCGAGTTTATGCAAGAATCGATGAATCTTTGTGCCACACGTCTGTTTCTGTACCGATTCGTTGTTTTGCGTGAAAAATCGATGCGTTTGTATGCAAATACGCGAATATGTCGCAGAAACCAGGAATTGCCATGAAATTAAGCGATATAATCGAGTTTATGCAAGAATCGATGAATCTTTGTGCCACACGTCTGTTTCTGTACCGATTCGTTGTTTTGCGTGAAAAATCGAGGCAATTGTATGTGTGACGTCGACCGCAACGACGCTCCGACGTTTGTCGTACGATGTACGAAGTATGAATGAAACAGCATATATTTGGGTTATGTACGAATGAATGTGCATGTTAAATTAAGTACACTAAACATTGTAACGCAAACACATAATTATAACCAATTCATATTAATATTAATATTGTAGTGCACCCGCCTATGGTGCCCAGTAGTTAATAGGGATTTTTCAATGCATACGCCTTTGCATTCCATCACTCGTTGCTGCGTCAGCGATAAGAGCCGAGCGCGGCACAAACGAACGGATAGAGGCAGCAACACGCCGAGAGTCCGCGCGGACTTGACGAGAGCCGTCAACAAAGCGCTGACTTAGCGTAACGTGCTCGAGTGGCCTCCGCCACACGAACGGATAGCACAAAGAGGACGAGCGGTCCCTCTTTGCAGCGTCAGCGGAAAACCGCGCGAACACTTGTCGTACGTGACTCCGATAAGGGATTTACAGTTTTCCTTATGGGAGACGCGCCGAGACAATTCAGTTCTCTACGAGCTCCCCTGTGAGCAACAACTATAGTTCTTTGCGAGCTCTCGATAGAGCAATACTTAAGAGGTTTAGACACCTCTCGTTAGCCTAAGAGGTTTAGACACCTCTCCCTACGTCTACCCGGTTTAGACACCGTGGCCTATTGTATTCAACCTGTGTACGGTTTTTAAAGGTGATTAAATAGTATTATTAATTATCATTCCTTCATATTATTTCTCTATCATAGTTTCCTATCCTTGTTCGACTGCGACTTAGAATCATTTGCTTCAGTGAGTTTATAGAAAGTTAAACCCGCCGACGTGACGTGTAACTCTAGGGTCCGAGTCGGTAATACCACCCTCTAGAGCGATCGAGCGTGCCAGGGTCATCGCGATTAAATTATTCATTGTCCTGCAAACATCCAGTGTCGAGTCGGTAATACCACCCACTGAGATCTTCTCAGGCGTGAACCAGATTGCATCTTGAACTAATTCGTTTTCTCGTGTGCATATGCCACGTTGTCGACAGTCGACCAGACGTTCCGCCATTTCCGACCTTATTAAACATTACGATACGCCGGGCTATTATAATTCCTTATTGGGAGTAACGAACGAGTTACAGTGCAGCGCTAGTGATCACGCGTCGCCACCCGATTGTCCATTCTATTGGAATCCAAGCTCCGTCAACCACGCGGACGAGCTACGCGTATCGCCCGTAATCGACCACGCGGATTACGCACCGGCCGTATATTCAGACATTTCGGACGCGTCGGACGCTGAAACGGTTATTATCGAACGAGGATCACCACAGGGCAACCAGGATAGCCCTTACCACACCACACAGGATTATCGTTCTCCAGGAAGTGACAGTTCCACCTCGAGCTTCGGAAAGTGCGACTCCCATCTGAGAAAACGCCAATCTACCGCGGGAGCGCTGCCCAATTTTTCCAGGAGCGAAGAAAACTTGGTGAAAATCCGAAGCGTCTCGATTCCTGTCAAGCCTCTTCGATACAAGATTGTCCAGTGGCGATACCCGTCGTATCCCGGGCAATACGACAAATAATCGTAAGAATATTTTCGTTATAATTAATATATTATAAGCGTGCGCTATTAATCTCACCCTTCGGGAGAGATCCGGTATTTCGGGCCAAGGTCAGACGCAGACGTACGCGCTGCGTGGATCAAAGATCGTGTCCCTTAAAAGTTTCGTCCTTTGGTTTGGGCTGCGATCAGCTGGCGTTCTTTTCTTTCAAAGAACGCCCCGACAGGACGTGACATAAATTTGGCGCAGTCGGTAGGACACTCGTAAGCGATCCCCGAAAAATTCCGGTAGCCGTACGCGCGAAAAATTTTTAAAATTTTTCAAAATTTTAAATAAATTTAATTTCGAAAATCCGACCTCGTGACAAGGACAGGAATGTTCACCCGGTCACGAATATAGTCCGTTATAAAAATCCAGACGAATAGTAGACCTCGTAGTATGTCGATCACATTTTAACATAACCCCACCTGTCACTTTTCGATGCCCTTTCGACAATTCTGCAGAGACACTCAGGGCACAGAAAATTTTTCTGACAACGCCAAAAATCTAATTCCCTCCAGGCGAACAAGCCACAATTTTTCCAAATTTTTAGGAATTATTTCAGAAATCTCCTAAAAATTATAAAAGTGAATTAAATGAAATAATTCACTACAGCTTCGCGAATAAGGCAGAGTGCCAAGTACGAAGAACGTCCACTATCGATAATCTCCAGGCGTGGATCTAACTTCGTTAAACCCGATTTTTCGAACATCTTTTCTCGAAAATATTCGAACTTAGAGAATTTTTCCAAAAATTTTCGTCTTCAAAAGACATGTCGACCCGACATCGCGAACGATTCTGAACAGTATGAGCCTGTCCCCTCGGCAGTTATTTTTTTTTTCTTTCGAAAAATAATTTCCAACTTAAAGGAATTTACCAAAAATTTTCGTCTTCAAAAGACATGTCGAGACGACCTCGCGAACAATTCTGAACAGCATGAGCCTGTCCCCTCGGGAGTTATTTTTTTTTCTCTTTCGAAAATTAAATTCCAACTTGAAGGAATTTGCCGAAATTTTCGCCACCAGGAATAACTAATGTCGACCTCCCAGCCCAATTCAAGTAGGACAAAGCCATCCCCAGCGGAGAAATTATTTCAACAAATCCTAACGAGTTAGACTAATTTTCATTAAAGAAAAATATTTCTTCGCAAAAATTTCTCAATAGAAATTATCAAATCTCGGCGTCTCATTCGAATCTACATACGATAGATATAATCCTACAGAAGAAATATTTCCGAAAATTTAATCTTTCAAAATAAGATTGACGAATCTCTATCAAACACGCGAAGACACGCGTAATGAACACGCGAAGTTCAAGTAAAATTTCGAAGATGGACCCGACTAGTTCCAACGCGAACCCTCCAACAGAATCAGAATTGCTAGCGTTCCAACAGGAACTCGCGAAACGCGAAGCTTTCTTGAAAGAACAATTCGACGTGTTAGACTCGAATAGAATAAAATACGAAGCGGAAATCCGTTCCCAACGCGACACATTCGCAGAACTTCGCCGCGAAATAGATACGCTTCGTGATATGACCTCACAAGAAGCCTCGCCGCGAATCGATCATTTTGATACACCGCTACGAGGAATATCGTATAACGATCCCACGATGTACACGGTGAAGCAAGCCGTTGAGACAGTCCCCACATTCGATGGAAAGTCCATCTCGATAATGCAGTTTGTACGTGCATGCAAACGCGCACGCGAATTAATTCCAGTCGCACAAGAAAGACTTCTAACGAAACTCATTTGCAACAAGCTTCGCGGACGCGCATATGCAGCTGTCGAGGATGCGAATTGTTGCACGATAAATGAATTATGCAATCGCCTAAAAGATGTTCTCGGTCCGTATAAGGTTGTAGACCAATATCGAGGAGAATTAGCTAGCATCTTACAAGGCACTTCAGAACATATGTTAGATTACATAGGTAGAGTGAAAGACCTCCGTACCGCGATTCTAGACTACTCTCGCGATAGCAACAATTTGACTTCGGAAGTCGACCAATTCACCACGGCATGCTTTTTGCGCGGCATCATTCCCACGCTCAGATATGAAGTCAGCCGATCAGAAAATCAGGGTCTTCATAAAGTCTTCGACGAAGCCATCAGCGCGTACAAACAATACGAGCACGATAAGACTCGTTATCGCGATCCGTTTCGCGACGAGAATAGACGCGTTAGCTTCTCGGAAAGCAGGAATCGTACGCCTGAGAGACGAAACCTAGAGCCATACCCACGCGATAGTTATGATTCACGAAGCTCTACACCGGAACGTAGAGATATTAAGCCAACCGCCCCATGGCGCAACCCGAATTCAAATTATCAAAGGGATAATTATCGCTCACCGCCGCCGCAGAGATATGAGCCGCCACAAGTGAGAACTCGCGAGGAATATGCACCACGCGAAAATAAAAATTTCAATTCGTACCGGGAACCCCGCGCGAAATTCCCAACCGAAAGCGAAAAGTTTTGTAAATACTGTAAACGCACCGGTCATGACATCCACGAATGTCGCCGTCGCGAATACGCTTCAAATTCGGGAAACGCAAACGGCCTCCCGACTGGCGTTCCGCAGCCGACCGAGGCCCCAATCGAGAAACCACGCCGGAACATAAACATTGCAGCCCCGATCGAGGAACGCTTACAAAACTTATCTCAGTCGTAAATATCGCAGACGACTCTCCGATCCCGCGAATTCAAACGACTGCGCCACAATTTGCTAAAACATGCGAATTTTTAGTAGACACCGGGTCAGAAATAAATTTGATTAGAGCGTCCAGCATGGATCAGAAAACTTTACTGGAATCAAATAAAGAAATACAAGTTCATGGTATCACCGATGGTTATATCAATACTATCGGTGAGGTCACAGTCGATTTGGCAAACAAGGTTCCAGTAACGTTTCATGTCTTGCCCAAAGAGTTTCCTGTAAACGTGGACGGAATTTTAGGAGCCCCGTTCTTCAGACAGGGAGCAGAGATCTCGTTTGCACGACAAGAGATCGTGCACGGTAATTTAAGAATTCCCTTCAGCAATGTGCATCAACACACGATCGAGGCCCGAACCGCCGCCTGTATCACGGTAGATGTAAGCGGCCCTAGCGAGGGATATATTCGCCGACAAGAAGTCGCACCAAATGTATACTTGGGCGATTGTCTTGTCACCAACAGAAATGGAAAAGCAAGCCTGCGGTGTATAAATGCATCGACCGACGTGGCGTCCTTCGAACTCCCCACACTGGAGGTAGAAGAGATCGAGGCAATCAATTCCGTTTCACATAATATACCTGGGGAGAACCCAGACGTAGCTCCCGTAAATCCGGATAAACTCAATGCTCATGCATACCGAATGCATGAGACGATCGACAACGATCACCTCGCGAATATTCCTGGGAAGAACCCAGACGTAGCTCCCGTAAATCCGGACAATTTGAATGAAAATGCTCCTGCATACCGAATGCACGAGACGACCCAAGACGGTCAAGACGCGATAACCTTTGAACAAACTTCAGATCAAGTAATAAATGATCACGCTTATCAGACGCACGAGCCGATCGCATGTGTTCAAAACGTAAAAGCACCTACGTCCGAATTAACAGGACCTATGGGAACCGAACCCTCCTACCTCCAACGGTCTCCGCGCGAAACAAAACCTCAAAACGCAAATAAAATATTGTCATTTGCCGCGATACGGTCTCCTCATAGGATAATCCCCGTAGATCGTGGGAAGGAATATTTAACCAAAACAAAAATTAATCCTAGAATGGCGATGTATGATGCCGCCACGTCAAAGCAACCGTCGTGCGACAATATTCATTCCCACGACCAAAAATTTATAAATGCTAACGCGCCACTTAATACGAACATCGAGCATCTTACCTATAAGCACGCGAAATTTAAGAACGCGATAGGACAACACAAGGTTATCGCGACAGGATGTAACGCGAAACCATCTCAAATCTACGCGAAATGCGGGATCAGCGGATCCAATATCCGACAAGCGAAATACGAAGCACCGAGAGCGTTAAAACCCCCACCTGAGGAGCAACACAACACCCCCCAAGGTATCCACAAGGAAGACAGCACCCTCAACGACGTTCAGTCTTACACAGACACCAGAGAGTGCAACATGCAGTACCGCCAAGCCACTATCCTACTCGCACTTGTAGTGCAATCATCAGCCCTCATCGGCTTCGATTGTGGAGGATCCACACTTAACGTTACAACATTCTCCACCATCGACACCCCTAGTTGCGAACCGGAGGACATCCAACCTACTGAAGAAACAGAAAAGGTCCAGCTCCTGCAACTCGCAGAATTCGCCCAAACCCACGTAATCCAGTGCCATGTAGAGATAGATAGGACTATCTATTACTGTGGAATGCACTCCCACGTATCAGTAGTCGCTAATGGACGTCAGGAATACCTCATGACAACCACCAGTGAAACGTGTTCCAATCTGCAAAAAACAGGAACACTCTTCATCACGCCGGCAGCCCAAATCAGTGGAGTACAGCCGAATTCGACAACCTCTCGCAGCCTCACCTTGGCTGGAATAATCGAAAATGATGGACGTTGTACAGGAACCACCTACAACGACCCATTTGGTACGTGGACTAGTGTCGTAGTTCAAGCAATAGTACGCGTCACAATTCGCGACTATTCCGCTTCCATTAAGTTGTCCACAGCGCAAATCCACCTACAATCAGGACAAGCCTGTCCTCTACAAAAAGGAAGTTGCCTGGATACACAGGATGGACACGCCTTCTGGGAAACTATCCCAACAGACTACTGTAAATTCAGCAGTTACGATGTTCTGTACGAAGGTCTAGCAACACGTATAACCTCAAAACTGGACTCCTCACCAATCGTATACACCGTATCCTCGGACGACGTAACGTTCGCTCTCACAGAAACCGGTCGCTCATCAGTGTGCGGTTACACAATAATCCGTACAGAGCATCCTAAACTTTTTATCTTGGAGACAGGGATTTCAGGAAAGTTCAAGGAACGAACACGCACTCTCGTGAATAACCTAGATATATTCACCTACATAAACAGCAAATTTATTTACGTAGAAAAACACCTGCGTAACCAGTTGTCACAACTATACAAGGATGTCATCCGACAAAAATGCGAATTGGAAAAACAAATTCTCCAGAACGCATTAACACAATTACACTCAGCGCCAGAAGAAGTCGCCACAGCAATCATGCGGGAACCAGGATACACTGCAGTACCAGCGGGAGAAGCAGTACACATAATCAAATGCGTACCAGTCAACGTGCAACTACGGAAGACGGAACAGTGCTTCGACGAGCTGCCAATATCCTACAAGAATGCATCAAAATTCTTGAAACCAAGAGATCATATAATCACCAATACAGGAACAGAGAAACCATGTAATGAATTATTACCTCCGCTATACCGGCTCCATGGAACATGGTATCGCCTAACGCCATCGTTATTGGAAGCCATCGCGCCTTCAATCCTGCATCCCCTCACGAAGCCAACGTGGAAGTACGTGGATCCCAAGAATCTTGCAACGGGAGGCATCTATTCCCAAGACGACTTGGATAAGCTGCAGGACCACATCATGTTTCCTGTAGACAAAGTGGCTCTAATCAATTCAATAGCACAAGGTGCATCTGGCAGGCAATTTGCCACGGACAGCATAAACATGTTCAATCTACTAGATGAACATTCATTACAACAAATCGCGGAATCCACTGCCAGGAAGCTATGGTCCGGATTCACTACATTTGGTTCAATTACTGCCGGATTACTAGGAATATACATCGTAATCAGAATGATAAAAACTATCATCAGCACGATAATAAATGGCATCGCGTTGCACTCTCTCTACGGTTGGAGCCTTCACCTCATCGTGGCCATCTGGAGCTCACTCACCAGATTCTTCATCTTTAGGAAACAAAACGACAATGGTGCAGTGACCGCCGTAAAATATGATATCGAAAGTGCAAGTGTCGGTGAACCCCATGCCCACCCAATACCCACGACGAGGAAGATCAACGCCCCGTCCACCCTTGACCCTAGACACGAAACGGACAATGTGTCAATACACCCAGTGTTCCGCCACAGTGACTCCGAAATTTCCCCGCGTGAAATTTCTTCCCTAAGGGGGGAGGTGTGACGTCGACCGCAACGACGCTCCGACGTTTGTCGTACGATGTACGAAGTATGAATGAAACAGCATATATTTGGGTTATGTACGAATGAATGTGCATGTTAAATTAAGTACACTAAACATTGTAACGCAAACACATAATTATAACCAATTCATATTAATATTAATATTGTAGTGCACCCGCCTATGGTGCCCAGTAGTTAATAGGGATTTTTCAATGCATACGCCTTTGCATTCCATCACTCGTTGCTGCGTCAGCGATAAGAGCCGAGCGCGGCACAAACGAACGGATAGAGGCAGCAACACGCCGAGAGTCCGCGCGGACTTGACGAGAGCCGTCAACAAAGCGCTGACTTAGCGTAACGTGCTCGAGTGGCCTCCGCCACACGAACGGATAGCACAAAGAGGACGAGCGGTCCCTCTTTGCAGCGTCAGCGGAAAACCGCGCGAACACTTGTCGTACGTGACTCCGATAAGGGATTTACAGTTTTCCTTATGGGAGACGCGCCGAGACAATTCAGTTCTCTACGAGCTCCCCTGTGAGCAACAACTATAGTTCTTTGCGAGCTCTCGATAGAGCAATACTTAAGAGGTTTAGACACCTCTCGTTAGCCTAAGAGGTTTAGACACCTCTCCCTACGTCTACCCGGTTTAGACACCGTGGCCTATTGTATTCAACCTGTGTACGGTTTTTAAAGGTGATTAAATAGTATTATTAATTATCATTCCTTCATATTATTTCTCTATCATAGTTTCCTATCCTTGTTCGACTGCGACTTAGAATCATTTGCTTCAGTGAGTTTATAGAAAGTTAAACCCGCCGACGTGACGTGTAACTCTAGGGTCCGAGTCGGTAATACCACCCTCTAGAGCGATCGAGCGTGCCAGGGTCATCGCGATTAAATTATTCATTGTCCTGCAAACATCCAGTGTCGAGTCGGTAATACCACCCACTGAGATCTTCTCAGGCGTGAACCAGATTGCATCTTGAACTAATTCGTTTTCTCGTGTGCATATGCCACGTTGTCGACAGTCGACCAGACGTTCCGCCATTTCCGACCTTATTAAACATTACGATACGCCGGGCTATTATAATTCCTTATTGGGAGTAACGAACGAGTTACAGTGCAGCGCTAGTGATCACGCGTCGCCACCCGATTGTCCATTCTATTGGAATCCAAGCTCCGTCAACCACGCGGACGAGCTACGCGTATCGCCCGTAATCGACCACGCGGATTACGCACCGGCCGTATATTCAGACATTTCGGACGCGTCGGACGCTGAAACGGTTATTATCGAACGAGGATCACCACAGGGCAACCAGGATAGCCCTTACCACACCACACAGGATTATCGTTCTCCAGGAAGTGACAGTTCCACCTCGAGCTTCGGAAAGTGCGACTCCCATCTGAGAAAACGCCAATCTACCGCGGGAGCGCTGCCCAATTTTTCCAGGAGCGAAGAAAACTTGGTGAAAATCCGAAGCGTCTCGATTCCTGTCAAGCCTCTTCGATACAAGATTGTCCAGTGGCGATACCCGTCGTATCCCGGGCAATACGACAAATAATCGTAAGAATATTTTCGTTATAATTAATATATTATAAGCGTGCGCTATTAATCTCACCCTTCGGGAGAGATCCGGTATTTCGGGCCAAGGTCAGACGCAGACGTACGCGCTGCGTGGATCAAAGATCGTGTCCCTTAAAAGTTTCGTCCTTTGGTTTGGGCTGCGATCAGCTGGCGTTCTTTTCTTTCAAAGAACGCCCCGACAGGACGTGACATAAATTTGGCGCAGTCGGTAGGACACTCGTAAGCGATCCCCGAAAAATTCCGGTAGCCGTACGCGCGAAAAATTTTTAAAATTTTTCAAAATTTTAAATAAATTTAATTTCGAAAATCCGACCTCGTGACAAGGACAGGAATGTTCACCCGGTCACGAATATAGTCCGTTATAAAAATCCAGACGAATAGTAGACCTCGTAGTATGTCGATCACATTTTAACATAACCCCACCTGTCACTTTTCGATGCCCTTTCGACAATTCTGCAGAGACACTCAGGGCACAGAAAATTTTTCTGACAACGCCAAAAATCTAATTCCCTCCAGGCGAACAAGCCACAATTTTTCCAAATTTTTAGGAATTATTTCAGAAATCTCCTAAAAATTATAAAAGTGAATTAAATGAAATAATTCACTACAGCTTCGCGAATAAGGCAGAGTGCCAAGTACGAAGAACGTCCACTATCGATAATCTCCAGGCGTGGATCTAACTTCGTTAAACCCGATTTTTCGAACATCTTTTCTCGAAAATATTCGAACTTAGAGAATTTTTCCAAAAATTTTCGTCTTCAAAAGACATGTCGACCCGACATCGCGAACGATTCTGAACAGTATGAGCCTGTCCCCTCGGCAGTTATTTTTTTTTTCTTTCGAAAAATAATTTCCAACTTAAAGGAATTTACCAAAAATTTTCGTCTTCAAAAGACATGTCGAGACGACCTCGCGAACAATTCTGAACAGCATGAGCCTGTCCCCTCGGGAGTTATTTTTTTTTCTCTTTCGAAAATTAAATTCCAACTTGAAGGAATTTGCCGAAATTTTCGCCACCAGGAATAACTAATGTCGACCTCCCAGCCCAATTCAAGTAGGACAAAGCCATCCCCAGCGGAGAAATTATTTCAACAAATCCTAACGAGTTAGACTAATTTTCATTAAAGAAAAATATTTCTTCGCAAAAATTTCTCAATAGAAATTATCAAATCTCGGCGTCTCATTCGAATCTACATACGATAGATATAATCCTACAGAAGAAATATTTCCGAAAATTTAATCTTTCAAAATAAGATTGACGAATCTCTATCAAACACGCGAAGACACGCGTAATGAACACGCGAAGTTCAAGTAAAATTTCGAAGATGGACCCGACTAGTTCCAACGCGAACCCTCCAACAGAATCAGAATTGCTAGCGTTCCAACAGGAACTCGCGAAACGCGAAGCTTTCTTGAAAGAACAATTCGACGTGTTAGACTCGAATAGAATAAAATACGAAGCGGAAATCCGTTCCCAACGCGACACATTCGCAGAACTTCGCCGCGAAATAGATACGCTTCGTGATATGACCTCACAAGAAGCCTCGCCGCGAATCGATCATTTTGATACACCGCTACGAGGAATATCGTATAACGATCCCACGATGTACACGGTGAAGCAAGCCGTTGAGACAGTCCCCACATTCGATGGAAAGTCCATCTCGATAATGCAGTTTGTACGTGCATGCAAACGCGCACGCGAATTAATTCCAGTCGCACAAGAAAGACTTCTAACGAAACTCATTTGCAACAAGCTTCGCGGACGCGCATATGCAGCTGTCGAGGATGCGAATTGTTGCACGATAAATGAATTATGCAATCGCCTAAAAGATGTTCTCGGTCCGTATAAGGTTGTAGACCAATATCGAGGAGAATTAGCTAGCATCTTACAAGGCACTTCAGAACATATGTTAGATTACATAGGTAGAGTGAAAGACCTCCGTACCGCGATTCTAGACTACTCTCGCGATAGCAACAATTTGACTTCGGAAGTCGACCAATTCACCACGGCATGCTTTTTGCGCGGCATCATTCCCACGCTCAGATATGAAGTCAGCCGATCAGAAAATCAGGGTCTTCATAAAGTCTTCGACGAAGCCATCAGCGCGTACAAACAATACGAGCACGATAAGACTCGTTATCGCGATCCGTTTCGCGACGAGAATAGACGCGTTAGCTTCTCGGAAAGCAGGAATCGTACGCCTGAGAGACGAAACCTAGAGCCATACCCACGCGATAGTTATGATTCACGAAGCTCTACACCGGAACGTAGAGATATTAAGCCAACCGCCCCATGGCGCAACCCGAATTCAAATTATCAAAGGGATAATTATCGCTCACCGCCGCCGCAGAGATATGAGCCGCCACAAGTGAGAACTCGCGAGGAATATGCACCACGCGAAAATAAAAATTTCAATTCGTACCGGGAAACCCGCGCGAAATTCCCAACCGAAAGCGAAAAGTTTTGTAAATACTGTAAACGCACCGGTCATGACATCCACGAATGTCGCCGTCGCGAATACGCTTCAAATTCGGGAAACGCAAACGGCCTCCCGACTGGCGTTCCGCAGCCGACCGAGGCCCCAATCGAGAAACCACGCCGGAACGTAAACATTGCAGCCCCGATCGAGGAACGCTTACAAAACTTATCTCAGTCGTAAATATCGCGGACGACTCTCCGATCCCGCGAATTCAAACGACTGCGCCACAATTTGCTAAAACATGCGAGTTTCTAGTAGACACCGGGTCAGAAATAAATTTGATTAGAGCGTCCAGCATGGATCAGAAAACTTTACTGGAATCAAATAAAGAAATACAAGTTCATGGTATCACCGATGGTTATATCAATACTATCGGTGAGGTCACAGTCGATTTGGCAAACAAGGTTCCAGTAACGTTTCATGTCTTGCCCAAAGAGTTTCCTGTAAACGTGGACGGAATTTTAGGAGCCCCGTTCTTCAGACAGGGAGCAGAGATCTCGTTTGCACGACAAGAGATCGTGCACGGTAATTTAAAAATTCCCTTCAGCAATGTGCATCAACACACGATCGAGGCCCGAACCGCCGCCTGTATCGCGGTAGATGTAAGCGGCCCTAGCGAGGGATATATTCGCCGACAAGAAGTCGCACCAAATGTATACTTGGGCGATTGTCTTGTCACCAACAGAAATGGAAAAGCGAGCCTGCGGTGTATAAATGCATCGACCGACGTGGCGTCCTTCGAACTCCCCACACTGGAGGTAGAAGAGATCGAGGCAATCAATTCCGTTTCGCATAATATACCTGGGAAGAACCCAGACGTAGCTCCCGTAAATCCGGATAAACTCAATGCTCATGCATACCGAATGCATGAGACGATCGACAACGATCACCTCGCGAATATTCCTGGGAAGAACCCAGACGTAGCTCCCGTAAATCCGGACAATTTGAATGAAAATGCTCCTGCATACCGAATGCACGAGACGACCCAAGACGGTCAAGACGCGATAACCTTTGAACAAACTTCAGATCAAGTAATAAATGATCACGCTTATCAGACGCACGAGCCGATCGCATGTGTTCAAAACGTAAAAGCACCTACGTCCGAATTAACAGGACCTATGGGAACCGAACCCTCCTACCTCCAACGGTCTCCGCGCGAAACAAAACCTCAAAACGCAAATAAAATATTGTCATTTGCCGCGATACGGTCTCCTCATAGGATAATCCCCGTAGATCGTGGGAAGGAATATTTAACCAAAACAAAAATTAATCCTAGAATGGCGATGTATGATGCCGCCACGTCAAAGCAACCGTCGTGCGACAATATTCATTCCCACGACCGAAAATTTATAAATGCTAACGCGCCACTTAATACGAACATCGAGCATCTTACCTATAAGCACGCGAAATTTAAGAACGCGATAGGACAACACAAGGTTATCGCGACAGGATGTAACGCGAAACCATCTCAAATCTACGCGAAATGCGGGATCAGCGGATCCAATATCCGACAAGCGAAATACGAAGCACCGAGAGCGTTAAAACCCCCACCTGAGGAGCAACACAACACCCCCCAAGGTATCCACAAGGAAGACAGCACCCTCAACGACGTTCAGTCTTACACAGACACCAGAGAGTGCAACATGCAGTACCGCCAAGCCACTATCCTACTCGCACTTGTAGTGCAATCATCAGCCCTCATCGGCTTCGATTGTGGAGGATCCACACTTAACGTTACAACATTCTCCACCATCGACACCCCTAGTTGCGAACCGGAGGACATCCAACCTACTGAAGAAACAGAAAAGGTCCAGCTCCTGCAACTCGCAGAATTCGCCCAAACCCACGTAATCCAGTGCCATGTAGAGATAGATAGGACTATCTATTACTGTGGAATGCACTCCCACGTATCAGTAGTCGCTAATGGACGTCAGGAATACCTCATGACAACCACCAGTGAAACGTGTTCCAATCTGCAAAAAACAGGAACACTCTTCATCACGCCGGCAGCCCAAATCAGTGGAGTACAGCCGAATTCGACAACCTCTCGCAGCCTCACCTTGGCTGGAATAATCGAAAATGATGGACGTTGTACAGGAACCACCTACAACGACCCCATTTGGTACGTGGACTAGTGTCGTAGTTCAAGCAATAGTACGCGTCACAATTCGCGACTATTCCGCTTCCATTAAGTTGTCCACAGCGCAAATCCACCTACAATCAGGACAAGCCTGTCCTCTACAAAAAGGAAGTTGCCTGGATACACAGGATGGACACGCCTTCTGGGAAACTATCCCAACAGACTACTGTAAATTCAGCAGTTACGATGTTCTGTACGAAGGTCTAGCAACACGTATAACCTCAAAACTGGACTCCTCACCAATCGTATACACCGTATCCTCGGACGACGTAACGTTCGCTCTCACAGAAACCGGTCGCTCATCAGTGTGCGGTTACACAATAATCCGTACAGAGCATCCTAAACTTTTTATCTTGGAGACAGGGATTTCAGGAAAGTTCAAGGAACGAACACGCACTCTCGTGAATAACCTAGATATATTCACCTACATAAACAGCAAATTTATTTACGTAGAAAAAACACCTGCGTAACCAGTTGTCACAACTATACAAGGATGTCATCCGACAAAAATGCGAATTGGAAAAACAAATTCTCCAGAACGCATTAACACAATTACACTCAGCGCCAGAAGAAGTCGCCACAGCAATCATGCGGGAACCAGGATACACTGCAGTACCAGCGGGAGAAGCAGTACACATAATCAAATGCGTACCAGTCAACGTGCAACTACGGAAGACGGAACAGTGCTTCGACGAGCTGCCAATATCCTACAAGAATGCATCAAAATTCTTGAAACCAAGAGATCATATAATCACCAATACAGGAACAGAGAAACCATGTAATGAATTATTACCTCCGCTATACCGGCTCCATGGAACATGGTATCGCCTAACGCCATCGTTATTGGAAGCCATCGCGCCTTCAATCCTGCATCCCCTCACGAAGCCAACGTGGAAGTACGTGGATCCCAAGAATCTTGCAACGGGAGGCATCTATTCCCAAGACGACTTGGATAAGCTGCAGGACCACATCATGTTTCCTGTAGACAAAGTGGCTCTAATCAATTCAATAGCACAAGGTGCATCTGGCAGGCAATTTGCCACGGACAGCATAAACATGTTCAATCTACTAGATGAACACATTACAACAAATCGCGGAATCCACTGCCAGGAAGCTATGGTCCGGATTCACTACATTTGGTTCAATTACTGCCGGATTACTAGGAATATACATCGTAATCAGAATGATAAAAACTATCATCAGCACGATAATAAATGGCATCGCGTTGCACTCTCTCTACGGTTGGAGCCTTCACCTCATCGTGGCCATCTGGAGCTCACTCACCAGATTCTTCATCTTTAGGAAACAAAACGACAATGGTGCAGTGACCGCCGTAAAATATGATATCGAAAGTGCAAGTGTCGGTGAACCCCATGCCCACCCAATACCCACGACGAGGAAGATCAACGCCCCGTCCACCCTTGACCCTAGACACGAAACGGACAATGTGTCAATACACCCAGTGTTCCGCCACAGTGACTCCGAAATTTCCCCGCGTGAAATTTCTTCCCTAAGGGGGGAGGTGTGACGTCGACCGCAACGACGCTCCGACGTTTGTCGTACGATGTACGAAGTATGAATGAAACAGCATATATTTGGGTTATGTACGAATGAATGTGCATGTTAAATTAAGTACACTAAACATTGTAACGCAAACACATAATTATAATCAATTCATATTAATATTAATATTGTAGTGCACCCGCCTATGGTGCCCAGTAGTTAATAGGGATTTTTCAATGCATACGCCTTTGCATTCCATCACTCGTTGCTGCGTCAGCGATAAGAGCCGAGCGCGGCACAAACGAACGGATAGAGGCAGCAACACGCCGAGAGTCCGCGCGGACTTGACGAGAGCCGTCAACAAAGCGCTGACTTAGCGTAACGTGCTCGAGTGGCCTCCGCCACACGAACGGATAGCACAAAGAGGACGAGCGGTCCCTCTTTGCAGCGTCAGCGGAAAACCGCGCGAACACTTGTCGTACGTGACTCCGATAAGGGATTTACAGTTTTCCTTATGGGAGACGCGCCGAGACAATTCAGTTCTCTACGAGCTCCTCTGTGAGCAACAACTATAGTTCTTTGCGAGCTCTCGATAGAGCAATACTTAAGAGGTTTAGACACCTCTCGTTAGCCTAAGAGGTTTAGACACCTCTCCCTACGTCTACCCGGTTTAGACACCGTGGCCTATTGTATTCAACCTGTGTACGGTTTTTAAAGGTGATTAAATAGTATTATTAATTATCATTCCTTCATATTATTTCTCTATCATAGTTTCCTATCCTTGTTCGACTGCGACTTAGAATCATTTGCTTCAGTGAGTTTATAGAAAGTTAAACCCGCCGACGTGACGTGTAACTCTAGGGTCCGAGTCGGTAATACCACCCTCTAGAGCGATCGAGCGTGCCAGGGTCATCGCGATTAAATTATTCATTGTCCTGCAAACATCCAGTGTCGAGTCGGTAATACCACCCACTGAGATCTTCTCAGGCGTGAACCAGATTGCATCTTGAACTAATTCGTTTTCTCGTGTGCATATGCCACGTTGTCGACAGTCGACCAGACGTTCCGCCATTTCCGACCTTATTAAACATTACAATACGCCGGGCTATTATAATTCCTTATTGGGAGTAACGAACGAGTTACAGTGCAGCGCTAGTGATCACGCGTCGCCACCCGATTGTCCATTCTATTGGAATCCAAGCTCCGTCGACCACGCGGACGAGCTACGCGTATCGCCCGTAATCGACCACGCGGATTACGCACCGGCCGTATATTCAGACATTTCGGACGCGTCGGACGCTGAAACGGTTATTATCGAACGAGGATCACCACAGGGCAACCAGGATAGCCCTTACCACACCACACAGGATTATCGTTCTCCAGGAAGTGACAGTTCCACCTCGAGCTTCGGAAAGTGCGACTCCCATCTGAGAAAACGCCAATCTACCGCGGGAGCGCTGCCCAATTTTTCCAGGAGCGAAGAAAACTTGGTGAAAATCCGAAGCGTCTCGATTCCTGTCAAGCCTCTTCGATACAAGATTGTCCAGTGGCGATACCCGTCGTATCCCGGGCAATACGACAAATAATCGTAAGAATATTTTCGTTATAATTAATATATTATAAGCGTGCGCTATTAATCTCACCCTTCGGGAGAGATCCGGTATTTCGGGCCAAGGTCAGACGCAGACGTACGCGCTGCGTGGATCAAAGATCGTGTCCCTTAAAAGTTTCGTCCTTTGGTTTGGGCTGCGATCAGCTGGCGTTCTTTTCTTTCAAAGAACGCCCCGACAGGACGTGACATATGCAAATACGCGAATATGTCGCAGAAACCAGGAATTGCCATGAAATTAAGCGATATAATCGAGTTTATGCAAGAATCGATGAATCTTTGTGCCACACGTCTGTTTCTGTACCGATTCGTTGTTTTGCGTGAAAAATCGATGCCTTTGTATGCAAATACGCGAATATGTCGTAGAAACCAGGAATTGCCATAAAATTAAGGGTTCTAATCGAGTTTATGCAAGAATCGATGAATCTTTGTGCCACACGTCTGTTTCTGTACCGATTCGATGTTTTGCGTGAAAAATCGATGAATTTGCATGCAAATACGCGAATATGTCGCAGAAACCAGGAATTGCCATGAAATTAAGCGATATAATCGAGTTTATGCAAGAATCGATGAATCTTTGTGCCACGCATCTGTTTCTGTACCAATTCGTTGTTTTGCGTGAAAAATCGAGGCATTTGTATGCAAATACGCGAATATGTCGCAGAAACCAGGAATTGCCATGAAATTAAGCGATATAATCGAGTTTATGCAAGAATCGATGAATCTTTGTGCCACACGTCTGTTTCTGTACCGATTCGATGTTTTGCGTGAAAAATCGATGAATTTGCATGCAAATATGTCGCAGAAACCAGGAATTGCCATGAAATTAAGCGATATAATCGAGTTTATGCAAGAATCGATGAATCTTTGTGCCACACGTCTGTTTCTGTACCGATTCGATGTTTTGCGTGAAAAATCGATGAATTTGCATGCAAATACGCGAATATGTCGCAGAAACCAGGAATTGCCATGAAATTAAGCGATATAATCGAGTTTATGGAAGAATCGATGAATCTTTGTGCCACGCATCTGTTTCTGTACCAATTCGTTGTTTTGCGTGAAAAATCGAGGCATTTGTATGCAAATACGCGAATATGTCGCAGAAACCAGGAATTGCCATGAAATTAAGCGATATAATCGAGTTTATGCAAGAATCGATGAATCTTTGTGCCACACGTCTGTTTCTGTACCGTTCGATGTTTTGCGTGAAAAATCGATGCGTTTGTATGCAAATACGCGAATATGTCGCAGAAACCAGGAATTGCCATGAAATTAAGCGATATAATCGAGTTTATGCAAGAATCGATGAATCTTTGTGCCACACGTCTGTTTCTGTACCAATTCGTTGTTTTGCGTGAACAATCGATGCATTTGTATGCAAATACACGAATATGTCGCAGAAACCAGGAATTGCCATGAAATTAAGCGATCTAATCGAGTTTATGCAAGAATCGATGAATCTTTGTGCCACACATCTGTTTCTGTACCAATTCGTTGTTTTGCGTGAAAAATCGATGCATTTGTATGCAAATACGCGAATATGTCGCAGAAACCAGGAATTGCCATGAAATTAAGCGATATAATCGAGTTTATGCAAGAATCGATGAATCTTTGTGCCACACGTCTGTTTCTGTACCGATTCGTTGTTTTGCGTGAAAAATCGATGCATTTGTATGCAAATACGCGAATATGTCGCAGAAACCAGGAATTGCCATGAAATTAAGCGATATAATCGAGTTTATGCAAGAATCGATGAATCTTTGTGCCACATATCTGTTTCTGTACCAATTCGTTGTTTTGCGTGAACAATCGATGCATTTGTATGCAAATACGCGAATATGTCGTAGAAACCAGGAATTGCCATAAAATTAAGGGTTCTAATCGAGTTTATGCAAGAATCGATGAATCTTTGTGCCACACGTCTGTTTCTGTACCGATTCGATGTTTTGCGTGAAAAATCGATGAATTTGCATGCAAATACGCGAATATGTCGCAGAAACCAGGAATTGCCATGAAATTAAGCGATATAATCGAGTTTATGCAAGAATCGATGAATCTTTGTGCCACGCATCTGTTTCTGTACCAATTCGTTGTTTTGCGTGAAAAATCGAGGCATTTGTATGCAAATACGCGAATATGTCGCAGAAACCAGGAATTGCCATGAAATTAAGCGATATAATCGAGTTTATGCAAGAATCGATGAAT
>CAKAJA020000119.1:600000-1071471 GCA_916610235.2 Lasioglossum morio | reverse complement strand
GTTATGCTTTATACGTTATGCGTGATCCATTATGCGTTATGCGTTATGCGTTATGCATTTTGCGTTATGCGTTATGCGTTATGCGTTATGCGTAATACGTTTGCGTTATGCGTTATGCGTTATGCGTTATGCTTTATGCGTTATGCGTTATGCGTTATGCGTTATGCGTTATACGTTTGCGTTATGCGTTATGCGTTGTGCGTTATACGTTTGCGTTATGCGTTATGCGTTATGCGTTATGCGTTATGCGTTATGCGTGATGCGTTATGCTTTTTGCGTTATGCGTTATGAGTTATACGTTATGCGTTAAGCGTTATGCGTTATGCTTTATACGTTATGCGTGATCCATTATGCGTTATGCGTTATGCGTTATGCGTTATGCATTTTGCGTTATGCGCCATGCGTTATGCGTTATGAGTTATGCGTTATGCGTTATGCGTTATGCGTTATGCGTTATACGTTATGCGTTATGCGTTATGCGTTATGCGTTATGCGTTATGCGTTATGCGTTATGCTTTATGCTTTATGCGTTATGCGTTATGCGTTATGCGTTATGCGTTATGCGTTATGCGTTATGCGTTATGCGTTATGCGTTATGCGTTATGCGTTATGCGTTATGCGTTATGCATTTTGCGTTATGCGTTATGCGTTATGCGTTGTGCGTTATACGTTTGCGTTATGCGTTATGCGTTGTGCGTTATACGTTTGCGTTATGCGTTATGCGTTATGCGTTATGCGTTATGCGTGATGCGTTATGCTTTTTGCGTTATGCATTATGAGTTATACGTTATGCGTTAAGCGTTATGCGTTATGCTTTATACGTTATGCGTGATCCATTATGCGTTATGCGTTATGCGTTATGCGTTATGCATTTTGCGTTATGCGCCATGCGTTATGCGTTATGAGTTATGCGTTATGCGTTATGCGTTATGCGTTATGCGTTATACGTTATGCGTTATGCGTTATGCGTTATGCGTTATGCGTTATGCGTTATGCGTTATGCGTTATGCGTTATGCATTTTGCGTTATGCGCCAAGCGTTATGCGTTATGCGTTATGCGTTATGCGTTATGCGTTATGCGATATGCTATATGCGTTATGCGTTATGCGTTATGCGTTATGCGATGTGGGTTATACGTTTGCGTTATGCGTTATGCGTTATCCGTTATGCGTTATGCTTTATGCGTTATGCGTTATGCGATATGCGTTATGCGTTATGCGTTATGCGTTATGCGTTATGCGTTATGCATTTTGCGTTATGCGTTATGCGTTATGCGTAATACGTTTGCGTTATGCGTTATGCGTTATGCGTTATGCGTTATGCTTTATGCGTTATGCGTTATGCGTTATGCGTTATGCGTTATACGTTTGCGTTATGCGTTATGCGTTGTGCGTTATACGTTTGCGTTATGCGTTATGCGTTATGCGTTGTTCGTTATGCGTTATGCGTTGGGCGTAATACGTTTGCGTTATGCGTTATGCGTTATGCTTTATGCGTTATGCGTTATGCGTTATACGGTATGAGTTATGCGTTATTCGTTATGTGTTATGCGTTATGCGTTATGCGTTATGCGTTATGCGTTATGCGTTATGCGTTATGCGTTATGCGTTATGCGTTATGCGTTATGCGTTAACGTTATGCGTTATGCCTTTTGCGTTATGCGTTATGCGTTATGCGTTATGCGTTATGCGTTATGCATTTTGCGTTATGCGCCATGCGTTATGCGTTATGAGTTATGCGTTATGCGTTATGCGTTATGCGTTATGCGTTATACGTTATGCGTTATGCGTTATGCGTTATGCGTTATGCGTTATGCGTTATGCGTTATGCTTTATGCGTTATGCGTTATGCGTTATGCGTTATGCGTTATGCGTTATGCGTTATGCGTTATGCGTTATGCGTTATGCGTTATGCGTTATGCGTTATGCATTTTGCGTTATGCGTTATGCGTTATGCGTTGTGCGTTATACGTTTGCGTTATGCGTTATGCGTTGTGCGTTATACGTTTGCGTTATGCGTTATGCGTTATGCGTTATGCGTTATGCGTGATGCGTTATGCTTTTTGCGTTATGCATTATGAGTTATACGTTATGCGTTAAGCGTTATGCGTTATGCTTTATACGTTATGCGTGATCCATTATGCGTTATGCGTTATGCGTTATGCGTTATGCATTTTGCGTTATGCGCCATGCGTTATGCGTTATGAGTTATGCGTTATGCGTTATGCGTTATGCGTTATGCGTTATACGTTATGCGTTATGCGTTATGCGTTATGCGTTATGCGTTATGCGTTATGCGTTATGCGTTATGCGTTATGCATTTTGCGTTATGCGCCAAGCGTTATGCGTTATGCGTTATGCGTTATGCGTTATGCGATATGCTATATGCGTTATGCGTTATGCGTTATGCGTTATGCGATGTGGGTTATACGTTTGCGTTATGCGTTATGCGTTATCCGTTATGCGTTATGCTTTATGCGTTATGCGTTATGCGATATGCGTTATGCGTTATGCGTTATGCGTTATGCGTTATGCGTTATGCATTTTGCGTTATGCGTTATGCGTTATGCGTTATGCGTAATACGTTTGCGTTATGCGTTATGCGTTATGCGTTATGCGTTATGCGTTATGCGTTATGCGTTATGCGTTATGCGTTATGCGTTATACGTTTGCGTTATGCGTTATGCGTTGTGCGTTATACGTTTGCGTTATGCGTTATGCGTTATGCGTTGTTCGTTATGCGTTATGCGTTGGGCGTAATACGTTTGCGTTATGCGTTATGCGTTATGCTTTATGCGTTATGCGTTATGCGTTATACGGTATGAGTTATGCGTTATTCGTTATGTGTTATGCGTTATGCGTTATGCGTTATGCGTTATGCGTTATGCGTTATGCGTTATGCGTTATGCGTTATGCGTTATGCGTTAACGTTATGCGTTATGCCTTTTGCGTTATGCGTTATGCGTTTTGCGTAATACGTTATGCTTTATGCGTTATGCGTTATGAGTTATACGTTATGCGTTATGCGTTATGCGTTATGCGTTATATGTTATGCGTTATGCGTTATGCGTTATGCGTTATGCGTTATGCGTTATGCGTAATGCGTTATGCGTTATGCGTTATGCGTTATGCGTTATGCGTTGTTCGTTATGCGTTATGCGTTGGGCGTAATACGTTTGCGTTATGCGTTATGCGTTATGCGTTATGCGTTATGCGTTATGCGTTATGCGTTATGCGTTATGCGTTATGCGTTATGCGTTATGCGTTATGCGTTATGCGTTATGCGTTATGCGTTATGCGTTATGCGTTATGCGTTATGCGTTATGCGTTATGCGTTATGCGTTATGCGTTCTGTGTTGTGCGTTGTGCGATATGCGTTATGCGTTATGGGTTATGGGTTATGCGTTATGCTATATGCGTTATGCGTTATGCGTAATGCGTAATGCGTTATGCGTTATGCGTTATGCGTTATGCGTTATGCGTTGTTCGTTATGCGTTATGCGTTGGGCGTAATACGTTTGCGTTATGCGTTATGCGTTATGCGTTATGCGTTATGCGTTATGCGTTATGCGTTATGCGTTATGCGTTATGCGTTATGCGTTATGCGTTATGCGTTATGCGTTATGCGTTTTGCGTAATGCGTTATGCGTTATGCGTTATGCGTTATGCGTTATGCGTTGTTCGTTATGCGTTATGCGTTGGGCGTAATACGTTTGCGTTATGCGTTAGGCGTTATGCGTTATGCTTTATGCGTTATGAGTTATGAGTTATACGGTATGAGTTATGCGTTTTGCGTTATGCGTTATGCGTTATGCGTTATGCGTTATGCGTTATGCGTTATGCGTTATGCGTTATGCGTTATGCGTTATGCGTTATGCGTTATGCGTTATGCGTTATGCGTTATGCGTTATGCGTTATGCGTTATGCGTTATGCGTTATGCGTTATGCGTTATGCGTTATGCGTTATGCGTTATGCGTTATGCGTTATGCGTTAACGTTATGCGTTATGCCTTTTGCGTTATGCGTTATGCGTTTTGCGTAATACGTTATGCTTTATGCGTTATGCGTTATGAGTTATACGTTATGCGTTATGCGTTATGCGTTATGCGTTATATGTTATGCGTTATGCGTTATGCGTTATGCGTTATGCGTTATGCGTTATGCGTTATGCGTTATGCGTTAACGTTATGCGTTATGCCTTTTGCGTTATGCGTTATGCGTTTTGCGTAATACGTTATGCTTTATGCGTTATGCGTTATGAGTTATACGTTATGCGTTATGCGTTATGCGTTATGCGTTATATGTTATGCGTTATGCGTTATGCGTTATGCGTGATGCGTTATGCTTTTTGTGTTATGCGTTATGAGTTATACGTTATGCGTTAAGCGTTATGAGTTATGCTTTATACGTTATGCGTGATCCATTATGCGTTATGCGTTATGCGTTATGCATTTTGCGTTATGCGTTATGCGTTATGCGTTATGCGTAATACGTTTGCGTTATGCGTTATGCGTTATGCGTTATGCTTTATGCGTTATGCGTTATGCGTTATGCGTTATACGTTTGCGTTATGCGTTATGCGTTGTGCGTTATACGTTTGCGTTATGCGTTATGCGTTATGCGTTATGCGTTATGCGTTATGCGTGATGCGTTATGCTTTTTGCGTTATGCGTTATGAGTTATACGTTATGCGTTAAGCGTTATGCGTTATGCTTTATACGTTATGCGTGATCCATTATGCGTTATGCGTTATGCGTTATGCGTTATGCATTTTGCGTTATGCGCCATGCGTTATGCGTTATGAGTTATGCGTTATGCGTTATGCGTTATGCGTTATGCGTTATACGTTATGCGTTATGCGTTATGCGTTATGCGTTATGCGTTATGCGTTATGCGTTATGCTTTATGCGTTATGCGTTATGCGTTATGCGTTGTGCGTTATACGTTTGCGTTATGCGTTATGCGTTATGCGTTATGCGTTATGCGTGATGCGTTATGCTTTTTGCGTTATGCATTATGAGTTATACGTTATGCGTTAAGCGTTATGCGTTATGCTTTATACGTTATGCGTGATCCATTATGCGTTATGCGTTATGCGTTATGCGTTATGCATTTTGCGTTATGCGCCATGCGTTATGCGTTATGAGTTATGCGTTATGCGTTATGCGTTATGCGTTATGCGTTATACGTTATGCGTTATGCGTTATGCGTTATGCGTTATGCGTTATGCGTTATGCGTTATGCGTTATGCATTTTGCGTTATGCGCCAAGCGTTATGCGTTATGCGTTATGCGTTATGCGTTATGCGTTATGCGATATGCTATATGCGTTATGCGTTATGCGTTATGCGTTATGCGATGTGGGTTATACGTTTGCGTTATGCGTTATGCGTTATCCGTTATGCGTTATGCTTTATGCGTTATGCGTTATGCGATATGCGTTATGCGTTATGCGTTATGCGTTATGCGTTATGCGTTATGCATTTTGCGTTATGCGTTATGCGTTATGCGTTATGCGTAATACGTTTGCGTTATGCGTTATGCGTTATGCGTTATGCGTTATGCTTTATGCTTTATGCGTTATGCGTTATGCGTTATGCGTTATGCGTTATACGTTTGCGTTATGCGTTATGCGTTGTGCGTTATACGTTTGCGTTATGCGTTATGCGTTATGCGTTGTTCGTTATGCGTTATGCGTTGGGCGTAATACGTTTGCGTTATGCGTTATGCGTTATGCTTTATGCGTTATGCGTTATGCGTTATACGGTATGAGTTATGCGTTATTCGTTATGTGTTATGCGTTATGCGTTATGCGTTATGCGTTATGCGTTATGCGTTATGCGTTATGCGTTATGCGTTATGCATTATGCGTTATGCGTTAACGTTATGCGTTATGCCTTTTGCGTTATGCGTTATGCGTTATGCGTTATGCGTTATGCGTTATGCATTTTGCGTTATGCGCCATGCGTTATGCGTTATGAGTTATGCGTTATGCGTTATGCGTTATGCGTTATGCGTTATACGTTATGCGTTATGCGTTATGCGTTATGCGTTATGCGTTATGCGTTATGCGTTATGCTTTATGCGTTATGCGTTATGCGTTATGCGTTATGCGTTATGCGTTATGCGTTATGCGTTATGCGTTATGCGTTATGCGTTATGCATTTTGCGTTATGCGTTATGCGTTATGCGTTGTGCGTTATACGTTTGCGTTATGCGTTATGCGTTGTGCGTTATACGTTTGCGTTATGCGTTATGCGTTATGCGTTATGCGTTATGCGTGATGCGTTATGCTTTTTGCGTTATGCATTATGAGTTATACGTTATGCGTTAAGCGTTATGCGTTATGCTTTATACGTTATGCGTGATCCATTATGCGTTATGCGTTATGCGTTATGCGTTATGCATTTTGCGTTATGCGCCATGCGTTATGCGTTATGAGTTATGCGTTATGCGTTATGCGTTATGCGTTATGCGTTATACGTTATGCGTTATGCGTTATGCGTTATGCGTTATGCGTTATGCGTTATGCGTTATGCGTTATGCGTTATGCGTTATGCGTTATGCATTTTGCGTTATGCGCCAAGCGTTATGCGTTATGCGTTATGCGTTATGCGTTATGCGATATGCTATATGCGTTATGCGTTATGCGTTATGCGTTATGCGATGTGGGTTATACGTTTGCGTTATGCGTTATGCGTTATCCGTTATGCGTTATGCTTTATGCGTTATGCGTTATGCGATATGCGTTATGCGTTATGCGTTATGCGTTATGCGTTATGCGTTATGCATTTTGCGTTATGCGTTATGCGTTATGCGTTATGCGTAATACGTTTGCGTTATGCGTTATGCGTTATGCGTTATGCGTTATGCTTTATGCGTTATGCGTTATGCGTTATGCGTTATGCGTTATACGTTTGCGTTATGCGTTATGCGTTATGCGTTGTGCGTTATACGTTTGCGTTATGCGTTATGCGTTATGCGTTGTTCGTTATGCGTTATGCGTTGGGCGTAATACGTTTGCGTTATGCGTTATGCGTTATGCTTTATGCGTTATGCGTTATGCGTTATACGGTATGAGTTATGCGTTATTCGTTATGTGTTATGCGTTATGCGTTATGCGTTATGCGTTATGCGTTATGCGTTATGCGTTATGCGTTATGCGTTATGCGTTATGCGTTATGCGTTAACGTTATGCGTTATGCCTTTTGCGTTATGCGTTTTGCGTAATACGTTATGCTTTATGCGTTATGCGTTATGAGTTATACGTTATGCGTTATGCGTTATGCGTTATGCGTTATGCGTTATGCGTTATGCGTTATATGTTATGCGTTATGCGTTATGCGTTATGCGTTATGCGTTATGCGTTATGCGTTATGCGTTATGCGTAATGCGTTATGCGTTATGCGTTATGCGTTATGCGTTATGCGTTGTTCGTTATGCGTTATGCGTTGGGCGTAATACGTTTGCGTTATGCGTTATGCGTTATGCGTTATGCGTTATGCGTTATGCGTTATGCGTTATGCGTTATGCGTTATGCGTTATGCGTTATGCGTTATGCGTTATGCGTTATGCGTTATGCGTTATGCGTTATGCGTTATGCGTTATGCGTTATGCGTTATGCGTTATGCGTTCTGTGTTGTGCGTTGTGCGTTGTGCGATATGCGTTATGCGTTATGGGTTATGGGTTATGCGTTATGCTATATGCGTTATGCATTTTGCGATATGCGTTATGCGTTATGCGTTATGCGTTATGCGTTATGCGTTATGCGTTATGCGTTATGCATTATGCGTTATGCGTTATGCGTTGTGCGTTTGCGTTATGCGTTAGGCGTTATGCGTTATGCTTTATGCGTTATGAGTTATGAGTTATACGGTATGAGTTATGCGTTATGCGTTATGCGTTATGCGTTATGCGTTATGCGTTATGCGTTATGCGTTATGCGTTATGCGTTATGCGTTATGCGTTATGCGTTATGCGTTATGCGTTATGCGTTATGCGTTATGCGTTATGCGTTATGCGTTATGCGTTATGCGTTATGCGTTATGCGTTATGCGTTATGCGTTATGCGTTATGCGTTATGCGTTATGCGTTATGCGTTATGCGTTATGCGTTATGCGTTATGCGTTATGCGTTATGCGATATGCTATATGCGTTATGCGTTATGCGTTATGCGTTATGCGTTGTGGGTTATACGTTTGCGTTATGCGTTATGCGTTATCCGTTATTCGTTATGCTTTATGCGTTATGCGTTATGCGATATGCGTTATGCGTTATGCGTTATGCGTTATGCGTTATGCGTTATGCATTTTGCGTTATGCGTTATGCGTTATGCGTTATGCGTAATACGTTTGCGTTATGCGTTATGCGTTATGCGTTATGCGTTTTGCTTTATGCTTTATGCGTTATGCGTTATGCGTTATACGTTTGCGTTATGCGTTATGCGTTGTGCGTTATACGTTTGCGTTATGCGTTATGCGTTATGCGTTGTTCGTTATGCGTTATGCGTTGGGCGTAATACGTTTGCGTTATGCGTTATGCGTTATGCTTTATGCGTTATGCGTTATGCGTTATACGGTATGAGTTATGCGTTATTCGTTATGTGTTATGCGTTATGCGTTATGCGTTATGCGTTATGCGTTATGCGTTATGCGTTATGCGTTATGCGTTAACGTTATGCGTTATGCCTTTTGCGTTATGCGTTATGCGTTTTGCGTTATACGTTATGCTTTATGCGTTATGCGTTATGAGTTATACGTTATGCGTTATGCGTTATGCGTTATGCGTTATGCGTTATATGTTATGCGTTATGCGTTATGCGTTATGCGTTATGCGTTATGCGTTATGCGTTATGCGTTATGCGTAATGCGTTATGCGTTATGCGTTATGCGTTATGCGTTATGCGTTGTTCGTTATACGTTATGCGTTGGGCGTAATACGTTTGCGTTATGCGTTATGCGTTATGCGTTATGCGTTATGCGTTATGCGTTATGCGTTATGCGTTATGCGTTATGCGTTATGCGTTATGCGTTATGCGTTATGCGTTCTGTGTTGTGCGTTGTGCGTTGTGCGATATGCGTTATGCGTTATGGGTTATGGGTTATGCGTTATGCTATATGCGTTATGCATTTTGCGTTATGCGTTATGCGTTATGCGTTATGCGTTATGCATTATGCGTTATGCGTTATGCGTTGTGCGTTTGCGTTATGCGTTAGGCGTTATGCGTTACGCTTTATGCGTTATGAGTTATGAGTTATACGGTATGAGTTATGCGTTATGAGTTATGCGTTATGCGTTATGCGTTATGCGTTATGCGTTATGCGTTATGCGTTATGCGTTATGCGTTATGCGTTATGCCCTATGCGTTATGCGTTATGCGTTATGCGTTATGCGTTATGCGTTATGCGTTATGCGTTATGCGTTATGCGTTATGCGTTATGCGTTATGCGTTATGCGTTATGCGTTATGCGTTATGCGTTATGCGTTATGCGTTATGCGTTATGCGTTATGCGTTATGCGTTATGCGTTATGCGTTATGCGTTATGCGTTCTGTGTTGTGCGTTGTGCGTTGTGCGATATGCGTTATGCGTTATGGGTTATGGGTTATGCGTTATGCTATATGCGTTATGCATTTTGCGTTATGCGTTATGCGTTATGCGTTATGCGTTATGCGTTATGCGATATGCTATATGCGTTATGCGTTATGCGTTATGCGTTATGCGATGTGGGTTATACGTTTGCGTTATGCGTTATGCGTTATCCGTTATGCGTTATGCTTTATGCGTTATGCGTTATGCGATATGCGTTATGCGTTATGCGTTATGCGTTATGCGTTATGCGTTATGCATTTTGCGTTATGCGTTATGCGTTATGCGTTATGCGTAATACGTTTGCGTTATGCGTTATGCGTTATGCGTTATGCGTTATGCTTTATGCTTTATGCGTTATGCGTTATGCGTTATGCGTTATGCGTTATACGTTTGCGTTATGCGTTATGCGTTGTGCGTTATACGTTTGCGTTATGCGTTATGCGTTATGCGTTGTTCGTTATGCGTTATGCGTTGGGCGTAATACGTTTGCGTTATGCGTTATGCGTTATGCTTTATGCGTTATGCGTTATGCGTTATACGGTATGAGTTATGCGTTATTCGTTATGTGTTATGCGTTATGCGTTATGCGTTATGCGTTATGCGTTATGCGTTATGCGTTATGCGTTATGCATTATGCGTTATGCGTTAACGTTATGCGTTATGCCTTTTGCGTTATGCGTTATGCGTTATGCGTTATGCGTTATGCGTTATGCATTTTGCGTTATGCGCCATGCGTTATGCGTTATGAGTTATGCGTTATGCGTTATGCGTTATGCGTTATGCGTTATACGTTATGCGTTATGCGTTATGCGTTATGCGTTATGCGTTATGCGTTATGCGTTATGCGTTATGCATTTTGCGTTATGCGCCAAGCGTTATGCGTTATGCGTTATGCGTTATGCGTTATGCGTTATGCGATATGCTATATGCGTTATGCGTTATGCGTTATGCGTTATGCGATGTGGGTTATACGTTTGCGTTATGCGTTATGCGTTATCCGTTATGCGTTATGCTTTATGCGTTATGCGTTATGCGATATGCGTTATACGTTATGCGTTATGCGTTATGCGTTATGCGTTATGCATTTTGCGTTATGCGTTATGCGTTATGCGTTATGCGTAATACGTTTGCGTTATGCGTTATGCGTTATGCGTTATGCGTTATGCGTTATGCTTTATGCTTTATGCGTTATGCGTTATGCGTTATGCGTTATGCGTTATACGTTTGCGTTATGCGTTATGCGTTGTGCGTTATACGTTTGCGTTATGCGTTATGCGTTATGCGTTGTTCGTTATGCGTTATGCGTTGGGCGTAATACGTTTGCGTTATGCGTTATGCGTTATGCTTTATGCGTTATGCGTTATGCGTTATACGGTATGAGTTATGCGTTATTCGTTATGTGTTATGCGTTATGCGTTATGCGTTATGCGTTATGCGTTATGCGTTATGCGTTATGCGTTATGCGTTATGCATTATGCGTTATGCGTTAACGTTATGCGTTATGCCTTTTGCGTTATGCGTTATGCGTTATGCGTTATGCGTTATGCGTTATGCATTTTGCGTTATGCGCCATGCGTTATGCGTTATGAGTTATGCGTTATGCGTTATGCGTTATGCGTTATGCGTTATACGTTATGCGTTATGCGTTATGCGTTATGCGTTATGCGTTATGCGTTATGCGTTATGCTTTATGCGTTATGCGTTATGCGTTATGCGTTATGCGTTATGCGTTATGCGTTATGCGTTATGCGTTATGCGTTATGCGTTATGCATTTTGCGTTATGCGTTATGCGTTATGCGTTGTGCGTTATACGTTTGCGTTATGCGTTATGCGTTGTGCGTTATACGTTTGCGTTATGCGTTATGCGTTATGCGTTATGCGTTATGCGTGATGCGTTATGCTTTTTGCGTTATGCATTATGAGTTATACGTTATGCGTTAAGCGTTATGCGTTATGCTTTATACGTTATGCGTGATCCATTATGCGTTATGCGTTATGCGTTATGCGTTATGCATTTTGCGTTATGCGCCATGCGTTATGCGTTATGAGTTATGCGTTATGCGTTATGCGTTATGCGTTATACGTTATGCGTTATGCGTTATGCGTTATGCGTTATGCGTTATGCGTTATGCGTTATGCGTTATGCGTTATGCGTTATGCGTTATGCGTTATGCGTTGTTCGTTATGCGTTATGCGTTGGGCGTAATACGTTTGCGTTATGCGTTATGCGTTATGCGTTATGCGTTATGCGTTATGCGTTATGCGTTATGCGTTATGCGTTATGCGTTATGCGTTATGCGTTATGCGTTATGCGTTATGCGTTATGCGTTATGCGTTATGCGTTATGCGTTATGCGTTATGCGTTCTGTGTTGTGCGTTGTGCGTTGTGCGATATGCGTTATGCGTTATGGGTTATGGGTTATGCGTTATGCTATATGCGTTATGCATTTTGCGATATGCGTTATGCGTTATGCGTTATGCGTTATGCGTTATGCGTTATGCGTTATGCGTTATGCGTTATGCATTATGCGTTATGCGTTATGCGTTGTGCGTTTGCGTTATGCGTTAGGCGTTATGCGTTATGCTTTATGCGTTATGAGTTATGAGTTATACGGTATGAGTTATGCGTTATGCGTTATGCGTTATGCGTTATGCGTTATGCGTTATGCGTTATGCGTTATGCGTTATGCGTTATGCGTTATGCGTTATGCGTTATGCGTTATGCGTTATGCGTTATGCGTTATGCGTTATGCGTTATGCGTTATGCGTTATGCGTTATGCGTTATGCGATATGCTATATGCGTTACGCGTTATGCGTTATGCGTTATGCGTTGTGGGTTATACGTTTGCGTTATGCGTTATGCGTTATCCGTTATTCGTTATGCTTTATGCGTTATGCGTTATGCGATATGCGTTATGCGTTATGCGTTATGCGTTATGCGTTATGCGTTATGCGTTATGCATTTTGCGTTATGCGTTATGCGTTATGCGTTATGCGTTATGCGTTATGCGTTATGCGTTATGCGTTATGCTTTATGCGTTATGCGTTATGCGTTATGCGTTATACGTTTGCGTTATGCGTTATGCGTTGTGCGTTATACGTTTGCGTTATGCGTTATGCGTTATGCGTTGTTCGTTATGCGTTATGCGTTGGGCGTAATACGTTTGCGTTATGCGTTATGCGTTATGCTTTATGCGTTATGCGTTATGCGTTATACGGTATGAGTTATGCGTTATTCGTTATGTGTTATGCGTTATGCGTTATGCGTTATGCGTTATGCGTTATGCGTTATGCGTTATGCGTTATGCGTTATGCGTTATGCGTTAACGTTATGCGTTATGCCTTTTGCGTTATGCGTTATGCGTTTTGCGTTATACGTTATGCTTTATGCGTTATGCGTTATGAGTTATACGTTATGCGTTATGCGTTATGCGTTATGCGTTATGCGTTATATGTTATGCGTTATGCGTTATGCGTTATGCGTTATGCGTTATGCGTTATGCGTTATGCGTTATGCGTTATGCGTAATGCGTTATGCGTTATGCGTTATGCGTTATGCGTTATGCGTTGTTCGTTATACGTTATGCGTTGGGCGTAATACGTTTGCGTTATGCGTTATGCGTTATGCGTTATGCGTTATGCGTTATGCGTTATGCGTTATGCGTTATGCGTTATGCGTTATGCGTTATGCGTTCTGTGTTGTGCGTTGTGCGTTGTGCGATATGCGTTATGCGTTATGGGTTATGGGTTATGCGTTATGCTATATGCGTTATGCATTTTGCGTTATGCGTTATGCGTTATGCGTTATGCGTTATGCATTATGCGTTATGCGTTATGCGTTGTGCGTTTGCGTTATGCGTTAGGCGTTATGCGTTACGCTTTATGCGTTATGAGTTATGAGTTATACGGTATGAGTTATGCGTTATGAGTTATGCGTTATGCGTTATGCGTTATGCGTTATGCGTTATGCGTTATGCGTTATGCGTTATGCGTTATGCGTTATGCGTTATGCGTTATGCGTTATGCGTTATGCGTTATGCGTTATGCGTTATGCGTTATGCGTTATGCGTTATGCGTTATGCGTTATGCGTTATGCGTTATGCGTTATGCGTTATGCGTTATGCGTTATGCGTTATGCGTTATGCGTTATGCGTTATGCGTTATGCGTTATGCGTTATGCGTTCTGTGTTGTGCGTTGTGCGTTGTGCGATATGCGTTATGCGTTATGGGTTATGGGTTATGCGTTATGCTATATGCGTTATGCATTTTGCGTTATGCGTTATGCGTTATGCGTTATGCGTTATGCATTATGCGTTATGCGTTATGCGTTGTGCGTTTGCGTTATGCGTTAGGCGTTATGCGTTATGCTTTATGCGTTATGAGTTATGAGTTATACGGTATGAGTTATGCGTTATGAGTTATGCGTTATGCGTTATGCGTTATGCGTTATGCGTTATGCGTTATGCGTTGTTCGTTATGCGTTATGCGTTGGGCGTAATACGTTTGCGTTATGCGTTATGCGTTATGCTTTATGCGTTATGCGTTATGCGTTATACGGTATGAGTTATGCGTTATTCGTTATGTGTTATGCGTTATGCGTTATGCGTTATGCGTTATGAATTATGCGTTATGCGTTATGCGTTATGCGTTAACGTTATGCGTTATGCCTTTTGCGTTATGCGTTATGCGTTTTGCGTTATACGTTATGCTTTATGCGTTATGCGTTATGAGTTATACGTTATGCGTTATGCGTTATGCGTTATGCGTTGTTCGTTATGCGTTATGCGTTGGGCGTAATACGTTTGCGTTATGCGTTATGCGTTATGCGTTATGCGTTATGCGTTATGCGTTATGCGTTATGCGTTATGCGTTATGCGTTATGCGTTATGCGTTATGCGTTCTGTGTTGTGCGTTGTGCGTTGTGCGATATGCGTTATGCGTTATGGGTTATGGGTTATGCGTTATGCTATATGCGTTATGCATTTTGCGTTATGCGTTATGCGTTATGCGTTATGCGTTATGCATTATGCGTTATGCGTTATGCGTTGTGCGTTTGCGTTATGCGTTAGGCGTTATGCGTTATGCTTTATGCGTTATGAGTTATGAGTTATACGGTATGAGTTATGCGTTATGAGTTATGCGTTATGCGTTATGCGTTATGCGTTATGCGTTATGCGTTATGCGTTATGCGTTATGCGTTATGCGTTATGTGTTATGCCTTATGCGTTATGCGTTATGCGTTATGCGTTATGCGTTATGCGTTATGCGTTATGCGTTATGCGTTATGCGTTATGCGTTATGCGTTATGCGTTATGCGTTATGCGTTATGCGTTATGCGTTATGCGTTATGCGTTATGCGTTATGCGTTATGCGTTATGCGTTATGCGTTATGCGTTATGCGTTATGCGTTATGCGTTATGCGTTATGCGTTATGCGTTATGCGTCATGCGTTATGCGTTATGCGTTGTTCGTTATGCGTTATGCGTTGGGCGTAATACGTTTGCGTTATGCGTTATGCGTTATGCTTTATGCGTTATGCGTTATGCGTTATACGGTATGAGTTATGCGTTATTCGTTATGTGTTATGCGTTATGCGTTATGCGTTATGCGTTATGAATTATGCGTTATGCGTTATGCGTTATGCGTTATGCGTTAACGTTATGCGTTATGCCTTTTGCGTTATGCGTTATGCGTTTTGCGTTATACGTTATGCTTTATGCGTTATGCGTTATGAGTTATACGTTATGCGTTATGCGTTATGCGTTATGCGTTGTTCGTTATGCGTTATGCGTTGGGCGTAATACGTTTGCGTTATGCGTTATGCGTTATGCGTTATGCGTTATGCGTTATGCGTTATGCGTTATGCGTTCTGTGTTGTGCGTTGTGCGTTGTGCGATATGCGTTATGCGTTATGGGTTATGGGTTATGCGTTATGCTATATGCGTTATGCATTTTGCGTTATGCGTTATGCGTTATGCGTTATGCGTTATGCGTTATGCATTATGCGTTATGCGTTATGCGTTGTGCGTTTGCGTTATGCGTTAGGCGTTATGCGTTATGCTTTATGCGTTATGAGTTATGAGTTATACGGTATGAGTTATGCGTTATGAGTTATGCGTTATGCGTTATGCGTTATGCGTTATGCGTTATGCGTTATGCGTTATGCGTTATGCGTTATGCGTTATGCCTTATGCGTTATGCGTTATGCGTTATGCGATATGCGTTATGCGTTATGCGTTATGCGTTATGCGTTATGCGTTATGCGTTATGCGTTATGCGTTATGCGTTATGCGTTATGCGTTATGCGTTATGCGTTATGCGTTATGCGTTATGCGTTATGCGTTATGCGTTATGCGTTATGCGTTATGCGTTATGCGTTATGCGTTATGCGTTATGCGTTATGCGTTATGCGTTCTGCGTTGTGCGTTCTGCGTTATGCGTTATGCGTTATGCGTTATGGGTTATGCGTTATGGGTTATGGGTTATGCGTTATGCGTTATGCGTTATGCGTTCTGCGTTGTGCGTTATGCGTTATGCGTTATGCGTTATGCGTTATGCGTTATGGGTTATGGGTTATGCGTTATGGGTTATGGGTTATGCGTTATGCGTTATGCGTTATGCGTTATGCGTTATGCGTTATGCGTTATGCGTTATGCGTTATGCGTTATGCGTTATGCGTTATGCGTTATGCGTTATGCGTTATGCGTTATGCGTTATGCGTTATGCGTTATGCGTTATGCGTTTTGCGTTATGCGTTATGCGTTATGCGCTATGCGTTATGCGTTATGCGTTATGCGTTATGCGTTATGCGTTATGCGTTATGCGTTATGCGTTATGCGTTATGCGTTATGCGTTATGCGTTATGCGTTATGCGTTATGCGTTATGCGTTATGCGTTATGCGTTATGCGTTATGCGTTATGCGTTATGCGTTATGCGTTATGCGTTGTTCGTTATGCGTTATGCGTTGGGCGTAATACGTTTGCGTTATGCGTTATGCGTTATGCTTTATGCGTTATGCGTTATGCGTTATACGGTATGAGTTATGCGTTATTCGTTATGTGTTATGCGTTATGCGTTATGCGTTATGCGTTATGAATTATGCGTTATGCGTTATGCGTTATGCGTTATGCGTTAACGTTATGCGTTATGCCTTTTGCGTTATGCGTTATGCGTTTTGCGTTATACGTTATGCTTTATGCGTTATGCGTTATGAGTTATACGTTATGCGTTATGCGTTATGCGTTATGCGTTGTTCGTTATGCGTTATGCGTTGGGCGTAATACGTTTGCGTTATGCGTTATGCGTTATGCGTTATGCGTTATGCGTTATGCGTTATGCGTTATGCGTTATGCGTTATGCGTTATGCGTTATGCGTTATGCGTTATGCGTTCTGTGTTGTGCGTTGTGCGTTGTGCGATATGCGTTATGCGTTATGGGTTATGGGTTATGCGTTATGCTATATGCGTTATGCATTTTGCGTTATGCGTTATGCGTTATGCGTTATGCGTTATGCGTTATGCGTTATGCATTATGCGTTATGCGTTATGCGTTGTGCGTTTGCGTTATGCGTTAGGCGTTATGCGTTATGCTTTATGCGTTATGAGTTATGAGTTATACGGTATGAGTTATGCGTTATGAGTTATGCGTTATGCGTTATGCGTTATGCGTTATGCGTTATGCGTTATGCGTTATGCGTTATGCGTTATGCCTTATGCGTTATGCGTTATGCGTTATGCGATATGCGTTATGCGTTATGCGTTATGCGTTATGCGTTATGCGTTATGCGTTATGCGTTATGCGTTATGCGTTATGCGTTATGCGTTATGCGTTATGCGTTATGCGTTATGCGTTATGCGTTATGCGTTATGCGTTATGCGTTATGCGTTATGCGTTATGCGTTATGCGTTATGCGTTATGCGTTATGCGTTATGCGTTATGCGTTATGCGTTATGCGTTCTGCGTTGTGCGTTCTGCGTTATGCGTTATGCGTTATGCGTTATGGGTTATGCGTTATGGGTTATGGGTTATGCGTTATGCGTTATGCGTTATGCGTTCTGCGTTGTGCGTTATGCGTTATGCGTTATGCGTTATGCGTTATGCGTTATGGGTTATGGGTTATGCGTTATGCGTTATGCGTTATGCGTTATGCGTTATGCGTTATGCGTTATGCGTTATGCGTTATGCGTTATGCGTTATGCGTTATGCGTTATGCGTTATGCGTTATGCGTTATGCGTTATGCGTTATGCGTTATGCGTTATGCGTTATGCGTTATGCGTTATGCGTTATGCGTTTTGCGTTATGCGTTATGCGTTATGCGCTATGCGTTATGCGTTATGCGTTATGCGTTATGCGTTATGCGTTATGCGTTATGCGTTATGCGTTATGCGTTATGCGTTATGCGTTATGCGTTATGCGTTATGCGTTATGCGTTATCCGTTATGCGTTATGCGTTATGCGTTATGCGTTATGCTTTATGCGTTATGCGTTATGCGTTATACGGTATGAGTTATGCGTTATTCGTTATGTGTTATGCGTTATGCGTTATGCGTTATGCGTTATGCGTTATGCGTTATGCGTTATGCGTTATGCGTTAACGTTATGCGTTATGCCTTTTGCGTTATGCGTTATGCGTTTTGCGTTATACGTTATGCTTTATGCGTTATGCGTTATGAGTTATACGTTATGCGTTATGCGTTATGCGTTATGCGTTATGCGTTATATGGTATGCGTTATGCGTTATGCGTTATGCGTTATGCGTTATGCGTTATGCGTTATGCGTTATGCGTTATGCGTAATGCGTTATGCGTTATGCGTTATGCGTTATTCGTTATGCGTTGTTCGTTATGCGTTATGCGTTGGGCGTAATACGTTTGCGTTATGCGTTATGCGTTATGCGTTATGCGTTATGCGTTATGCGTTATGCGTTATGCGTTATGCGTTATGCGTTATGCGTTATGCGTTATGCGTTATGCGTTCTGTGTTGTGCGTTGTGCGTTGTGCGATATGCGTTATGCGTTATGGGTTATGGGTTATGCGTTATGCTATATGCGTTATGCATTTTGCGTTATGCGATATGCGTTATGCGTTATGCGTTATGCGTTATGCGTTATGCATTATGCGTTATGCGTTATGCGTTGTGCGTTTGCGTTATGCGTTAGGCGTTATGCGTTACGCTTTATGCGTTATGAGTTATGAGTTATACGGTATGAGTTATGCGTTATGAGTTATGCGTTATGCGTTATGCGTTATGCGTTATGCGTTATGCGTTATGCGTTATGCGTTATGCGTTATGCGTTATGCCTTATGCGTTATGCGTTATGCGTTATGCGTTATGCGTTATGCTTTATGCGTTATGCGTTATGCGTTATGCGTTATGCGTTATGCGTTATGCGTTATGCGTTATGCGTTATGCGTTATGCGTTATGCGTTATGCGTTATGCGTTATGCGTTATGCGTTATGCGTTATGCGTTATGCGTTCTGTGTTGTGCGTTGTGCGTTGTGCGATATGCGTTATGCGTTATGGGTTATGGGTTATGCGTTATGCTATATGCGTTATGCATTTTGCGTTATGCTTTATGCGTTATGCGTTATGCGTTATGCGTTATGCATTATGCGTTATGCGTTATGCGTTGGGCGTAATACGTTTGCGTTATGCGTTATGCGTTATGCTTTATGCGTTATGCGTTATGCGTTATACGGTATGAGTTATGCGTTATTCGTTATGTGTTATGCGTTATGCGTTATGCGTTATGAATTATGCGTTATGCGTTATGCGTTATGCGTTATGCGTTATGCGTTAACGTTATGCGTTATGCCTTTTGCGTTATGCGTTATGAGTTTTGCGTTATACGTTATGCTTTATGCGTTATGCGTTATGAGTTATACGTTATGCGTTATGCGTTATGCGTTAAGCGTTGTTCGTTATGCGTTATGCGTTGGGCGTAATACGTTTGCGTTATGCGTTATGCGTTATGCGTTATGCGTTATGCGTTATGCGTTATGCATTATGCGTTATGCGTTATGCGTTATGCGTTATGCCTTATGCGTTATGCGTTATGCGTTATGCGTTATGCGTTATGCGTTATGCGTTATGCGTTATGCGTTATGCGTTATGCGTTATGCGTTATGCGTTATGCGTTATGCGTTATGCGTTATGCGTTATGCGTTATGCGTTATGCGTTATGCGTTATGCGTTATGCGTTATGCGTTATGCGTTATGCGTTATGCGTTATGCGTTATGCGTTATGCGTTATGCGTTATGGGTTATGCGTTATGGGTTATGGGTTATGCGTTATGCGTTATGCGTTATGCGTTCTGCGTTGTGCGTTATGCGTTATGCGTTATGCGTTATGGGTTATGGGTTATGCGTTATGCGTTATGCGTTATGCGTTATGCGTTATGCGTTATGCGTTATGCGTTATGCGTTATGCGTTATGCGTTATGCGTTATGCGTTATGCGTTATGCGTTATGCGTTATGCGTTATGCGTTATGCGTTATGCGTTATGCGTTATGCGTTATGCGTTATGCGTTATGCGTTATGCGTTATGCGTTATGCGTTATGCGTTATGCGTTATGCGTTATGCGTTATGCGTTATGCGTTATGCGTTATGCGTTATGCGATATGCTATATGCGTTATGCGTTATGCGTTATGCGTTATGCGTTGTGGGTTATACGTTTGCGTTATGCGTTATGCGTTATCCGTTATTCGTTATGCTTTATGCGTTATGCGTTATGCGATATGCGTTATGCGTTATGCGTTATGCGTTATGCGTTATGCGTTATGCGTTATGCATTTTGCGTTATGCGTTATGCGTTATGCGTTATGCGTAATACGTTTGCGTTATGCGTTATGCGTTATGCGTTATGCGTTATGCGTTATGCGTTATGCGTTATGCGTTATGCGTTATGCGTTATACGTTTGCGTTATGCGTTATGCGTTGTGCGTTATACGTTTGCGTTATGCGTTATGCGTTATGCGTTGTTCGTTATGCGTTATGCGTTGGGCGTAATACGTTTGCGTTATGCGTTATGCGTTATGCTTTATGCGTTATGCGTTATGCGTTATACGGTATGAGTTATGCGTTATTCGTTATGTGTTATGCGTTATGCGTTATGCGTTATGCGTTATGCGTTATGCGTTATGCGTTAACGTTATGCGTTATGCCTTTTGCGTTATGCGTTATGCGTTTTGCGTTATACGTTATGCTTTATGCGTTATGCGTTATGAGTTATACGTTATGCGTTATGCGTTATGCGTTAGGCGTTATGCGTTATATGTTATGCGTTATGCGTTATGCGTTATGCGTTATGCGTTATGCGTTATGCGTTATGCGTTATGCGTTATGCGTAATGCGTTATGCGTTATGAGTTATGCGTTATGCGTTATGCGTTGTTCGTTATGCGTTATGCGTTGGGCGTAATACGTTTGCGTTATGCGTTATGCGTTATGCGTTATGCGTTATGCGTTATGCGTTATGCGTTATGCGTTATGCGTTATGCGTTATGCGTTATGCGTTATGCGTTATGCGTTATGCGTTATGCGTTCTGTGTTGTGCGTTGTGCGTTGTGCGATATGCGTTATGCGTTATGGGTTATGGGTTATGCGTTATGCTATATGCGTTATGCATTTTGCGTTATGCGTTATGCGTTATGCGTTATGCGTTATGCGTTATGCATTATGCGTTATGCGTTATGCGTTGTGCGTTTGCGTTATGCGTTAGGCGTTATGCGTTATGCTTTATGCGTTATGAGTTATGAGTTATACGGTATGAGTTATGCGTTATGAGTTATGCGTTATGCGTTATGCGTTATGCGTTATGCGTTATGCGTTATGCGTTATGCGTTATGCGTTATGCGTTATGCGTTATGCCTTATGCGTTATGCGTTATGCGTTATGCGTTATGCGTTATGCGTTATGCGTTATGCGTTATGCGTTATGCGTTATGCGTTATGCGTTATGCGTTATGCGTTATGCGTTATGCGTTATGCGTTATGCGTTATGCGTTATGCGTTATGCGTTATGCGTTATGCGTTATGCGTTATGCGTTATGCGTTATGCGTTCTGTGTTGTGCGTTGTGCGTTGTGCGATATGCGTTATGCGTTATGGGTTATGGGTTATGCGTTATGCTATATGCGTTATGCATTTTGCGTTATGCGTTATGCGTTATGCGTTATGCGTTATGCGTTATGCATTATGCGTTATGCGTTATGCGTTGTGCATTTGCGTTATGCGTTAGGCGTTATGCGTTATGCTTTATGCGTTATGAGTTATGAGTTATACGGTATGAGTTATGCGTTATGAGTTATGCGTTATGCGTTATGCGTTATGCGTTATGCGTTATGCGTTATGCGTTATGCGTTATGCGTTGTTCGTTATGCGTTATGCGTTGGGCGTAATACGTTTGCGTTATGCGTTATGCGTTATGCTTTATGCGTTATGCGTTATGCGTTATACGGTATGAGTTATGCGTTATTCGTTATGTGTTATGCGTTATGCGTTATGCGTTATGCGTTATGAATTATGCGTTATGCGTTATGCGTTATGCGTTATGCGTTAACGTTATGCGTTATGCCTTTTGCGTTATGCGTTATGCGTTTTGCGTTATACGTTATGCTTTATGCGTTATGCGTTATGAGTTATACGTTATGTGTTATGCGTTATGCGTTATGCGTTATGCGTTATGCGTTATGCGTTATGCGTTATGCGTTATGCGTTAACGTTATGCGTTATGCCTTTTGCGTTATGCGTTATGCGTTTTGCGTTATACGTTATGCTTTATGCGTTATGCGTTATGAGTTATACGTTATGCGTTATGCGTTATGCGTTATGCGTTGTTCGTTATGCGTTATGCGTTGGGCGTAATACGTTTGCGTTATGCGTTATGCGTTATGCGTTATGCGTTATGCGTTATGCGTTATGCGTTATGCGTTATGCGTTATGCGTTATGCGTTATGCGTTATGCGTTATGCGTTCTGTGTTGTGCGTTGTGCGTTGTGCGATATGCGTTATGCGTTATGGGTTATGGGTTATGCGTTATGCTATATGCGTTATGCATTTTGCGTTATGCGTTATGCGTTATGCGTTATGCGTTATGCGTTATGCGTTATGCGTTATGCGTTATGCGTTATGCGTTATGCGTTATGCGTTGTGCGTTTGCGTTATGCGTTAGGCGTTATGCGTTATGCTTTATGCGTTATGCGTTATGCGTTATGCGTTATGCGTTATGCGTTATGCGTTATGCGTTATGCGTTATGCGTTATGCGTTATGCGTTATGCGTTATGCGTTATGCGTTATGCGTTATGCGTTATGCGTTATGCGTTATGCGTTATGCGTTATGCGTTATGCGTTATGCGTTATGCGTTATGCGTTATGCGTTATGCGTTATGCGTTATGCGTTATGCGTTATGCGTTATGCGTTATGCGTTATGCGTTATGCGTTATGCGTTATACGTTTGCGTTATGCGTTATGTGTTGTGCGTTATACGTTTGCGTTATGCGTTATGCGTTGTTCGTTATGCGTTATGCGTTGGGCGTAATACGTTTGCGTTATGCGTTATGCGTTATGCTTTATGCGTTATGCGTTATGCGTTATACGGTATGAGTTATGCGTTATTCGATATGTGTTATGCGTTATGCGTTATGCGTTATGCGTTATGCGTTATGCGTTATGCGTTATGCGTTATGCGTTATGCGTTAACGTTATGCGTTATGCCTTTTGCGTTATGCGTTATGCGTTTTGCGTTATACGTTATGCTTTATGCGTTATGCGTTATGAGTTATACGTTATGCGTTATGCGTTATGCGTTATGCGTTATATGTTATGCGTTATGCGTTATGCGTTATGCGTTATGCGTTATGCGTTATGCGTAATGCGTTATGCGTTATGCGTTATGCGTTATGCGTTATGCGTTATGCGTTATGCTTTGTTCGTTATGCGTTATGCGTTGGGCGTAATACGTTTGCGTTATGCGTTATGCGTTATGCGTTATGCGTTATGCGTTATGCGTTATGCGTTATGCGTTATGCGTTATGCGTTATGCGTTATGCGTTATGCGTTATGCGTTATGCGTTATGCGTTATGCGTTATGCGTTATGCGTTATGCGTTATGCGTTCTGTGTTGTGCGTTGTGCGTTGTGCGATATGCGTTATGCGTTATGGGTTATGGGTTATGCGTTATGCTATATGCGATATGCATTTTGCGTTATGCGTTATGCGTTATGCGTTATGCGTTATGCGTTATGCGTTATGCATTATGCGTTATGCGTTATGCGTTGTGCGTTTGCGTTATGCGTTAGGCGTTATGCGTTATGCTTTATGCTTTATGCGTTATGAGTTATGAGTTATACGGTATGAGTTATGCGTTATGCGTTATGCGTTATGCGTTATGCGTTATGCGTTATGCGTTATGCGTTATGCGTTATGCGTTATGCGTTATGCGTTATGCTTTATGCGTTATGCGTTATGCGTTATGCGTTATACGTTTGCGTTATGCGTTATGCGTTGTGCGTTATACGTTTGCGTTATGCGTTATGCGTTATGCGTTATGCGTTATGCGTTATGCGTGATGCGTTATGCTTTTTGCGTTATGCGTTATGAGTTATACGTTATGCGTTAAGCGTTATGCGTTATGCTTTATACGTTATGCGTGATCCATTATGCGTTATGCGTTATGCGTTATGCGTTATGCATTTTGCGTTATGCGCCATGCGTTATGCGTTATGAGTTATGCGTTATGCGTTATGCGTTATGCGTTATGCGTTATGCGTTATGCGTTATACATTATGCGTTATGCGTTATGCGTTATGCGTTATGCGTTATGCGTTATGCGTTATGCTTTATGCGTTATGCGTTATGCGTTATGCGTTATGCGTTATGCGTTATGCGTTATGCGTTATGCGTTATGCGTTATGCGTTATGCGTTATGCGTTATGCGTTATGCATTTTGCGTTATGCGTTATGCGTTATGCGTTGTGCGTTATGCGTTATGCGTTATGCGTTATGCGTTATGCGTTATGCGTTATGCGTTATGCGTTATGCGTTAACGTTATGCGTTATGCCTTTTGCGTTATGCGTTATGCGTTTTGCGTTATACGTTATGCTTTATGCGTTATGCGTTATGAGTTATACGTTATGCGTTATGCGTTATGCGTTATGCGTTATATGTTATGCGTTATGCGTTATGCGTTATGCGTTATGCGTTATGCGTTATGCGTAATGCGTTATGCGTTATGCGTTATGCGTTATGCGTTATGCGTTATGCTTTGTTCGTTATGCGTTATGCGTTGGGCGTAATACGTTTGCGTTATGCGTTATGCGTTATGCGTTATGCGTTATGCGTTATGCGTTATGCGTTATGCGTTATGCGTTATGCGTTATGCGTTATGCGTTATGCGTTATGCGTTATGCGTTATGCGTTATGCGTTATGCGTTATGCGTTCTGTGTTGTGCGTTGTGCGTTGTGCGATATGCGTTATGCGTTATGGGTTATGGGTTATGCGTTATGCTATATGCGATATGCATTTTGCGTTATGCGTTATGCGTTATGCGTTATGCGTTATGCGTTATGCGTTATGCGTTATGCATTATGCGTTATGCGTTATGCGTTGTGCGTTTGCGTTATGCGTTAGGCGTTATGCGTTATGCTTTATGCTTTATGCGTTATGAGTTATGAGTTATACGGTATGAGTTATGCGTTATGCGTTATGCGTTATGCGTTATGCGTTATGCGTTATGCGTTGTGACGGTTACCCGGTGTGGTGGAAGGTAGGCCTCGTCAGTCGGTTGTCCAGGGCCGCTGGTACCACGAGTGAGGTGGTCACGTTCGGCTCGGCGCGGCGTCCGCTAGGCGTAGCGTACTCGGATCGGAATAAGTCGGTTCGGTTCCCACTCGGGTCGGTTCGGATCGGATCGGTTCCCACACGGCGTTTCGCCACTGGGGACGGAGGGGATTCCCGTAGGTATTTCACCACTCGGGCCTGGTCGGTTCCCGCTCGGCGTTTCGCCACTGGGGACGGATGGGACTCCCGTAGGTATTTCACCACTCGGGCCTGGTCGGTTCCCACTCGGCGTTTCGCCACTGGGGACGGATGGGATTCCCGTAGGTATTTCACCACTCGGGCCTGGTCGGTTCCCGCTCGGCGTTTCGCCACTGGGGACGGATGGGACTCCCGTAGGTATTTCACCACTCGGGCCTGGTCGGTTCCCACTCGGCGTTTCGCCACTGGGGACGGAGGGGATTCCCGTAGGTATTTCACCACTCGGGCCTGGTCGGTTCCCGCTCGGCGTTTCGCCACTGGGGACGGATGGGACTCCCGTAGGTATTTCACCACTCGGGCCTGGTCAGCGGGATCGGGTCGGTCGGGGAATCGGTGAGTCGGGCAGGTTTACGGAGACCACGGTCTCCGTGCACTCACACACTCACTCGCCAATTCCAAAAACGGGAGATTTCTGCCGGTACGTCTCTGAGTTCCTTTCACCGCCACGGTATACTTAGAAGCTCGTCAACTGGGCTCGTCTCCCCGACCTAATGTTTGCCCGCGGTAATTATATGCGAGCCTGCGTATAATTACTCGCGAGAAACCGGTTCGGCGTGGTGGCCCTCTGGGGGCTGCGAGTCGGACTCGCGCGTCGCGGTCCGCGACGCGTTCGGCGGCGCGTTGAACGCGGAGCGCCGGCGGTGTTCGGTGGCGGTGGGGATAGTTTCGCGCCTTGCAGGATGTAACCGTCACATCCCCCTCTTACTTCGGGGCGCGAAACTTCCCCATCCCGGTGACAATATTTACTCTTACTGGCTACGTTTATATATACATCTTACTTTCTACGGTATGTACATCTTAGAATTATGTCTTATCCCTATGCTATATACATCTTAAGCTACGCTATTTACATCTGAAGACTCCGGTTCATGTCTCCCTGAACTGGAGGTTGAGGACGCCTCCCTGCGTTACCCGGAGATGTAACCAGCCTCCCCGGTATGGGATTCGGTGTCGGCGGCCCCGTCGTAGCTGGTCCAGGCGAATTGAGAAATTCCCGGGCCTGCCGTCCGTCACCATCGCTGCTGCTGGGAGCGGGCGTTGGTCGCTCTCTGTCGGTGGTGCAGCTGTCTGCCGTGCTGGTGGAGTCACCGCTGAGCTGGTTGCCTCCATGGTGGTGGCCGGTGGTGGCTCCGGAGCGTAGGCCCTCTCTCCGGGTGGCCCGAGGGGGTTCTCCTCGTACAGGGCCAGCATCTCGTCGAGTTCCCTTAGGTCCTCGTTCACTGTTGGTGGTGGTGGTGGTGGCGGTGGCGTCGTTGCCGGTTGGTGTGCCACCCGTCTCCTCCAACTGATGTCGCTCACTATTGTGGGCGCTGGGCGGACCGGATTTGGAGGTCCTCTCCGGACCGGTATCTCGGTCAGTGTCGGTCGGTGTTGTGTCCTTTCGGACGTTGGTCTTCTGACCCCCGGTCTGTTCCGAGTCCGTGCCTCCATTGGCCGGCTCGATGTGGTCCCTCTTAGGGGAATAGCGGAGGCTCTGCTGGCTTCGTGCGTTTTTGAGTTTCGCATGGCTAGCTTCTCTGTCCCTTACCGCTGGCTTCCCGTTTATATCTTGCGACCGGTTGATTATACCTTCGGGTAGTTCGTTCGTTGCCGTGGCCCCCTCTCGGCCGCGCGGTGAACTATTCTCGTTCCCGGCCGGTCCGCATGGCTTGAGGTCCTGTATGTGGACTCGGTGCCGGTTCCCCTTTCCAGCCTGTACTACGACTACCGTTGGTCCGAGGATCTCCCGGACCTGGTATGGGCCGGAGAATTTTGGTGCGAGCTTGGCGCAGAAGCCGGATGGGGCCGAGGATAGGGGATGTTCTCGGCGCATTACCGATTCCCCTATTCTTGGTGCCCATTTTCGGCGGCGTAGGTTGTACTGCTTTCTCTGTGCCTCGGTGGCTCGCGCCTGTGCTGTTCTCGCCATCTTCTTGCCCTCGGTGAGCCGTGCGATGGCATTTTCTCGGTCCCGGTAGTCGTTGGCCGTGGCGTCTTCCCGGTGTTCCTCTGCTGGTGCTCGGTCGGTGCCGGTGGTTGCTAGTTCCCTACCGTACACGAGGTATGCCGGTGTGTGTCCGGTTGCTTCATGCCTGGCGGTGTTGTAGGCGAATATTGCGTTCGCCACGTTCCGGTCCCATGTGCGGTGGTCGCCCGTTGTCAGCTGGGCGATTGTTGTTTTGAGGACCCTGTTGGTCCTCTCCACCGGGTTGCACTGCGGGGTGTATGGCGGTGTGGTTCGGTGTTCTACCCCATAGTGTTTGAGTAATGTTCTGAGATCCTTGCTCACGAATTGTTTCCCGTTGTCTGTTATTATTATTCGGGGGCAACCGTGTCGTAAGATGACGAGTTCCTCTAGCGCTCGTGTTACGGCGGGTGCAGTTGCCTGTCGTAGGGGTCGTACCTCCGCCCACTTGGTGAACTTGTCTTGGAATACTACGAGGGTTGTATATCCCTGGTTGGTTCGCGGGAGTGGTCCCACCAAGTCGGCTGTGACGATCTCCCATGGGCCCATCGCTGGAACGGTGAACATTTCGCCGGCCGGGGCCTGTTGTATGGCCTTGTATTTTAGGCAGCTGAGGCATTTTTGGACGTGCTTGGCTGCGTCTCGCCGCATTCGCGGCCAGAAGTAGCGCTGTCCTAGCCTTGCTATTGTTTTGGCCTGTCCCAGGTGTCCCGAGGTGGGGTTGTCGTGCATCTCTCGTAGGACCTGGTCTCGGTCCTCTTTTGGGATGCAGAGTTTCCACTCCCACTCTGGTCGGAGCCCGGCATCGTCCGGGATATGGCGGTACAGTCGTCCTTCGTGTATCCTGTATTCCGGATACTTGTGTGGTTTTTCCTGTACGGCCTTTCGTGTACGTTCGTACCAGGTTTCGGTTGGTGGTTCCACGTTTTCGGCTCCTTCAGGTCGGCGTGAAAGTGCGTCTGCCACCAGGTTTTGTTCGCCTCGGCGGTATTGTACGGTGAAATCGTACTGTTGGAGCTCGAGGCCCCAGCGGGCAAGTCTGCCCGAGGGGTTGTCCATTTTCTGTAGCCAGTTGAGGGCTTGGTGGTCTGTGACTACCTTGAACTGGTATCCCTCCAGGTATGGCCTCATTTTCCTGATGCCCCAAACTACCGCCAGGCATTCCTGCTCTGTGACTGAATAATTCCGTTCGGCCCCGTTGAGCGTTCGACTGGCGTATGCGATGACGCGTTCCTCCCCGTTGACTTCCTGTGTTAGTACGGCGCCCAACCCGTTTTGGCTTGCGTCTGTTTGCAGTGAAAATGTCTGGCTGAAGTCGGGGCATGCTAATACTGGTGCTGTGGCTAGTTGGGTTCGTAGCGTTTCAAATGCCTGGTTCTCGGTTTTTCCCCACTGCCATCCTTTGCGTTTCTGTAGGAGTCGGTGTAACGGGTCGGCGGTGTCGGCGAAGTGTGGAATGAATCTACGGTACCATGACACCATCCCCAGGAAGCGACGGAGCTCTTTTGTGTTCGTCGGTGGCGGGATGCTGCGTATTGCTTCGACCTTGTCCGGGTCGGTTTTGACTCCGCGGTTGGTGACCAGGTGGCCGAGGTACCGTAGTTCGGTGCGGCAGAAGCGACATTTTTCCGGGTTGATTCGGAGGTTGGCTCGGCGTAGTCGTTCCAGCACTTCCCGTAGATTTTCGAGATGTTCCTCGAAAGTTGCCCCTAGTACGATTATGTCGTCTAAGTACGCGAAAGCTCGTGGTTCCAGACGTGGGCCTATAATGGAGTCTAGTAGCCGCTGGAATGTTGCTGGTGCAGAGTGTAGCCCGAACGGCATCACTGTGAACTGGTATAATCCGCGTCCCGGTACGGTGAAGGCGGTTATTGGGCGACTGTTCCTTGCTAATGGGACCTGCCAGTATCCGTTGGCTAGGTCGATCGTTGAGAGGTAGCGTGCCCCTCGTAGCTTTTCCAGTGTAGCCTGGACTTGGGGTAGTGGGTATGCGTCTTTCTCGGTGACGCTGTTCACCTTCCTGAAATCTATGCAGAACCTTGGTTTTCCGTTGGCTTTCCGTACTATGACTACTGGTGAGCTCCACGGGCTAGAAGATGGTTCGATTATTCCTTCTTGTATCATCCGATCCACTTCTTCGTCGATGATTGCCTGCGTGGCTGGGTTCCGTGGTGTGTATCGTTGTTTCACTGGTTCGGCTGCGCCCACGCGGATGTGGTGTTCGGTGAGTTGTGTGGGGCCTCGGATGGCCTCAAACTTTGGAAGCTCTTGATCGAGAAACGCCTGGAGTTGTTGTTCCTGTTCCACTGTGCATCCGGTAAGTCCTTTCGGTTTCTCTAGTGTGTTTACCTCCTCGTTCTTGTGGAATTCCCAGTGGTGCGGTCCTATGGTTAGCGTTGCTCTCAGTGTTTGCAGTGCGTCGATCCCGAGGAGCACTGCTTGGGAAAGTGTTGGGAGGACCGGGCACTTCAGTTGTAGGTTTTTACCCTGTACGTTTAGCGTGACATTTATTTCGCGCTCTAGGGTTACGGCGGATCCGTCGGCGATCCGGACGGTTAGTTTACCGGTTTGTGTTTCGGCCCCTTGGCTTTGGCACCATTCTGCGACGTCTTGCCGTATGTAGGATCGTGTGGCCCCTGTGTCTATTAGCGCCAGGTATTGTCGGTTGTAGGCTTCCACTGTGACGAAGATGCGGTTGTCGGCTTTCGCATCGTGTGAGGCGTTGAGCTGGGGAATGACCGGTTGGTGCCTCTCCCTCCGGTCCTGTTGGCGTTTCCCTGTATATTATTGCAGGGGCAGCGGGCGGTTGATCTGCCTTCTGTGCCGCAGTATGAGCAGAACAAGACTGGTGTTCTTCTGCATTCGAGGCGGTGGTGGCCTCTTTGGCCGCACCTCCAACAGCAGGTGTCACGGTTATAGTTGCTGTTTACGGCGTCGGCTCTTTCCATTCTCGGCCCTCCCGGTTGTACCGGCGGTGTTTCCTGTCTTGTTGGTCCTACTGCGGCGATTCTCGGGGTGGTGTTCTTTTTCTCGTCTGCCAGTATTTGTTCGAATTCTTCAGCTCGTTCTAGCAGGTTTTCTACTGTCTCTGCTTCGTCCCTTCGGAGGAATTTCTTATAATCCGTTTGCAGGTTCCGATATATCCTCGCCACTTGGTCGGCCGTGGAGAAGCCTCCGTGTCGTCGCATGAGCGTCTGCATGTCGACGATGTATTCCCATGCCGGTTCGCCGGTCTTCTGTAGCCGGTTTCTTATTTCGTCTTCCATGTGGAAGAGTCGGTCTCGGGAGATAAACGTTCGGCGGAATGCTTTTAGGAAATCCTCCCATTCGTTCCAGTTGCCCTTTTGGTTTCGATACCATTGTAGCGCCTTCCCTCTGAGGATCTCCGCTAGGCATCGTAGCGTTTGTTCCGGGGTGACCCCGTAGCTCTCGTGTAGGTCATCCAGTCGGTCGAGGAAGTCCTCCGCATTTTTCCCGTCGAAATGCGCTCCCCAACGGCTTATCGACTTTAGTATTTCGGTTTTCTGGGGCTCCTGGGACGGCCCTGCGGCCGTGTTATCTTCTTTCGGCATCGTTCGTAACTGGGTAGTTATTCGGTCTCGTAATTCGTTGACGGTGCCCGTGGAGTCGAGTCCTCTCCTTTCTGCCTCTTCTATTAGATCGGTTTTCCTTAATAGGTACACCCAGCCTATTTTCTCACTCATTCGTGGCCCTTCCGTATCTGTCTTTACTGTTCGGGCGCCATTTGTGACGGTTACCCGGTGTGGTGGAAGGTAGGCCTCGTCAGTCGGTTGTCCAGGGCCGCTGGTACCACGAGTGAGGTGGTCACGTTCGGCTCGGCGCGGCGTCCGCTAGGCGTAGCGTACTCGGATCGGAATAAGTCGGTTCGGTTCCCACTCGGGTCGGTTCGGATCGGATCGGTTCCCACACGGCGTTTCGCCACTGGGGACGGAGGGGATTCCCGTAGGTATTTCACCACTCGGGCCTGGTCGGTTCCCGCTCGGCGTTTCGCCACTGGGGACGGATGGGACTCCCGTAGGTATTTCACCACTCGGGCCTGGTCGGTTCCCACTCGGCGTTTCGCCACTGGGGACGGATGGGATTCCCGTAGGTATTTCACCACTCGGGCCTGGTCGGTTCCCGCTCGGCGTTTCGCCACTGGGGACGGATGGGACTCCCGTAGGTATTTCACCACTCGGGCCTGGTCGGTTCCCACTCGGCGTTTCGCCACTGGGGACGGAGGGGATTCCCGTAGGTATTTCACCACTCGGGCCTGGTCGGTTCCCGCTCGGCGTTTCGCCACTGGGGACGGATGGGACTCCCGTAGGTATTTCACCACTCGGGCCTGGTCAGCGGGATCGGGTCGGTCGGGGAATCGGTGAGTCGGGCAGGTTTACGGAGACCACGGTCTCCGTGCACTCACACACTCACTCGCCAATTCCAAAAACGGGAGATTTCTGCCGGTACGTCTCTGAGTTCCTTTCACCGCCACGGTATACTTAGAAGCTCGTCAACTGGGCTCGTCTCCCCGACCTAATGTTTGCCCGCGGTAATTATATGCGAGCCTGCGTATAATTACTCGCGAGAAACCGGTTCGGCGTGGTGGCCCTCTGGGGGCTGCGAGTCGGACTCGCGCGTCGCGGTCCGCGACGCGTTCGGCGGCGCGTTGAACGCGGAGCGCCGGCGGTGTTCGGTGGCGGTGGGGATAGTTTCGCGCCTTGCAGGATGTAACCGTCACAGCGTTATGCGTTATGCGTTATGCGTTATGCTTTATGCGTTATGCGTTATGCGTTATGCGTTATACGTTTGCGTTATGCGTTATGCGTTGTGCGTTATACGTTTGCGTTATGCGTTATGCGTTATGCGTTATGCGTTATGCGTTATGCGTGATGCGTTATGCTTTTTGCGTTATGCGTTATGAGTTATACGTTATGCGTTAAGCGTTATGCGTTATGCTTTATACGTTATGCGTGATCCATTATGCGTTATGCGTTATGCGTTATGCGTTATGCATTTTGCGTTATGCGCCATGCGTTATGCGTTATGAGTTATGCGTTATGCGTTATGCGTTATGCGTTATGCGTTATGCGTTATACATTATGCGTTATGCGTTATGCGTTATGCGTTATGCGTTATGCGTTATGCGTTATGCTTTATGCGTTATGCGTTATGCGTTATGCGTTATGCGTTATGCGTTATGCGTTATGCGTTATGCGTTATGCGTTATGCGTTATGCGTTATGCGTTATGCGTTATGCGTTATGCATTTTGCGTTATGCGTTATGCGTTATGCGTTGTGCGTTATACGTTTGCGTTATGCGTTATGCGTTGTGCGTTATACGTTTGCGTTATGCGTTATGCGTTATGCGTTATGCGTTATGCGTTATGCGTGATGCGTTATGCTTTTTGCGTTATGCATTATGAGTTATACGTTATGCGTTAAGCGTTATGCGTTATGCTTTATACGTTATGCGTGATCCATTATGCGTTATGCGTTATGCGTTATGCGTTATGCATTTTGCGTTATGCGCCATGCGTTATGCGTTATGAGTTATGCGTTATGCGTTATGCGTTATGCGTTATGCGTTATACGTTATGCGTTATGCGTTATGCGTTATGCGTTATGCGTTATGCGTTATGCGTTATGCGTTATGCGTTATGCATTTTGCGTTATGCGCCAAGCGTTATGCGTTATGCGTTATGCGTTATGCGTTATGCGATATGCTATATGCGTTATGCGTTATGCGTTATGCGTTATGCGATGTGGGTTATACGTTTGCGTTATGCGTTATGCGTTATCCGTTATGCGTTATGCTTTATGCGTTATGCGTTATGCGATATGCGTTATGCGTTATGCGTTATGCGTTATGCGTTATGCGTTATGCGTTATGCATTTTGCGTTATGCGTTATGCGTTATGCGTTATGCGTAATACGTTTGCGTTATGCGTTATGCGTTATGCGTTATGCGTTATGCTTTATGCGTTATGCGTTATGCGTTATGCGTTATGCGTTATACGTTTGCGTTATGCGTTATGCGTTGTGCGTTATACGTTTGCGTTATGCGTTATGCGTTATGCGTTGTTCGTTATGCGTTATGCGTTGGGCGTAATACGTTTGCGTTATGCGTTATGCGTTATGCTTTATGCGTTATGCGTTATGCGTTATACGGTATGAGTTATGCGTTATTCGTTATGTGTTATGCGTTATGCGTTATGCGTTATGCGTTATGCGTTATGCGTTATGCGTTATGCGTTATGCGTTATGCGTTATGCGTTAACGTTATGCGTTATGCCTTTTGCGTTATGCGTTATGCGTTTTGCGTAATACGTTATGCTTTATGCGTTATGCGTTATGAGTTATACGTTATGCGTTATGCGTTATGCGTTATGCGTTATGCGTTATATGTTATGCGTTATGCGTTATGCGTTATGCGTTATGCGTTATGCGTTATGCGTTATGCGTAATGCGTTATGCGTTATGCGTTATGCGTTATGCGTTATGCGTTGTTCGTTATGCGTTATGCGTTGGGCGTAATACGTTTGCGTTATGCGTTATGCGTTATGCGTTATGCGTTATGCGTTATGCGTTATGCGTTATGCGTTATGCGTTATGCGTTATGCGTTATGCGTTATGCGTTATGCGTTATGCGTTATGCGTTATGCGTTATGCATTATGCGTTATGCGTTATGCGTTGTGCGTTTGCGTTATGCGTTAGGCGTTATGCGTTATGCTTTATGCGTTATGAGTTATGAGTTATACGGTATGAGTTATGCGTTATGCGTTATGCGTTATGCGTTATGCGTTATGCGTTATGCGTTATGCGTTATGCGTTATGCGTTATGCGTTATGCGATATGCTATATGCGTTATGCGTTATGCGTTATGCGTTATGCGTTATGCGTTATGCGTTATGCGTTATGCGTTATGCGTTATGCATTTTGCGTTATGCGTTATGCGTTATGCGTTATGCGTAATACGTTTGCGTTATGCGTTATGCGTTATGCGTTATGCGTTATGCTTTATGCGTTATGCGTTATGCGTTATGCGTTATACGTTTGCGTTATGCGTTATGCGTTGTGCGTTATACGTTTGCGTTATGCGTTATGCGTTATGCGTTGTTCGTTATGCGTTATGCGTTGGGCGTAATACGTTTGCGTTATGCGTTATGCGTTATGCTTTATGCGTTATGCGTTATGCGTTATACGGTATGAGTTATGCGTTATTCGTTATGTGTTATGCGTTATGCGTTAACGTTATGCGTTATGCCTTTTGCGTTATGCGTTATGCGTTTTGCGTTATACGTTATGCTTTATGCGTTATGCGTTATGAGTTATACGTTATGCGTTATGCGTTATGCGTTATGCGTTATGCGTTATATGTTATGCGTTATGCGTTATGCGTTATGCGTTATGCGTTATGCGTTATGCGTTATTCGTTATGCGTTATGCGTAATGCGTTATGCGTTATGCGTTATGCGTTATGCGTTATGCGTTGTTCGTTATGCGTTATGCGTTGGGCGTAATACGTTTGCGTTATGCGTTATGCGTTATGCGTTATGCGTTATGCGTTATGCGTTATGCGTTATGCGTTATGCGTTATGCGTTATGCGTTATGCGTTATGCGTTATGCGTTATGCGTTATGCGTTATGCGTTATGCGTTATGCGTTATGCGTTATGCGTTATGCGTTGTTCGTTATGCGTTATGCGTTGGGCGTAATACGTTTGCGTTATGCGTTATGCGTTATGCGTTATGCGTTATGCGTTATGCGTTATGCCTTTTGCGTTATGCGTTATGCGTTTTGCGTAATACGTTATGCTTTATGCGTTATGCGTTATGAGTTATACGTTATGCGTTATGCGTTATGCGTTATGCGTTATGCGTTATATGTTATGCGTTATGCGTTATGCGTTATGCGTTATGCGTTATGCGTTATGCGTTATGCGTAATGCGTTATGCGTTATGCGTTATGCGTTATGCGTTATGCGTTGTTCGTTATGCGTTATGCGTTGGGCGTAATACGTTTGCGTTATGCGTTATGCGTTATGCGTTATGCGTTATGCGTTATGCGTTATGCGTTATGCGTTATGCGTTATGCGTTATGCGTTATGCGTTATGCGTTATGCGTTATGCGTTATGCGTTATGCGTTATGCGTTATGCATTATGCGTTATGCGTTATGCGTTGTGCGTTTGCGTTATGCGTTAGGCGTTATGCGTTATGCTTTATGCGTTATGAGTTATGAGTTATACGGTATGAGTTATGCGTTATGCGTTATGCGTTATGCGTTATGCGTTATGCGTTATGCGTTATGCGTTATGCGTTATGCGTTATGCGTTATGCGATATGCTATATGCGTTATGCGTTATGCGTTATGCGTTATGCGTTGTGGGTTATACGTTTGCGTTATGCGTTATGCGTTATCCGTTATTCGTTATGCTTTATGCGTTATGCGTTATGCGATATGCGTTATGCGTTATGCGTTATGCGTTATGCGTTATGCGTTATGCATTTTGCGTTATGCGTTATGCGTTATGCGTTATGCGTAATACGTTTGCGTTATGCGTTATGCGTTATGCGTTATGCGTTATGCTTTATGCGTTATGCGTTATGCGTTATGCGTTATACGTTTGCGTTATGCGTTATGCGTTGTGCGTTATACGTTTGCGTTATGCGTTATGCGTTATGCGTTGTTCGTTATGCGTTATGCGTTGGGCGTAATACGTTTGCGTTATGCGTTATGCGTTATGCTTTATGCGTTATGCGTTATGCGTTATACGGTATGAGTTATGCGTTATTCGTTATGTGTTATGCGTTATGCGTTAACGTTATGCGTTATGCCTTTTGCGTTATGCGTTATGCGTTTTGCGTTATACGTTATGCTTTATGCGTTATGCGTTATGAGTTATACGTTATGCGTTATGCGTTATGCGTTATGCGTTATGCGTTATATGTTATGCGTTATGCGTTATGCGTTATGCGTTATGCGTTATGCGTTATGCGTTATTCGTTATGCGTTATGCGTAATGCGTTATGCGTTATGCGTTATGCGTTATGCGTTATGCGTTGTTCGTTATGCGTTATGCGTTGGGCGTAATACGTTTGCGTTATGCGTTATGCGTTATGCGTTATGCGTTATGCGTTATGCGTTATGCGTTATGCGTTATGCGTTATGCGTTATGCGTTATGCGTTATGCGTTATGCGTTATGCGTTATGCGTTATGCGTTATGCGTTATGCGTTATGCGTTATGCGTTCTGTGTTGTGCGTTGTGCGTTGTGCGATATGCGTTATGCGTTATGGGTTATGGGTTATGCGTTATGCTATATGCGTTATGCATTTTGCGTTATGCGTTATGCGTTATGCGTTATGCGTTATGCGTTATGCGTTATGCGTTATTCGTTATGCGTTATGCGTAATGCGTTATGCGTTATGCGTTATGCGTTATGCGTTATGCGTTGTTCGTTATGCGTTATGCGTTGGGCGTAATACGTTTGCGTTATGCGTTATGCGTTATGCGTTATGCGTTATGCGTTATGCCTTATGCGTTATGCGTTATGCGTTATGCGTTATGCGTTATGCGATATGCGTTATGCGTTATGCGTTATGCGTTATGCGTTATGCGTTATGCGTTATGCGTTATGCGTTATGCGTTATGCGTTATGCGTTATGCGTTATGCGTTATGCGTTATGCCTTATGCGTTATGCGTTATGCGTTATGCGTTATGCGTTATGCGTTATGCGTTATGCGTTATGCGTTATGCGTTATGCGTTATGCGTTATGCGTTATGCGTTATGCGTTATGCGTTATGCGTTATGCGTTATGCGTTCTGTGTTGTGCGTTGTGCGTTGTGCGATATGCGTTATGCGTTATGGGTTATGGGTTATGCGTTATGCTATATGCGTTATGCATTTTGCGTTATGCGTTATGCGTTATGCGTTATGCGTTATGCGTTATGCATTATGCGTTATGCGTTATGCGTTGTGCGTTTGCGTTATGCGTTAGGCGTTATGCGTTATGCTTTATGCGTTATGAGTTATGAGTTATACGGTATGAGTTATGCGTTATGAGTTATGCGTTATGCGTTATGCGTTATGCGTTATGCGTTATGCGTTATGCGTTATGCGTTATGCGTTATGCGTTATGCGTTATGCGTTATGCGTTGTTCGTTATGCGTTATGCGTTGGGCGTAATACGTTTGCGTTATGCGTTATGCGTTATGCGTTATGCGTTATGCGTTATGCGTTATACGGTATGAGTTATGCGTTATTCGTTATGTGTTATGCGTTATGCGTTATGCGTTATGCGTTATGAATTATGCGTTATGCGTTATGCGTTATGCGTTATGCGTTAACGTTATGCGTTATGCCTTTTGCGTTATGCGTTATGCGTTTTGCGTTATACGTTATGCTTTATGCGTTATGCGTTATGAGTTATACGTTATGCGTTATGCGTTATGCGTTATGCGTTGTTCGTTATGCGTTATGCGTTGGGCGTAATACGTTTGCGTTATGCGTTATGCGTTATGCGTTATGCGTTATGCGTTATGCGTTATGCGTTATGCGTTATGCGTTCTGTGTTGTGCGTTGTGCGTTGTGCGATATGCGTTATGCGTTATGGGTTATGGGTTATGCGTTATGCTATATGCGTTATGCATTTTGCGTTATGCGTTATGCGTTATGCGTTATGCGTTATGCGTTATGCATTATGCATTATGCGTTATGCGTTATGCGTTGTGCGTTTGCGTTATGCGTTAGGCGTTATGCGTTATGCTTTATGCGTTATGAGTTATGAGTTATACGGTATGAGTTATGCGTTATGAGTTATGCGTTATGCGTTATGCGTTATGCGTTATGCGTTATGCGTTATGCGTTATGCGTTATGCGTTATGCGTTATGCGTTATGCGTTATGCGTTATGCGTTATGCGTTATGCGTTATGCGTTATGCGTTATGCGTTATGCGTTATGCGTTATGCGTTATGCGTTATGCGTTATGCGTTATGCGTGCTGCGTTGTGCGTTCTGCGTTATGCGTTATGCGTTATGCGTTATGGGTTATGCGTTATGGGTTATGGGTTATGGGTTATGCGTTATGCGTTATGCGTTATGCGTTCTGCGTTGTGCGTTATGCGTTATGCGTTATGCGTTATGCGTTATGCGTTATGGGTTATGGGTTATGCGTTATGCGTTATGCGTTATGCGTTATGCGTTATGCGTTATGCGTGATGCGTTATGCGTTATGTGTTATGCGTTATGCGTTATGCGTTATGCGTTATGCGTTATGCGTTATGCGTTATGCGTTATGCGTTATGCGTTATGCGTTATGCGTTATGCGTTATGCGTTATGCGTTATGCGTTATGCGTTATGCGTTATGCGTTATGCGTTATGCGTTATGCGTTATGCGTTATGCGTTATGCGTTATGCGTTATGCGTTATGCGTTATGCGTTATGCGTTATGCGTTATGCGTTATGCGTTATGCGTTATGCGTTATGCGTTATGCGTTATGCGTTATGCGTTATGCGTTATGCGTTATGCGTTATGCGTTATGCGTTATGCGTTATGCGTTATGCGTTATGCGTTATGCGTTATGCGTTATGCGTTATGCGTTATGCGTTATGCGTTATGCGTTATGCGTTATGCGATATGCTATATGCGTTATGCGTTATGCGTTATGCGTTATGCGTTGTGGGTTATACGTTTGCGTTATGCGTTATGCGTTATCCGTTATTCGTTATGCTTTATGCGTTATGCGTTATGCGATATGCGTTATGCGTTATGCGTTATGCGTTATGCGTTATGCGTTATGCGTTATGCGTTATGCATTTTGCGTTATGCGTTATGCGTTATGCGTTATGCGTAATACGTTTGCGTTATGCGTTATGCGTTATGCGTTATGCGTTATGCTTTATGCGTTATGCGTTATGCGTTATGCGTTATGCGTTATGCCTTATGCGTTATGCGTTATGCGTTATGCGTTATGCGTTATGCGTTATGCGTTATGCGTTATGCGTTATGCGTTGTTCGTTATGCGTTATGCGTTGGGCGTAATACGTTTGCGTTATGCGTTATGCGTTATGCGTTATGCGTTATGCGTTATGCGTTATGCGTTATGCGTTATGCGTTATGCGTTATGCGTTATGCGTTATGCGTTATGCGTTATGCGTTATGCGTTATGCGTTATGCGTTATGCGTTATGCGTTATGCGTTATGCGTTATGCGTTATGCGTTCTGTGTTGTGCGTTGTGCGTTGTGCGATATGCGTTATGCGTTATGGGTTATGGGTTATGCGTTATGCTATATGCGTTATGCATTTTGCGTTATGCGTTATGCGTTATGCGTTATGCGTTATGCGTTATGCGTTATGCGTTATGCGTTATGCATTATGCGTTATGCGTTATGCGTTGTGCGTTTGCGTTATGCGTTAGGCGTTATGCGTTATGCTTTATGCGTTATGAGTTATGAGTTATACGGTATGAGTTATGCGTTATGCGTTATGCGTTATGCGTTATGCGTTATGCGTTATGCGTTATGCGTTATGCGTTATGCGTTATGCGTTATGCGTTATGCGTTATGCGTTATGCGTTATGCGTTATGCGTTATGCGTTATGCGTTATGCGTTATGCGTTATGCGTTATGCGTTATGCGTTATGCGTTATGCGTTATGCGTTATGCGTTATGCGTTATGCGTTATGCGTTATGCGTTATGCGTTATGCGTTATGCGTTATGCGATATGCTATATGCGTTATGCGTTATGCGTTATGCGTTATGCGTTGTGGGTTATACGTTTGCGTTATGCGTTATGCGTTATCCGTTATTCGTTATGCTTTATGCGTTATGCGTTATGCGATATGCGTTATGCGTTATGCGTTATGCGTTATGCGTTATGCGTTATGCGTTATGCGTTATGCGTTATGCATTTTGCGTTATGCGTTATGCGTTATGCGTTATGCGTTATGCGTAATACGTTTGCGTTATGCGTTATGCGTTATGCGTTATGCGTTATGCTTTATGCGTTATGCGTTATGCGTTATGCGTTATACGTTTGCGTTATGCGTTATGCGTTGTGCGTTATACGTTTGCGTTATGCGTTATGCGTTATGCGTTGTTCGTTATGCGTTATGCGTTGGGCGTAATACGTTTGCGTTATGCGTTATGCGTTATGCTTTATGCGTTATGCGTTATGCGTTATACGGTATGAGTTATGCGTTATTCGTTATGTGTTATGCGTTATGCGTTAACGTTATGCGTTATGCCTTTTGCGTTATGCGTTATGCGTTTTGCGTTATACGTTATGCTTTATGCGTTATGCGTTATGAGTTATACGTTATGCGTTATGCGTTATGCGTTATGCGTTATGCGTTATATGTTATGCGTTATGCGTTATGCGTTATGCGTTATGCGTTATGCGTTATGCGTTATGCGTTATGCGTAATGCGTTATGCGTTATGCGTTATGCGTTATGCGTTATGCGTTGTTCGTTATGCGTTATGCGTTGGGCGTAATACGTTTGCGTTATGCGTTATGCGTTATGCGTTATGCGTTATGCGTTATGCGTTATGCGTTATGCGTTATGCGTTATGCGTTATGCGTTATGCGTTATGCGTTATGCGTTATGCGTTCTGTGTTGTGCGTTGTGCGTTGTGCGATATGCGTTATGCGTTATGGGTTATGGGTTATGCGTTATGCTATATGCGTTATGCATTTTGCGTTATGCGTTATGCGTTATGCGTTATGCGTTATGCGTTATGCGTTATGCATTATGCGTTATGCGTTATGCGTTGTGCGTTTGCGTTATGCGTTAGGCGTTATGCGTTATGCTTTATGCGTTATGAGTAATGAGTTATACGGTATGAGTTATGCGTTATGAGTTATGCGTTATGCGTTATGCGTTATGCGTTATGCGTTATGCGTTATGCGTTATGCGTTATGCCTTATGCGTTATGCGTTATGCGTTATGCGTTATGCGTTATGCGTTATGCGTTATGCGTTATGCGTTATGCGTTATGCGTTATGCGTTATGCGTTATGCGTTATGCGTTATGCGTTATGCGTTATGCGTTATGCGTTATGCGTTATGCGTTATGCGTTATGCGTTATGCCTTATGCGTTATGCGTTATGCGTTATGCGTTATGCGTTATGCGTTATGCGTTATGCGTTATGCGTTATGCGTTATGCGTTATGCGTTATGCGTTATGCGTTATGCGTTATGCGTTATGCGTTATGCGTTTTGCGTTATGCGTTATGCGTTATGCGTTATGCGTTATGCGTTATGCGTTATGCGTTCTGTGTTGTGCGTTGTGCGTTGTGCGATATGCGTTATGCGTTATGGGTTATGGGTTATGCGTTATGCTATATGCGTTATGCATTTTGCGTTATGCGTTATGCGTTATGCGTTAACGTTATGCGTTATGCCTTTTGCGTTATGCGTTATGCGTTTTGCGTTATACGTTATGCGTTATGCTTTATGCGTTATGAGTAATGAGTTATACGGTATGAGTTATGCGTTATGAGTTATGCGTTATGCGTTATGCGTTATGCGTTATGCGTTATGCGTTATGCGTTATGCGTTATGCGTTATGCCTTATGCGTTATGCGTTATGCGTTATGCGTTATGCGTTATGCGTTATGCGTTATGCATTATGCGTTATGCGTTATGCGTTGTGCGTTTGCGTTATGCGTTAGGCGTTATGCGTTATGCTTTATGCGTTATGAGTTATGAGTTATACGGTATGAGTTATGCGTTATGAGTTATGCGTTATGCGTTATGCGTTATGCGTTATGCGTTATGCGTTATGCGTTATGCGTTATGCGTTATGCGTTATGCGTTATGCGTTATGCGTTATGCGTTATGCGTTATGCGTTATGCGTTATGCGTTATGCGTTATGCGTTATGCGTTATGCGTTATGCGTTATGCGTTATGCGTTATGCGTTATGCGTTATGCGTTATGCGTTATGCGTTATGCGTTATGCGTTATGCGTTATGCGTTATGCGTTATGCGTTATGCGTTATGCGTTATGCGTTATGCGTTATGCGTTATGCGTTATGCGTTATGCGTTATGCGTTATGCGTTATGCGTTATGCGTTATGCGTTCTGCGTTGTGCGTTCTGCGTTATGCGTTATGCGTTATGGGTTATGGGTTATGCGTTATGGGTTATGGGTTATGCGTTATGCGTTATGCGTTATGCGTTCTGCGTTGTGCGTTATGCGTTATGCGTTATGCGTTATGCGTTATGCGTTATGGGTTATGGGTTATGCGTTATGCGTTATGCGTTATGCGTTATGCGTTATGCGTTATGCGTTATGCGTTATGCGTTATGCGTTATGCGTTATGCGTTATGCGTTATGCGTTATGCGTTATGCGTTATGCGTTATGCGTTATGCGTTATGCGTTATGCGTTATGCGTTCTGTGTTGTGCGTTGTGCGTTGTGCGATATGCGTTATGCGTTATGGGTTATGGGTTATGCGTTATGCTATATGCGTTATGCATTTTGCGTTATGCGTTATGCGTTATGCGTTATGCGTTATGCGTTATGCGTTATGCATTATGCGTTATGCGTTATGCGTTGTGCGTTTGCGTTATGCGTTAGGCGTTATGCGTTATGCTTTATGCGTTATGAGTTATGAGTTATACGGTATGAGTTATGCGTTATGAGTTATGCGTTATGCGTTATGCGTTATGCGTTATGCGTTATGCGTTATGCGTTATGCGTTATGCGTTATGCCTTATGCGTTATGCGTTATGCGTTATGCGTTATGCGTTATGCGTTATGCGTTATGCGTTATGCGTTATGCGTTATGCGTTATGCGTTATGCGTTATGCGTTATGCGTTATGCGTTATGCGTTATGCGTTCTGTGTTGTGCGTTGTGCGTTGTGCGATATGCGTTATGCGTTATGGGTTATGGGTTATGCGTTATGCTATATGCGTTATGCATTTTGCGTTATGCGTTATGCGTTATGCGTTATGCGTTATGCATTATGCGTTATGCGTTATGCGTTGTGCGTTTGCGTTATGCGTTAGGCGTTATGCGTTATGCTTTATGCGTTATTAGTTATGAGTTATACGGTATGAGTTATGCGTTATGAGTTATGCGTTATGCGTTATGCGTTATGCGTTATGCGTTATGCGTTATGCGTTATGCGTTATGCGTTGTTCGTTATGCGTTATGCGTTGGGCGTAATACGTTTGCGTTATGCGTTATGCGTTATGCTTTATGCGTTATGCGTTATGCGTTATACGGTATGAGTTATGCGTTATTCGTTATGTGTTATGCGTTATGCGTTATGCGTTATGCGTTATGAATTATGCGTTATGCGTTATGCGTTATGCGTTATGCGTTATGCGTTAACGTTATGCGTTATGCCTTTTGCGTTATGCGTTATGCGTTTTGCGTTATACGTTATGCTTTATGCGTTATGCGTTATGAGTTATACGTTATGCGTTATGCGTTATGCGTTATGCGTTGTTCGTTATGCGTTATGCGTTGGGCGTAATACGTTTGCGTTATGCGTTATGCGTTATGCGTTATGCGTTATGCGTTATGCGTTATGCGTTATGCGTTATGCGTAATGCGTTATGCGTTCTGTGTTGTGCGTTGTGCGTTGTGCGATATGCGTTATGCGTTATGGGTTATGGGTTATGCGTTATGCTATATGCGTTATGCATTTTGCGTTATGCGTTATGCGTTATGCGTTATGCGTTATGCGTTATGCGTTATGCATTATGCGTTATGCGTTATGCGTTGTGCGTTTGCGTTATGCGTTAGGCGTTATGCGTTATGCTTTATGCGTTATGAGTTATGAGTTATACGGTATGAGTTATGCGTTATGAGTTATGCGTTATGCGTTATGCGTTATGCGTTATGCGTTATGCGTTATGCGTTATGCGTTATGCGTTATGCCTTATGCGTTATGCGTTATGCGTTATGCGTTATGCGTTATGCGTTATGCGTTATGCGTTATGCGTTATGCGTTATGCGTTATGCGTTATGCGTTATGCGTTATGCGTTATGCGTTATGCGTTATGCGTTATGCGTTATGCGTTATGCGTTATGCGTTATGCGTTATGCGTTATGCGTTATGCGTTATGCGTTATGCGTTATGCGTTATGCGTTATGCGTTATGCGTTCTGCGTTGTGCGTTCTGCGTTATGCGTTATGCGTTATGCGTTATGGGTTATGCGTTATGGGTTATGGGTTATGCGTTATGCGTTATGCGTTATGCGTTCTGCGTTGTGCGTTATGCGTTATGCGTTATGCGTTATGCGTTATGCGTTATGCGTTCTGTGTTGTGCGTTGTGCGTTGTGCGATATGCGTTATGCGTTATGGGTTATGGGTTATGCGTTATGCTATATGCGTTATGCATTTTGCGTTATGCGTTATGCGTTATGCGTTATGCGTTATGCGTTGTTCGTTATGCGTTATGCGTTGGGCGTAATACGTTTGCGTTATGCGTTATGCGTTATGCGTTATGCGTTATGCGTTATGCGTTATGCGTTATGCGTTATGCGTTATGCGTTATGCGTTATGCGTTCTGTGTTGTGCGTTGTGCGTTGTGCGATATGCGTTATGCGTTATGGGTTATGGGTTATGCGTTATGCTATATGCGTTATGCATTTTGCGTTATGCGTTATGCGTTATGCGTTATGCGTTATGCGTTATGCGTTATGCATTATGCGTTATGCGTTATGCGTTGTGCGTTTGCGTTATGCGTTAGGCGTTATGCGTTATGCTTTATGCGTTATGAGTTATGAGTTATACGGTATGAGTTATGCGTTATGAGTTATGCGTTATGCGTTATGCGTTATGCGTTATGCGTTATGCGTTATGCGTTATGCGTTATGCGTTATGCCTTATGCGTTATGCGTTATGCGTTATGCGTTATGCGTTATGCGTTATGCGTTATGCGTTATGCGTTATGCGTTATGCGTTTTGCGTTATGCGTTATGCGTTATGCGTTATGCGTTATGCGTTATGCGTTATGCGTTATGCGTTATGCGTTATGCGTTATGCGTTATGCGTTATGCGTTATGCGTTATGCGTTATGCGTTATGCGTAATGCGTTATGCGTTATGCGTTATGCGTTATGCGTTATGCGTTATGCGTTATGCGTTATGCGTTGTTCGTTATGCGTTATGCGTTGGGCGTAATACGTTTGCGTTATGCGTTATGCGTTATGCGTTATGCGTTATGCGTTATGCGTTATGCGTTATGCGTTATGCGTTATGCGTTATGCGTTATGCGTTATGCGTTATGCGTTATGCGTTATGCGTTATGCGTTATGCGTTATGCGTTATGCGTTCTGTGTTGTGCGTTGTGCGTTGTGCGATATGCGTTATGCGTTATGGGTTATGGGTTATGCGTTATGCTATATGCGTTATGCATTTTGCGTTATGCGTTATGCGTTATGCGTTATGCGTTATGCGTTATGCGTTATGCATTATGCGTTATGCGTTATGCGTTGTGCGTTTGCGTTATGCGTTAGGCGTTATGCGTTATGCTTTATGCTTTATGCGTTATGAGTTATGAGTTATACGGTATGAGTTATGCGTTATGCGTTGTGCGATATGCGTTATGCGTTATGGTTTATGGGTTATGCGTTATGCTATATGCGTCATGCATTTTGCGTTATGCGTTATGCGTTATGCGTTATGCGTTATGCGTTATGCATTATGCGTTATGCGTTATGCGTTGTGCGTTTGCGTTATGCGTTAGGCGTTATGCGTTATGCTTTATGCGTTATGAGTTATGAGTTATACGGTATGAGTTATGCGTTATGAGTTATGCGTTATGCGTTATGCGTTATGCGTTATGCGTTATGCGTTATGCGTTATGCGTTATGCGTTATGCGTTATGCGTTATGCGTTATGCGTTGTTCGTTATGCGTTATGCGTTGGGCGTAATACGTTTGCGTTATGCGTTATGCGTTATGCTTTATGCGTTATGCGTTATGCGTTATACGGTATGAGTTATGCGTTATTCGTTATGTGTTATGCGTTATGCGTTATGCGTTATGCGTTATGCGTTATGCGTTATGCGTTATGCGTTAACGTTATGCGTTATGCCTTTTGCGTTATGCGTTATGCGTTTTGCGTTATACGTTATGCTTTATGCGTTATGCGTTATGAGTTATACGTTATGCGTTATGCGTTATGCGTTATGCGTTGTTCGTTATGCGTTATGCGTTGGGCGTAATACGTTTGCGTTATGCGTTATGCGTTATGCGTTATGCGTTATGCGTTATGCGTTATGCGTTATGCGTTATGCGTTATGCGTTATGCGTTATGCGTTATGCGTTATGCGTTATGCGTTATGCGTTATGCGTTCTGTGTTGTGCGTTGTGCGTTGTGCGATATGCGTTATGCGTTATGGGTTATGGGTTATGCGTTATGCTATATGCGTTATGCATTTTGCGTTATGCGTTATGCGTTATGCGTTATGCGTTATGCGTTATGCGTTATGCATTATGACTTATGCGTTATGCGTTGTGCGTTTGCGTTATGCGTTAGGCGTTATGCGTTATGCTTTATGCGTTATGAGTTATGAGTTATACGGTATGAGTTATGCGTTATGAGTTATGCGTTATGCGTTATGCGTTATGCGTTATGCGTTATGCGTTATGCGTTATGCGTTATGCGTTATGCGTTATGCGTTATGCCTTATGCGTTATGCGTTATGCGTTATGCGTTATGCGTTATGCGGTATGCGTTATGCGTTATGCGTTATGCGTTATGCGTTATGCGTTATGCGTTATGCGTTATGCGTTATGCGTTATGCGTTATGCGTTATGCGTTATGCGTTATGCGTTATGCGTTATGCGTTATGCGTTATGCGTTATGCGTTATGCGTTATGCGTTATGCGTTATGCGTTATGCGTTATGCGTTCTGCGTTGTGCGTTCTGCGTTATGCGTTATGCGTTATGCGTTATGGGTTATGCGTTATGGGTTATGGGTTATGCGTTATGCGTTATGCGTTATGCGTTCTGCGTTGTGCGTTATGCGTTATACGTTATGCGTTATGCGTTATGCGTTATGCGTTATGCGTTATGCGTTATGCGTTATGCGTTATGCGTTATGCGTTATGCGTTATGCGTTATGCGTTATGCGTTATGCGTTCTGTGTTGTGCGTTGTGCGTTGTGCGATATGCGTTATGCGTTATGGGTTATGGGTTATGCGTTATGCTATATGCGTTATGCATTTTGCGTTATGCGTTATGCGTTATGCGTTATGCGTTATGCGTTATGCGTTATGCGTTATGCGTTATGCGTTATGCGTTATGCGTTATGCGTTATGCGTTATGCGTTATGCGTTATGCGTTATGCGTAATGCGTTATGCGTTATGCGTTATGCGTTATGCGTTATGCGTTATGCGTTATGCGTTGTTCGTTATGCGTTATGCGTTGGGCGTAATACGTTTGCGTTATGCGTTATGCGTTATGCGTTATGCGTTATGCGTTATGCGTTATGCGTTATGCGTTATGCGTTATGCGTTATGCGTTATGCGTTATGCGTTATGCGTTATGCGTTATGCGTTATGCGTTATGCGTTATGCGTTCTGTGTTGTGCGTTGTGCGTTGTGCGATATGCGTTATGCGTTATGGGTTATGGGTTATGCGTTATGCTATATGCGTTATGCATTTTGCGTTATGCGTTATGCGTTATGCGTTATGCGTTATGCGTTATGCGTTATGCGTTATGCGTTATGCGTTATGCGTTATGCGTTATGCGTTATGCGTTATGCGTTATGCGTTATGCGTTATGCGTTATGCGTTATGCGTTATGCGTTATGCGTTATGCGTTATGCGTTATGCGTTATGCGTTATGCGTTATGCGTTATGCGTTATGCTTTATGCGTTATGCGTTATGCGTTATGCGTTATGCGTTATGCGTTATGCTTTATGCGTTATGCGTTATGCGTTATGCGTTATGCGTTATGCGTTCTGTGTTGTGCGTTGTGCGTTGTGCGATATGCGTTATGCGTTATGGGTTATGGGTTATGCGTTATGCTATATGCGTTATGCATTTTGCGTTATGCGTTATGCGTTATGCGTTATGCGTTATGCGTTATGCGTTATGCATTATGCGTTATGCGTTATGCGTTGTGCGTTTGCGTTATGCGTTAGGCGTTAGGCGTTATGCGTTATGCTTTATGCTTTATGCGTTATGAGTTATGAGTTATACGGTATGAGTTATGCGTTATGCGTTATGCGTTATGCGTTATGCGTTATGCGTTATGCGTTATGCGTTATGCGTTATGCGTTAGCGTTATGCGTTATGCGTTATGCGTTATGCGTTATGCGTTATGCGTTATGCGTTATGCGTTATGCGTTATGCGTTATGCGTTATGCGTTATGCGTTATGCGTTATGCGTTATGCGTCATGCGTTATGCGTTATGCGTTATGCGTTATGCGTTCTGCGTTGTGCGTTATGCGTTATGCGTTATGCGTTATGCGTTATGGGTTATGGGTTATGCGTTATGCGTTATGCGTTATGCGTTATGCGTTCTGCGTTGTGCGTTATGCGTTATGCGTTATGCGTTATGCGTTATGCGTTATGGGTTATGGGTTATGCGTTATGCGTTATGCGTTATGCGTTATGCGTTATGCTTTATGCGTTATGCGTTATGCGTTATGCGTTATGCGTTATGCGTTATGCATTTTGCGTTATGCGTTATGCGTAATACGTTTGCGTTATGCGTTATGCGTTATGCGTTATGCTTTATGCGTTATGCGTTATGCGTTATGCGTTATACGTTTGCGTTATGCGTTATGCGTTATGCGTTATGCTTTATGCGTTATGCGTTATGCGTTATGCGTTATACGTTTGCGTTATGCGTTATGCGTTGGGCGTAATACGTTTGCGTTATGCGTTATGCGTTATGCGTTATGCGTTATGCGTTATGCGTTATGCGTTATGCGTTATGCGTTGGGCGTAATACGTTATGCGTTATGCGTTATGGGTTATGGGTTATGCGTTATGCGTTATGCGTTATGCGTTATGCGTTATGCGTTATGCGTTATGCGTTATGCGTTATGCGTTATGCGTTATGCGTTATGCGTTATACGTTTGCGTTATGCGTTATGCGTTGTGCGTTATACGTTTGCGTTATGCGTTATGCGTTGTTCGTTATGCGTTATGCGTTGGGCGTAATACGTTTGCGTTATGCGTTATGCGTTATGCTTTATGCGTTATGCGTTATGCGTTATACGGTATGAGTTATGCGTTATTCGATATGTGTTATGCGTTATGCGTTATGCGTTATGCGTTATGCGTTATGCGTTATGCGTTAACGTTATGCGTTATGCCTTTTGCGTTATGCGTTATGCGTTTTGCGTTATACGTTATGCTTTATGCGTTATGCGTTATGCGTTATGCGTTATGCGTTATGCGTTATGCGTTATGCGTTATGCGTTATGCGTTATGCGTTATGCGTTATGCGTTAAGCGTTATGCGTTATGCGTTATGCGTTATGCGTTATGCGTTATGCGTTATGCGTTATGCGTTATGCGTTATGCGTTCTGCGTTGTGCGTTATGCGTTATGCGTTATGCGTTATGCGTTATGGGTTATGGGTTATGCGTTATGCGTTATGCGTTATGCGTTATGCGTTCTGCGTTGTCCGTTATGCGTTATGCGTTATGCGTTATGCGTTATGCGTTATGCGTTATGCGTTATGCGTTATGCGTTATGCGTTATGCATTTTGCGTTATGCGTTATGCGTAATACGTTTGCGTTATGCGTTATGCGTTATGCGTTATGCTTTATGCGTTATGCGTTATGCGTTATGCGTTATACGTTTGCGTTATGCGTTATGCGTTATGCGTTATGCGTTATGCTTTATGCGTTATGCGTTATGCGTTATGCGTTATACGTTTGCGTTATGCGTTATGCGTTGGGCGTAATACGTTTGCGTTATGCGTTATGCGTTATGCGTTATGCGTTATGCGTTATGCGTTATGCGTTATGCGTTATGCGTTATGCGTTATGCGTTATGCGTTATGCGTTGGGCGTAATACGTTTGCGTTATGCGTTATGCGTTATGCTTTATGCGTTATGCGTTATGCGTTATACGGTATGAGTTATGCGTTATTCGTTATGCGTTATGCGTTATGCGTTATGCGTTATGCGTTATGCGTTATGCGTTATGCGTTATGCGTTATGCGTTAACGTTATGCGTTATGCCTTTTGCGTTATGCGTTATGCGTTTTGCGTTATACGTTATGCTTTATGCGTTATGCGTTATGAGTTATACGTTATGCGTTATGCGTTATGCGTTATGCGTTATGCGTTATGCGTTATGCGTAATGCGTTATGCGTTATGCGTTATGCGTTATGCGTTATGCGTTATGCGTTGTTCGTTATGCGTTATGCGTTATGCGTTATGCGTTATGCGTTATTCGTTATGCGTTATGCGTTATGCGTTATGCGTTATGCGTTATGCGTTATGCGTGATGCGTTATGCTTTTTGCGTTGTGCGTTATGAGTTATACGTTATGCGTTAAGCGTTATGCGTTATGCTTTATGCGTTACGCGTGATCCATTATGCGTTATGCGTTATGCGTTATGCCTTATGCCTTATGCATTTTGCGTTATGCGCCATGCGTTATGCGTTATGAGTTATGCGTTATGCGTTATGCGTTATGCGTTATGCGTTATACGTTATGCGTTATGCGTTATACGTTATGCGTTATGCGTTATGCGTTATGCGTTATGCGTTATGCGTTATGCGTTATGCGTTATGCGTTATGCGTTATGCGTTATGCGTTATGCGTTATGCGTTATACGTTATGCTTTATGCGTTATGCGTTATGCGTTATGCGTTATACGTTTGCGTTATGCGTTATGCATTGGGCGTAATACGTTTGCGTTATGCGTTATGCGTTATGCGTTATGCGTTATGCGTTATGCGTTATGCGTTATGCGTTATGCGTTATGCGTTATGCGTTATGCGTTATGCGTTATGCGTTATGCGTTGGGCGTAATACGTTTGCGTTATGCGTTATGCGTTATGCTTTATGCGTTATGCGTTATGCGTTATACGGTATGAGTTATGCGTTATTCGTTATGCGTTATGCGTTATGCGTTATGCGTTATGCGTTATGCGTTATGCGTTATGCGTTATGCGTTATGCGTTATGCGTTATGCGTTAACGTTATGCGTTATGCCTTTTGCGTTATGCGTTATGCGTTTTGCGTTATACGTTATGCTTTATGCGTTATGCGTTATGAGTTATACGTTATGCGTTATGCGTTATGCGTTATGCGTTATGCGTTATGCGTTATGCGTTATATGTTATGCGTTATGCGTTATGCGTTATGCGTTATGCGTTATGCGTTATGCGTTATATGTTATGCGTTATGCGTTATGCGTTATGCGTTATGCGTTATGCATTATGCGTTATGCGTTATGCGTTATGCGTTATGCGTTATGCGTAATGCGTTATGCGTTATGCGTTATGCGTTATGCGTTATGCGTTATGCGTTATGCGCCATGCGTTATGCGTTATGAGTTATGCGTTATGCGTTATGCGTTATGCGTTATGCGTTATACGTTATGCGTTATGCGTTATGCGTTATGCGTTATGCGTTATGCGTTATGCGTTATGCGTTATGCGTTATGCGTTATGCGTTATGCGTTATGCGTTATGCGTTATGCGTTATACGTTATGCTTTATGCGTTATGCGTTATGCGTTATGCGTTATACGTTTGCGTTATGCGTTATGCGTTGGGCGTAATACGTTTGCGTTATGCGTTATGCGTTATGCGTTATGCGTTATGCGTTATGCGTTATGCGTTATGCGTTATGCGTTATGCGTTATGCGTTCTGTGTTGTGCGTTGTGCGTTGTGCGATATGCGTTATGCGTTATGAGTTATGCGTTATGCGTTATGCGTTATGCGTTATGCGTTATGCGTTATACGTTATGCGTTATGCGTTATACGTTATGCGTTATGCGTTATGCGTTATGCGTTATGCGTTATGCGTTATGCGTTATGCGTTATGCGTTATGCGTTATGCGTTATGCGTTATGCGTTATGCGTTATGCGTTATGCGTTATACGTTATGCTTTATGCGTTATGCGTTATGCGTTATGCGTTATACGTTTGCGTTATGCGTTATGCGTTGGGCGTAATACGTTTGCGCTATGCGTTATGCGTTATGCGTTATGCGTTATGCGTTATGCGTTATGCGTTATGCGTTATGCGTTATGCGTTATGTGTTGGGCGTAATACGTTTGCGTTATGCGTTATGCGTTATGCTTTATGCGTTATGCGTTATGCGTTATACGGTATGAGTTATGCGTTATTCGTTATGCGTTATGCGTTATGCGTTATGCGTTATGCGTTATGCGTTATGCGTTATGCGTTATGCGTTATGCGTTATGCGTTATGCGTTAACGTTATGCGTTATGCCTTTTGCGTTATGCGTTATGCGTTTTGCGTTATACGTTATGCTTTATGCGTTATGCGTTATGAGTTATACGTTATGCGTTATGCGTTATGCGTTATGCGTTATGCGTTATGCGTTATATGTTATGCGTTATGCGTTATGCGTTATGCGTTATGCGTTATGCATTATGCGTTATGCGTTATGCGTTATGCGTTATGCGTTATGCGTAATGCGTTATGCGTTATGCGTTATGCGTTATGCGTTATGCGTTATGCGTTGTTCGTTATGCGTTATGCGTTATGCGTTATGCGTTATGCGTTATGCGTTATGCGTTATGCGTTATGCGTTCTGTGTTGTGCGTTGTGCGTTGTGCGATATGCGTTATGCGTTATGGGTTATGGGTTGTGCGTTATGCTATATGCGTTATGCATTTTGCGTTATGCGTTATGCGTTATGCGTTATGCGTTATGTATTATGCGTTATGCGTTATGCGTTGTGCGTTTGCGTTATGCGTTAGGCGTTATGCGTTATGCTTTATGCGTTATGCGTTATGCGTTATGCGTTATGCGTTATACGTTTGCGTTATGCGTTATGCGTTGTGCGTTATACGTTTGCGTTATGCGTTATGCGTTATGCGTTGTTCGTTATGCGTTATGCGTTGGGCGTAATACGTTTGCGTTATGCGTTATGCTTTATGCGTTATGCGTTATGCGTTATACGGTATAAATTATGCGTTATTCGTTATGCGTTATGCGTTATGCGTTATGCGTTATGCGTTATGCGTTATGCGTGATGCGTTATGCTTTTTGCGTTGTGCGTTATGAGTTATACGTTATGCGTTAAGCGTTATGCGTTATGCTTTATGCGTTACGCGTGATCCATTATGCGTTATGCGTTATGCGTAATGCGTTATGCCTTATGCATTTTGCGTTATGCGCCATGCGTTATGCGTTATGAGTTATGCGTTATGCGTTATGCGTTATGCGTTATGCGTTATGCGTTATACGTTATGCGTTATGCGTTATACGTTATGCGTTATGCGTTATGCGTTATGCGTTATGCGTTATGCGTTATGCGTTATGCGTTATGCGTTAAGCGTTATGCGTTATGCGTTATGCGTTATGCGTTATACGTTATACGTTATGCGTTATGCGTTATGCGTTATGCGTTATGCGTTATGCGTGATGCGTTATGCGTTATGCGTTATGCGTTATGCGTTATGCGTTATGCGTAATACGTTATGCGTTATGCGTTATGCGTTATGCGTTATGCGTTGTTCGTTATGCGTTATGCGTTGGGCGTAATACGTTTGCGTTATGCGTTATGCGTTATGCGTTATGCGTTATGCGTTATGCGTTATGCGTTATGCGTTATGCGTTATGCATTATGCGTTGGGCGTAATACGTTTGCGTTATGCGTTATGCGTTATGCTTTATGCGTTATGCGTTATGCGTTATACGGTATGAGTTATGCGTTATTCGTTATGCGTTATGCGTTATGCGTTATGCGTTATGCGTTATGCGTTATGCGTTATGCGTTATGCGTTATGCGTTATGCGTTATGCGTTATGCGTTATGCGTTATGCGTTATGCGTTAACGTTATGCATTATGCCTTTTGCGTTATGCGTTATGCGTTTTGCGTTATACGTTATGCTTTATGCGTTATGCGTTATGAGTTATACGTTATGCGTTATGCGTTATGCGTTATATGTTATGCGTTATGCGTTATGCGTTATGCGTTACGCATTATGCGTTATGCGTTATGCGTTATGCGTTATGCGTTATGCGTAATGCGTTATGCGTTATGCGTTATGCGTTATGCGTTATGCGTTATGCGTTGTTCGTTATGCGTTATGCGTTATGCGTTATGCGTTATGCGTTATGCGTTATGCGTTATGCGTTATGCGTTCTGTGTTGTGCGTTGTGCGTTGTGCGATATGCGTTATGCGTTATGGGTTATGGGTTGTGCGTTATGCTATATGAGTTATGCATTTTGCGTTATGCGTTATGCGTTATGCGTTATGCGTTATGCGTTATGCGTTATGCATTATGCGTTATGCGTTATGCGTTGTGCGTTTGCGTTATGCGTTAGGCGTTATGCGTTATGCTTTATGCGTTATGAGTTATGAGTTATAGGGTATGAGTTATGCGTTATGCGTTATGCGTTCTGCGTTATGCGTTTTGCGTTATACGTTATGCTTTATGCGTTATGCGTTATGAGTTATACGTTATGCGTTATGCGTTATGCGTTATGCGTTAACGTTATGCGTTATGCCTTTTGCGTTATGCGTTATGCGTTTTGCGTTATACGTCATGCTTTATGCGTTATGCGTTATGAGTTATACGTTATGCGTTATGCGTTATGCGTTATGCGTTATATGTTATGCGTTATGCGTTATGCGTTATGCGTTGTTCGTTATGCGTTATGCGTTGGGCGTAATACGTTTGCGTTATGCGTTATGCGTTATGCTTTTTGCGTTATGCGTTATGAGTTATACGTTATGCGTTATGCGTTATGCTTTATGCGTTATGAGTTATGAGTTATACGGTATGAGTTATGCGTTATGCGTTATGCGTTATGCGTTATGCGTTATGCGTTATGCGTTATGCGTTATGCGTTATTCGTTATGCGTTATGCGTTATGCGTTATGCGTTATGCGTTATGCGTTATGCGTTATGCGTTATGAGTTATACGTTATGCGTTATGCGTTATGCGTTATGCGTTATGCGTTATGCGTTATGCGTTATGCGTTATGCGTAATGCGTTATGCGTTATGCGTTAAGCGTTATGCGTTATGCGTTATGCGTTGTTCGTTATGCGTTATGCGTTATGCGTTATGCGTTATGCGTTATGCGTGATGCGTTATGCTTTTTGCGTTATGCGTTATGCGTTATGCGTTATGCGTTATGCGTTATGCATTATGCGTTATGCGTAATGCGTTATGCGTTATGCGTTATGCGTTATGCGTTATGCGTTATGCGTTATGCGTTATGCGTTATGCGTTATGCGTTATGCGTTATGCGTTATGCGTTATGCGTTATGCGTTATGCGTTATGCGTTATGCGTTATGAGTTATACGTTATGCGTTAAACGTTATGCGTTATGCTTTATGCGTTATGCGTTATACGTTATGCGTTATGCGTTATGCGTTATGCGTTATGCGTTATGCGTTATGCGTTATGCGTTATGCGTTATGCGTTACGCGTTACGCGTTATGCGTTATGCGTTATGCGTTATGCGTTATGCGTTATGCGTTATGCGTTATGCGTTATGCGTTATGCGTTATGCGTTATGCGTTATGCGTTATGCGTTATGCGTTATGCGTTCTGTGTTGTGCGTTGTGCGTTGTGCGATATGCGTTATGCGTTATGGGTTATGGGTTATGCGTTATGCTATATGCGTTATGCATTTTGCGTTATGCGTTATGCGTTATCCGTTATGCGTTATGCGTTATGCGTTATGCATTATGCGTTATGCGTTATGCGTTGTGCGTTTGCGTTATGCGTTAGGCGTTATGCGTTATGCGTTAGGCGTTATGCGTTATGCTTTATGCGTTATGAGTTATGAGTTATACGGTATGAGTTATGCGTTATGCGTTATGCGTTATGCGTTATGCGTTATGCGTTATACGTTATGCGTTATGCGTTATGCGTTATGCGTTATGCGTTATGCGTTATGCGTAATGCGTTATGCGTTATGCGTTATGCGTTATGCGTTATGCGTTATGCGTTATGCGTTATGCGTTATGCGTTATGCGTTATGCGTTATGCGTTATGCGTTATGCGTTATGCGTTATGCGTTATACGTTATGCGTTATGCGTTATGCGTTATGCGTTATGCGTTATGCGTGATGCGTTATGCGTTATGCGTTATGCGTTATGCGTTATGCGTTATGCGTTATGCGTTATGCGTTATGCGTAATACGTTATGCGTTATGCGTTATGCGTTGTTCGTTATGCGTTATGCGTTGGGCGTAATACGTTTGCGTTATGCGTTATGCGTTATGCGTTATGCGTTATGCGTTATGCGTTATGCGTTATGCGTTATGCGTAATGCGTTGGGCGTAATACGTTTGCGTTATGCGTTATGCGTTATGCTTTATGCGTTATGCGTTATGCGTTATACGGTATGAGTTATGCGTTATTCGTTATGCGTTATGCGTTATGCGTTATGCGTTATGCGTTATGCGTTATGCGTTATGCGTTAACTTTATGCGTTATGCCTTTTGCGTTATGCGTTATGCGTTTTGCGTTATACGTTATGCTTTATGCGTTATGCGTTATGAGTTATACGTTATGCGTTATGCGTTATGCGTTATGCGTTATGCGTTATGCGTTATGCGTTATATGTTATGCGTTATGCGTTATGCGTTATGCGTTATGCATTATGCGTTATGCGTTATGCGTTATGCGTTATGCGTTATGCGTAATGCGTTATGCGTTATGCGTTATGCGTTATGCGTTATGCGTTATGCGTTGTTCGTTATGCGTTATGCGTTATGCGTTATGCGTTATGCGTTATGCGTTATGCGTTATGCGTTATGCGTTATGCGTTATGCGTTATGCGTTATGCGTTCTGTGTTGTGCGTTGTGCGTTGTGCGATATGCGTTATGCGTTATGGGTTATGGGTTGTGCGTTATGCTATATGCGTTATGCATTTTGCGTTATGCGTTATGCGTTATGCGTTATGCGTTATGCGTTATGCATTATGCGTTATGCGTTATGCGTTGTGCGTTTGCGTTATGCGTTAGGCGTTATGCGTTATGCTTTATGCGTTATGCGTTATGCGTTATGCGTTATGCGTTATACGTTTGCGTTATGCGTTATGCGTTGTGCGTTATACGTTTGCGTTATGCGTTATGCGTTATGCGTTGTTCGTTATGCGTTATGCGTTGGGCGTAATACGTTTGCGTTATGCGTTATGCGTTATGCTTTATGCGTTATGCGTTATGCGTTATACGGTATAAATTATGCGTTATGCGTTGGGCGTAATACGTTTGCGTTATGCGTTATGCGTTATGCGTTATGCGTTATGCGTTATGCGTTATGCGTTATGCGTTATGCGTTATGCGTTATGCGTTATGCGTTATGCGTTGGGCGTAATACGTTTGCGTTATGCGTTATGCGTTATGCTTTATGCGTTATGCGTTATGCGTTATACGGTATGAGTTATGCGTTATTCGTTATGCGTTATGCGTTATGCGTGATGCGTTATGCGTTATGCGTTATGCGTTATGCGTTATGCGTTATGCGTTATGCGTTATGCGTTATGCGTTATGCGTTGTTCGTTATGCGTTATGCGTTATGCGTTATGCGTTATGCGTTATGCGTTATGCGTTATGCGTTATGCGTTATGCGTTATGCGTTCTGTGTTGTGCGTTGTGCGTTGTGCGATATGCGTTATGCGTTATGGGTTATGGGTTGTGCGTTATGCTATATGCGTTATGCATTTTGCGTTATGCGTTATGCGTTATGCGTTATGCGTTATGCGTTATGCATTATGCGTTATGCGTTATGCGTTGTGCGTTTGCGTTATGCGTTAGGCGTTATGCGTTATGCTTTATGCGTTATGCGTTATGCGTTATGCGTTATGCGTTATACGTTTGCGTTATGCGTTATGCGTTGTGCGTTATACGTTTGCGTTATGCGTTATGCGTTATGCGTTGTTCGTTATGCGTTATGCGTTGGGCGTAATACGTTTGCGTTATGCGTTATGCGTTATGCTTTATGCGTTATGCGTTATGCGTTATACGGTATAAATTATGCGTTATTCGTTATGCGTTATGCGTTATGCGTTATGCGTTATGCGTTATGCGTTATGCGTTATGCGTTATGCGTTATGCGTTATGCGTTGTTCGTTATGCGTTATGCGTTATGCGTTAGGCGTGATGCGTTATGCTTTTTGCGTTGTGCGTTATGAGTTATACGTTATGCGTTAAGCGTTATGCGTTATGCTTTATGCGTTACGCGTGATCCATTATGCGTTATGCGTTATGCGTTATGCGTTATGCCTTATGCATTTTGCGTTATGCGCCATGCGTTATGCGTTATGCGTTATGCGTTATGCGTTATACGGTATGAGTTATGCGTTATTCGTTATGCGTTATGCGTTATGCGTGATGCGTTATGCGTTATGCGTTATGCGTTATGCGTTATGCGTTATGCGTTATGCGTTATGCGTAATACGTTATGCGTTATGCGTTATGCGTTGTTCGTTATGCGTTATGCGTTGGGCGTAATACGTTTGCGTTATGCGTTATGCGTTATGCGTTATGCGTTATGCGTTATGCGTTATGCGTTATGCGTTATGCGTTATGCGTTATGCGTTATGCGTTGGGCGTAATACGTTTGCGTTATGCGTTATACGTTTGCGTTATGCGTTATGCGTTATGCGTTATGCGTTATGCTTTATGCGTTATGCGTTATGCGTTATGCGTTATACGTTTGCGTTATGCGTTATGCGTTGGGCGTAACACGTTTGCGTTATGCGTTATGCGTTATGCGTTATGCGTTATGCGTTATGCGTTATGCGTTATGCGTTATGCGTTATGCGTTATGCGTTGGGCGTAATACGTTTGCGTTATGCGTTATGCGTTATGCTTTATGCGTTATGCGTTATGCGTTATACGGTATGAGTTATGCGTTATTCGTTATGCGTTATGCGTTATGCGTTATGCGTTATGCGTTATGCGTTATGCGTTATGCGTTAACGTTATGCGTTATGCCTTTTGCGTTATGCGTTATGCGTTTTGCGTTATACGTTATGCTTTATGCGTTATGCGTTATGAGTTATACGTTATGCGTTATGCGTTATGCGTTATGCGTTATGCGTTATGCGTTATATGTTATGCGTTATGCGTTATGCGTTATGCGTTATGCGTTATGCATTATGCGTTATGCGTTATGCGTTATGCGTTATGCGTTATGCGTTATGCGTTATGCGTTATGCGTTATGCGTTATGCGTTATGCGTTATGCGTTGTTCGTTATGCGTTATGCGTTATGCGTTATGCGTTATGCGTTATGCGTTATGCGTTATGCGTTATGCGTTATGCGTTCTGTGTTGTGCGTTGTGCGTTGTGCGATATGCGTTATGCGTTATGGGTTATGGGTTGTGCGTTATGCTATATGCGTTATGCATTTTGCGTTATGCGTTATGCGTTATGCGTTATGCGTTATGTATTATGCGTTATGCGTTATGCGTTGTGCGTTTGCGTTATGCGTTAGGCGTTATGCGTTATGCTTTATGCGTTATGCGTTATGCGTTATGCGTTATGCGTTATGCGTTATGCGTTATGCGTTATACGTTTGCGTTATGCGTTATGCGTTGTGCGTTATACGTTTGCGTTATGCGTTATGCGTTATGCGTTGTTCGTTATGCGTTATGCGTTGGGCGTAATACGTTTGCGTTATGCGTTATGCTTTATGCGTTATGCGTTATGCGTTATACGGTATAAATTATGCGTTATTCGTTATGCGTTATGCGTTATGCGTTATGCGTTATGCGTTATGCGTTATGCGTGATGCGTTATGCTTTTTGCGTTGTGCGTTATGAGTTATACGTTATGCGTTAAGCGTTATGCGTTATGCTTTATGCGTTACGCGTGATCCATTATGCGTTATGCGTTATGCGTTATGCGTTATGCCTTATGCATTTTGCGTTATGCGCCATGCGTTATGCGTTATGAGTTATGCGTTATGCGTTATGCGTTATGCGTTATGCGTTATGCGTTATGCGTTATACGTTATGCGTTATGCGTTATACGTTATGCGTTATGCGTTATGCGTTATGCGTTATGCGTTATGCGTTATGCGTTATGCGTTATGCGTTATGCGTTATGCGTTATGCGTTATGCGTTATGCGTTATGCGTTATACGTTATGCGTTATGCGTTATGCGTTATGCGTTATGCGTGATGCGTTATGCGTTATGCGTTATGCGTTATGCGTTATGCGTTATGCGTTATGCGTAATACGTTATGCGTTATGCGTTATGCGTTATGCGTTATGCGTTGTTCGTTATGCGTTATGCGTTGGGCGTAAACGTTTGCGTTATGCGTTATGCGTTATGCGTTATGCGTTATGCGTTATGCGTTATGCGTTATGCGTTATGCGTTATGCGTTATGCATTATGCGTTGGGCGTAATACGTTTGCGTTATGCGTTATGCGTTATGCTTTATGCGTTATGCGTTATGCGTTATACGGTATGAGTTATGCGTTATTCGTTATGCGTTATGCGTTATGCGTTATGCGTTATGCGTTATGCGTTATGCGTTATGCGTTATGCGTTATGCGTTATGCGTTATGCGTTAACGTTATGCATTATGCCTTTTGCGTTATGCGTTATGCGTTATGCGTTATGCGTTATGCGTTATGCGTTATGCGTTATGCGTTATACGTTATGCGTTATGCGTTATGCGTTATATGTTATGCGTTATGCGTTATGCGTTATGCGTTACGCATTATGCGTTATGCGTTATGCGTTATGCGTTATGCGTTATGCGTAATGCGTTATGCGTTATGCGTTATGCGTTATGCGTTATGCGTTATGCGTTGTTCGTTATGCGTTATGCGTTATGCGTTATGCGTTATGCGTTATGCGTTATGCGTTATGCGTTATGCGTTATGCGTTATGCGTTCTGTGTTGTGCGTTGTGCGTTGTGCGATATGCGTTATGCGTTATGGGTTATGGGTTGTGCGTTATGCTACATGAGTTATGCATTTTGCGTTATGCGTTATGCGTTATGCGTTATGCGTTATGCGTTATGCATTATGCGTTATGCGTTATGCGTTGTGCGTTTGCGTTATGCGTTAGGCGTTATGCGTTATGCTTTATGCGTTATGAGTTATGAGTTATAGGGTATGAGTTATGCGTTATGCGTTATGCGTTATGCGTTATGCGTTTTGCGTTATACGTTATGCTTTATGCGTTATGCGTTATGAGTTATACGTTATGCGTTATGCGTTATGCGTTATGCGTTAACGTTATGCGTTATGCCTTTTGCGTTATGCGTTATGCGTTTTGCGTTATACGTCATGCTTTATGCGTTATGCGTTATGAGTTATACGTTATGCGTTATGCGTTATGCGTTATGCGTTATATGTTATGCGTTATGCGTTATGCGTTATGCGTTGTTCGTTATGCGTTATGCGTTGGGCGTAATACGTTTGCGTTATGCGTTATGCGTTATGCTTTTTGCGTTATGCGTTATGAGTTATACGTTATGCGTTATGCGTTATGCTTTATGCGTTATGAGTTATGAGTTATACGGTATGAGTTATGCGTTATGCGTTATGCGTTATGCGTTATGCGTTATGCGTTATGCGTTATGCGTTATTCGTTATGCGTTATGCGTTATGCGTTATGCGTTATGCGTTATGCGTTATGCGTTATGCGTTATGAGTTATACGTTATGCGTTATGCGTTATGCGTTATGCGTTATGCGTTATGCGTAATGCGTTATGCGTTATGCGTTAAGCGTTATGCGTTATGCGTTATGCGTTGGTCGTTATGCGTTATGCGTTATGCGTTATGCGTTATGCGTTATGCGTGATGCGTTATGCTTTTTGCGTTATGCGTTATGCGTTATGCGTTATGCGTTATGCGTTATGCGTTATGCGTAATGCGTTATGCGTTATGCGTTATGCGTTATGCGTTATGCGTTATGCGTTATGCGTTATGCGTTATGCGTTATGCGTTATGCGTTATGCGTTATGCGTTATGCGTTATGCGTTATGCGTTATGCGTTATGCGTTATGCGTTATGCGTTATGCGTTATGAGTTATACGTTATGCGTTAAACGTTATGCGTTATGCTTTATGCGTTATGCGTTATACGTTATGCGTTATGCGTTATGCGTTATGCGTTATGCGTTATGCGTTATGCGTTATGCGTTATGCGTTATGCGTTATGCGTTATGCGTTACGCGTTACGCGTTATGCGTTATGCGTTATGTTTTATGCGTTATGCGTTATGCGTTATGCGTTATGCGTTATGCGTTATGCGTTGTTCGTTATTCGTTATGCGTTGGGCGAAATACGTTTGCGTTATGCGTTATGCGTTATGCGTTATGCGTTATGCGTTATGCGTTATGCGTTATGCGTTATGCGTTATACGTTATGCGTTATGCGTTATGCGTTATGCGTTATGCGTTATGCGTTATGCGTTATGCGTTATGCGTTATGCGTTATGCGTTATGCGTTATGCGTTGGGCGTAATACGTTTGCGTTATGCGTTATGCGTTATGCTTTATGCGTTATGCGTTATGCGTTATACGGTATGAGTTATGCGTTATTCGTTATGCGTTATGCGTTATGCGTTATGCGTTATGCGTTATGCGTTATGCGTTATGCGTTATGCGTTATGCGTTATGCGTTATGCGTTATGCGTTATGCGTTATGCGTTATGCATTATGCGTTATGCGTTATGCGTTGTGCGTTTGCGTTATGCGTTAGGCGTTATGCGTTATGCTTTATGCGTTATGCGTTATGCGTTATGCGTTATGCGTTATACGTTTGCGTTATGCGTTATGCGTTGTGCGTTATACGTTTGCGTTATGCGTTATGCGTTATGCGTTGTTCGTTATGCGTTATGCGTTGGGCGTAATACGTTTGCGTTATGCGTTATGCGTTATGCTTTATGCGTTATGCGTTATGCGTTGGGCGTAATACGTTTGCGTTATGCGTTATGCGTTATGCTTTATGCGTTATGCGTTATGCGTTATACGGTATGAGTTATGCGTTATTCGTTATGCGTCATGCGTTATGCGTGATGCGTTATGCGTTATGCGTTATGCGTTATGCGTTATGCGTTATGCGTTATGCGTTATGCGTTATGCGTAATACGTTATGCGTTATGCGTTATGCGTTATGCGTTGTTCGTTATGCGTTATGCGTTGGGCGTAATACGTTTGCGTTATGCGTTATGCGTTATGCGTTATGCGTTATGCGTTATGCGTTATGCGTTATGCGTTATGCGTTATGCGTTATGCGTTATGCGTTGGGCGTAATACGTTTGCGTTATGCGTTATGCGTTATGCTTTATGCGTTATGCGTTATGCGTTATACGGTATGAGTTATGCGTTATTCGTTATGCGTTATGCGTTATGCGTTATGCGTTATGCGTTATGCGTTATGCGTTATGCGTTAACGTTATGCGTTATGCCTTTTGCGTTATGCGTTATGCGTTTTGCGTTATACGTTATGCTTTATGCGTTATGCGTTATGAGTTATACGTTATGCGTTATGCGTTATGCGTTATGCGTTATGCGTTATGCGTTATGCGTTATATGTTATGCGTTATGCGTTATGCGTTATGCGTTATGCGTTATGCATTATGCGTTATGCGTTATGCGTTATGTGTTATGCGTTATGCGTAATGCGTTATGCGTTATGCGTTATGCGTTATGCGTTATGCGTTATGCGTTGTTCGTTATGCGTTATGCGTTATGCGTTATGCGTTATGCGTTATGCGTTATGCGTTATGCGTTATGCGTTATGCGTTATGCGTTCTGTGTTGTGCGTTGTGCGTTGTGCGATATGCGTTATGAGTTATGGGTTATGGGTTGTGCGTTATGCTATATGCGTTATGCATTTTGCGTTATGCGTTATGCGTTATGCGTTATGCGTTATGCGTTATGCATTATGCGTTATGCGTTATGCGTTGTGCGTTTGCGTTATGCGTTAGGCGTTATGCGTTATGCTTTATGCGTTATGCGTTATGCGTTATGCGTTATGCGTTATACGTTTGCGTTATGCGTTATGCGTTGTGCGTTATACGTTTGCGTTATGCGTTATGCGTTATGCGTTGTTCGTTATGCGTTATGCGTTGGGCGTAATACGTTTGCGTTATGCGTTATGCGTTATGCGTTATGCTTTATGCGTTATGCGTTATGCGTTATACGGTATAAATTATGCGTTATTCGTTATGCGTTATGCGTTATGCGTTATGCGTTATGCGTTATGCGTTATGCGTTATGCGTTATGCGTTATGCGTTATGCGTTATGCGTTGTTCGTTATGCGTTATGCGTTATGCGTTAGGCGTGATGCGTTATGCTTTTTGCGTTGTGCGTTATGAGTTATACGTTATGCGTTAAGCGTTATGCGTTATGCTTTATGCGTTACGCGTGATCCATTATGCGTTATATGTTATGCGTTATGCGTTATGCCTTATGCATTTTGCGTTATGCGCCATGCGTTATGCGTTATGAGTTATGCGTTATGCGTTATGCGTTATGCGTTATGCGTTATGCGTTATACGTTATGCGTTATGCGTTATGCGTTATGCGTTATACGTTATGCGTTATGCGTTATGCGTTATGCGTTATGCGTTATGCGTGATGCGTTATGCGTTATGCGTTATGCGTTATGCGTTATGCGTTATGCGTTATGCGTAATACGTTATGCGTTATGCGTTATGCGTTATGCGTTGTTCGTTATGCGTTATGCGTTGGGCGTAATACGTTTGCGTTATGCGTTATGCGTTATGCGTTATGCGTTATGCGTTATGCGTTATGCGTTATGCGTTATGCGTTATGCGTTATGCGTTATGCGTTATGCGTTATGCGTTATGCGTTGGGCGTAATACGTTTGCGTTATGCGTTATGCGTTATGCTTTATGCGTTATGCGTTATACGGTATGAGTTATGCGTTATTCGTTATGCGTTATGCGTTATGCGTTATGCGTTATGCGTTATGCGTTATGCGTTATGCGTTATGAGTTATGAGTTATACGGTATGAGTTATGCGTTATGCGTTATGCGTTATGCGTTATGCGTTATGCGTTATGCGTTATGCGTTATGCGTTATGCGTTATGCGTTATTCGTTATGCGTTATGCGTTATGCGTTATGCGTTATGCGTTATGCGTTATGCGTTATGCGTTTGCGTTATGCGTTAGGCGTTATGCGTTATGCTTTATGCGTTATGAGTTATGAGTTATACGGTATGAGTTATGCGTTATGCGTTATGCGTTATGCGTTATGCGTTATGCGTTATGCGTTATGCGTTATTCGTTATGCGTTATGCGTTATGCGTTATGCGTTATGCGTTATGCGTTATGCGTTATGCGTTATGCGTTATGCGTTATGAGTTATACGTTATGCGTTATGCGTTATGCGTTATGCGTTATGCGTTATGCGTGATGCGTTATGCGTTATGCGTTAAGCGTTATGCGTTATGCGTTATGCGTTGTTCGTTATGCGTTATGCGTTATGCGTTATGCGTTATGCGTTATGCGTGATGCGTTATGCTTTTTGCGTTATGCGTTATGCGTTATGCGTTATGCGTTATGCGTTATGCGTTATGCGTAATGCGTTATGCGTTATGCGTTATGCGTTATGCGTTATGCGGTATGCGTTATGCGTTATGCGTTATGCGTTATGCGTTATGCGTTATGCGTTATGCGTTATGCGTTATGCGTTATGAGTTATACGTTATGCGTTAAACGTTATGCGTTATGCTTTATGCGTTATGCGTTATACGTTATGCGTTATGCGTTATGCGTTATGCGTTATGCGTTATGCGTTATGCGTTATGCGTTATGCGTTATGCGTTATGCGTTATGCGTTATGCGTTACGCGTTACGCGTTATGCGTTATGCGTTATGCGTTATGCGTTATGCGTTATGCGTTATGCGTTATGCGTTATGCGTTATGCGTTATGCGTTATGCGTTATGCGTTATGCGTTATGCGTTGTTCGTTATTCGTTATGCGTTGGGCGTAATACGTTTGCGTTATGCGTTATGCGTTATGCGTTATGCGTTATGCGTTATGCGTTATGCGTTATGCGTTATGCGTTATGCGTTATGCGTTATGCGTTGTTCGTTATTCGTTATGCGTTGGGCGTAATACGTTTGCGTTATGCGTTATGCGTTATGCGTTATGCGTTATGCGTTATGCGTTATGCGTTATGCGTTATGCGTTATGCGTTGTGCGTTATGCGTTATGCGTTATGCGTTATGCGTTATGCGTTGTTCGTTATTCGTTATGCGTTGGGCGTAATACGTTTGCGTTATGCGTTATGCGTTATGCGTTATGCGTTATGCGTTATGCGTTATGCGTTATGCGTTATGCGTTCTGTGTTGTGCGTTGTGCGTTGTGCGATATGCGTTATGCGTTATGGGTTATGGGTTATGCGTTATGCTATATGCGTTATGCATTTTGCGTTATGCGTTATGCGTTATCCGTTATGCGTTATGCGTTATGCGTTATGCATTATGCGTTATGCGTTATGCGTTGTGCGTTTGCGTTATGCGTTAGGCGTTATGCGTCATGCTTTATGCGTTATGCGTAATACGTTATGCGTTATGCATTATGCGTTATGCGTTATGCGTTGTGCGTTTGCGTTATGCGTTAGGCGTTATGCGTTATGCTTTATGCGTTATGAGTTATGAGTTATACGGTATGAGTTATGCGTTATGCGTTATGCGTTATGCGTTATGCGTTATTCGTTATGCGTTATGCGTTATGCGTTATGCGTTATGCGTTATGTGTTATGCGTTATGCGTTATGAGTTATACGTTATGCGTTATGCGTTATGCGTTATGCGTTATGCGTTATGCGTTATGCGTAATGCGTTATGCGTTATGCGTTAAGCGTTATGCGTTATGCGTTATGCGTTGTTCGTTATGCGTTATGCGTTATGCGTTATGCGTTATGCGTTATGCGTGTTGCGTTATGCTTTTTGCGTTATGCGTTATGCGTTATGCGTTATGCGTTATGCGTTATGCGTAATGCGTTATGCGTTATGCGTTATGCGTTATGCGTTATGCGTTATGCGTTATGCGTTATGCGTTATGCGTTATGCGTTATGCGTTATGCGTTATGCGTTATGCGTTATGCGTTATGCGTTATGCGTTATGCGTTATGCGTTATGCGTTATGCGTTATGCTTTATGCGTTATTCGTTATGCGTTATGCGTTATGCGTTATGCGTTATGCGTTATGCGTTATGCGTTATGCGTTATGCGTTATGCGTTATGCGTTATGCGTTACGCGTTATGCGTTATGCGTTATGCGTTATGCGTTATGCGTTATGCATTATGCGTTATGCGTTATGCGTTGTGCGTTTGCGTTATGCGTTAGGCGTTATGCGTTATGCTTTATGCGTTATGAGTTATACGGTATGAGTTATGCGTTATGCGTTATGCGTTATGCGTTATGCGTTATGCGTTATGCGTTATGCGTTATGCGTTATGCGTTATGCGTTATGCGTTATGCGTTATGCGTTATGCGTTATGCGTTATGCGTTATGCGTTATGCGTTATGCGTTATGCGTTATGCGTTGGGCGTAATACGTTTGCGTTATGCGTTATGCGTTATGCTTTATGCGTTATGCGTTATACGGTATGAGTTATGCGTTATTCGTTATGCGTTATGCGTTATGCGTTATGCGTTATGCGTTATGCGTTATGCGTTATGCGTTATGAGTTATGAGTTATACGGTATGAGTTATGCGTTATGCGTTATGCGTTATGCGTTATGCGTTATGCGTTATGCGTTATGCGTTATGCGTTATGCGTTATGCGTTATTCGTTATGCGTTATGCGTTATGCGTTATGCGTTATGCGTTATGCGTTATGCGTTATGCGTTTGCGTTATGCGTTAGGCGTTATGCGTTATGCTTTATGCGTTATGAGTTATGAGTTATACGGTATGAGTTATGCGTTATGCGTTATGCGTTATGCGTTATGCGTTATGCGTTATGCGTTATGCGTTATTCGTTATGCGTTATGCGTTATGCGTTATGCGTTATGCGTTATGCGTTATGCGTTATGCGTTATGCGTTATGCGTTATGAGTTATACGTTATGCGTTATGCGTTATGCGTTATGCGTTATGCGTTATGCGTGATGCGTTATGCGTTATGCGTTAAGCGTTATGCGTTATGCGTTATGCGTTGTTCGTTATGCGTTATGCGTTATGCGTTATGCGTTATGCGTTATGCGTGATGCGTTATGCTTTTTGCGTTATGCGTTATGCGTTATGCGTTATGCGTTATGCGTTATGCGTTATGCGTAATGCGTTATGCGTTATGCGTTATGCGTTATGCGTTATGCGGTATGCGTTATGCGTTATGCGTTATGCGTTATGCGTTATGCGTTATGCGTTATGCGTTATGCGTTATGCGTTATGAGTTATACGTTATGCGTTAAACGTTATGCGTTATGCTTTATGCGTTATGCGTTATACGTTATGCGTTATGCGTTATGCGTTATGCGTTATGCGTTATGCGTTATGCGTTATGCGTTATGCGTTATGCGTTATGCGTTATGCGTTATGCGTTACGCGTTACGCGTTATGCGTTATGCGTTATGCGTTATGCGTTATGCGTTATGCGTTATGCGTTATGCGTTATGCGTTATGCGTTATGCGTTATGCGTTATGCGTTATGCGTTGTTCGTTATTCGTTATGCGTTGGGCGTAATACGTTTGCGTTATGCGTTATGCGTTATGCGTTATGCGTTATGCGTTATGCGTTATGCGTTATGCGTTATGCGTTATGCGTTATGCGTTATGCGTTGTTCGTTATTCGTTATGCGTTGGGCGTAATACGTTTGCGTTATGCGTTATGCGTTATGCGTTATGCGTTATGCGTTATGCGTTATGCGTTATGCGTTATGCGTTATGCGTTATGCGTTATGCGTTATGCGTTATGCGTTATGCGTTATGCGTTGTTCGTTATTCGTTATGCGTTGGGCGTAATACGTTTGCGTTATGCGTTATGCGTTATGCGTTATGCGTTATGCGTTATGCGTTATGCGTTATGCGTTATGCGTTCTGTGTTGTGCGTTGTGCGTTGTGCGATATGCGTTATGCGTTATGGGTTATGGGTTATGCGTTATGCTATATGCGTTATGCATTTTGCGTTATGCGTTATGCGTTATCCGTTATGCGTTATGCGTTATGCGTTATGCATTATGCGTTATGCGTTATGCGTTGTGCGTTTGCGTTATGCGTTAGGCGTTATGCGTCATGCGTTATGCGTTATGCGTAATACGTTATGCGTTATGCATTATGCGTTATGCGTTATGCGTTGTGCGTTTGCGTTATGCGTTAGGCGTTATGCGTTATGCTTTATGCGTTATGAGTTATGAGTTATACGGTATGAGTTATGCGTTATGCGTTATGCGTTATGCGTTATGCGTTATTCGTTATGCGTTATGCGTTATGCGTTATGCGTTATGCGTTATGTGTTATGCGTTATGCGTTATGAGTTATACGTTATGCGTTATGCGTTATGCGTTATGCGTTATGCGTTATGCGTTATGCGTTATGCGTTATGCGTTATGCGTTAAGCGTTATGCGTTATGCGTTATGCGTTGTTCGTTATGCGTTATGCGTTATGCGTTATGCGTTATGCGTTATGCGTGTTGCGTTATGCTTTTTGCGTTATGCGTTATGCGTTATGCGTTATGCGTTATGCGTTATGCGTAATGCGTTATGCGTTATGCGTTATGCGTTATGCGTTATGCGTTATGCGTTATGCGTTATGCGTTATGCGTTATACGTTATGCGTTATGCGTTATGCGTTATGCGTTATGCGTTATGCGTTATGCGTTATGCGTTATGCGTTATGCGTTATGCGTTATGCTTTATGCGTTATTCGTTATGCGTTATGCGTTATGCGTTATGCGTTATGCGTTATGCGTTATGCGTTATGCGTTATGCGTTATGCGTTATGCGTTATGCGTTATGCGTTACGCGTTATGCGTTATGCGTTATGCGTTATGCGTTATGCGTTATGCATTATGCGTTATGCGTTATGCGTTGTGCGTTTGCGTTATGCGTTAGGCGTTATGCGTTATGCTTTATGCGTTATGAGTTATACGGTATGAGTTATGCGTTATGCGTTATGCGTTATGCGTTATGCGTTATGCGTTATGCGTTATGCGTTATGCGTTATGCGTTATGCGTTATGCGTTATGCGTTATGCGTTATGCGTTATGCGTTATGCGTTATGCGTTATGCGTTATGCGTTATGCGTTATACGTTATGCGTTATGCGTTATGCTTTATGCGTTATTCGTTATGCGTTATGCGTTATGCGTTATGCGTTATGCGTTATGCGTTATGCGTTATGCGTTATGCGTTATGCGTTATGCGTTATGCGATATGCTATTTGCGTTATGCGTTATGCGTTATGCGTTATGCGTTATGCGTTATGCGTTATGCGTTGTGCGTTATACGTTTGCGTTTTGCGTTATGCGTTATGCGTTATGCGTTATGCGTTATGCGTTATGCGTTATGCGATATGCTATTTGCGTTATGCGTTATGCGTTATGCGTTATGCGTTATGCGTTGTGCGTTATACGTTTGCGTTTTGCGTTATGCGTTGTCCGTTATGCGTTATGCTTTATGCGTTATGCATTATGCGTTATGCGTTATGCATTTTGCGTTATGCGCCATGCGTTATGCGTTATGAGTTATGCGTTATGAGTTATGCGTTATGCGTTATGCGTTATGCGTTATGCGTTATGCGTTATGCGTTATGCGTTATGCGTTATGCGTTATGCGTTATGCGTTATGCGTTACGCGTTACGCGTTACGCGTTACGCGTTACGCGTTATGCGTTATGCGTTATGCGTTATGCGTTATGCGTTATGCGTTATGCGTTATGCGTTATGCGTTATGCGTTATGCGTTATGCGCTACGCGTTATGCGTTATGCGTTATGCGTTATGCGTTATGCGTTATGCGTTATGCGTTATGCGTTATGCGTTATACGTTATGCGTTATGCGTTATGCGTTATGCGTTATGCGTGATGCGTTATGCGTTATGCGTTATGCGTTATGCGTTATGCGTTATGCGTTATGCGTAATACGTTATGCGTTATGCGTTATGCGTTATGCGTTATGCGTTGTTCGTTATGCGTTATGCGTTGGGCGTAATACGTTTGCGTTATGCGTTATGCGTTATGCGTTATGCGTTATGCGTTATGCGTTATGCGTTATGCGTTATGCGTTATGCGTTATGCGTTATGCGTTATGCGTTGGGCGTAATACGTTTGCGTTATGCGTTATGCGTTATGCTTTATGCGTTATGCGTTATACGGTATGAGTTATGCGTTATGCGTTATGCGTTATGCGTTATGCGTTATGAGTTATGAGTTATACGGTATGAGTTATGCGTTATGCGTTATGCGTTATGCGTTATGCGTTATGCGTTATGCGTTATGCGTTATTCGTTATGCGTTATGCGTTATGCGTTATGCGTTATGCGTTATGCGTTATGCGTTATGCGTTATGCGTTATGCGTTTGCGTTATGCGTTAGGCGTTATGCGTTATGCTTTATGCGTTATGAGTTATGAGTTATACGGTATGAGTTATGCGTTATGAGTTATGCGTTATGCGTTATGCGTTATGCGTTATGCGTTATGCGTTATTCGTTATGCGTTATGCGTTATGCGTTATGCGTTATGCGTTATGCGTTATGCGTTATGCGTTATGCGTTATGAGTTATACGTTATGCGTTATGCGTTATGCGTTATGCGTTATGCGTTATGCGTTATGCGTAATGCGTTATGCGTTATGCGTTAAGCGTTATGCGTTATGCGTTATGCGTTGTTCGTTATGCGTTATGCGTTATGCGTTATGCGTTATGCGTTATGCGTGATGCGTTATGCTTTTTGCGTTATGCGTTATGCGTTATGCGTTATGCGTTATGCGTTATGCGTTATGCGTTATGCGTAATGCGTTATGCGTTATGCGTTATGCGTTATGCGTTATGCGGTATGCGTTATGCGTTATGCGTTATGCGTTATGCGTTATGCGTTATGCGTTATGCGTTATGCGTTATGCGTTATGAGTTATACGTTACGCGTTAAACGTTATGCGTTATGCTTTATGCGTTATGCGTTATACGTTATGCGTTATGCGTTATGCGTTATGCGTTATGCGTTATGCGTTATGCGTTATGCGTTATGCGTTATGCGTTATGCGTTATGCGTTATGCGTTATGCGTTATGCGTTATGCGTTATGCGTTATGCGTTGTTCGTTATTCGTTATGCGTTGGGCGTAATACGTTTGCGTTATGCGTTATGCGTTATGCGTTAAGCGTTATGCGTTATGCGTTATGCGTTATGCGTTATGCGTTATGCGTTATGCGTTATGCGTTATGCGTTCTGTGTTGTGCGTTGTGCGTTGTGCGATATGCGTTATGCGTTATGGGTTATGGGTTATGCGTTATGCTATATGCGTTATGCATTTTGCGTTATGCGTTATGCGTTATCCGTTATGCGTTATGCGTTATGCGTTATGCATTATGCGTTATGCGTTATGCGTTGTGCGTTTGCGTTATGCGTTAGGCGTTATGCGTTATGCTTTATGCGTTATGCGTAATACGTTATGCGTTATGCGTTATGCGTTATGCGTTATGCGTTGTTCGTTATGCGTTATGCGTTGGGCGTAATACGTTTGCGTTATGCGTTATGCGTTATGCGTTATGCGTTATGCGTTATGCGTTATGCGTTATGAGTTATACGTTATGCGTTATGCGTTATGCGTTATGCGTTATGCGTTATGCGTTATGCGTAATGCGTTTTGCGTAATGCGTTATGCGTTATGCGTTATGCGTTATGCGTTATGCGTTATGCGTTGTGCGTTATGCGTTATGAGTTATACGTTATGCGTTATGCGTTATGCGTTATGCGTTATACGTTATGCGTAATGCGTTATGCGTTATGCGTTAAGCGTTATGCGTTATGCGTTATGCGTTATGCCTTATGCGTTATGCATTTTGCGTTATGCGTTATACGTTATGCGTTATGCGTTATGCGTTATGCGTTATGCATTATGCGTTATGCGTTATGCGTTGTGCGTTTGCGTTATGCGTTAGGCGTTATGCGTTATGCTTTATGCGTTATGAGTTATGAGTTATACGGTATGAGTTATGCGTTATGCGTTATGCGTTATGCGTTATGCGTTATTCGTTATGCGTTATGCGTTATGCGTTATGCGTTATGCGTTATGCGTTATGCGTTATGCGTTATGCGTTATGAGTTATACGTTATGCGTTATGCGTTATGCGTTATGCGTTATGCGTTATGCGTAATGCGTTATGCGTTATGCGTTAAGCGTTATGCGTTATGCGTTATGCGTTGTTCGTTATGCGTTATGCGTTATGCGTTATGCGTTATGCGTAATGCGTTTTGCGTAATGCGTTATGCGTTATGCGTTATGCGTTATGCGTTATGCGTTATGCGTTATGCGTTATGCGTTATGCGTTATGAGTTATACGTTATGCGTTATGCGTTATGCGTTATGCGTTATACGTTATGCGTAATGCGTTATGCGTTATGCGTTATGCGTTATGCGTTATGCGTTATGCGTTATGCCTTATGCGTTATGCATTTTGCGTTATGCGTTATACGTTATGCGTTATGCGTTATGCGTTATGCGTTATGCATTATGCGTTATGCGTTATGCGTTGTGCGTTTGCGTTATGCGTTAGGCGTTATGCGTTATGCTTTATGCGTTATGAGTTATGAGTTATACGTTATGCGTTATGCGTTATGCGTTATGCGTTAAGCGTTATGCGTTATGCGTTATGCGTTATGCGTTATGCGTTTTGCGTTATGCGTGATGCGTTATGCTTTTTGCGTTATGCGTTATGAGTTATACGTTATGCGTTAAGCGTTATGCGTTATGCCTTATACGTTATGCGTGATCCATTATGCGTTATGCGTTATGCGTTATGCGTTATGCGTTCTGTGTTGTGCGTTATGCGTTATGCGTTATGCGTTATACGTTATGCGTTATGCGTTATGCGTTATGCGTTATGCGTTGTGCGTTATGCATTATGCGTTATGCGTTATGCGTTATGAGTTATACGTTATGCGTTAAGCGTTATGCGTTATACGTTATGCGTTATGCGTTATGCGTTATGCGTTATGCGTTATGCGTTATGCGTTATGCGTTATGCGTTATGCGTTATGCGTTATGCGTTAAGCGTTATGCGTTATGCGTTATGAGTTATGCGTGATCCGTTATGCGTTACGCGTTATGCGTTATGCGTTATGCATTTTGCGTTATGCGCCATGCGTTATGCGTTATGAGTTATGCGTTATGCGTTATGCGTTATGCGTTATGCGTTATGCGTTATACGTTATGCGTTATGCGTTATGCGTTATGCGTTGTGCGTTATTCGTTATGCGTTATGCGTTATGCGTTATGCGTTACGCGTTACGCGTTATGCGTTATGCATTATGCGTTATGCGTTAATCGTTATGCGTTATGCGTTATGCGTTATGCGTTATGCGTTATGCGTTATGCGTTATGCGTTATGCGTTATGCGTTATGCGTTATGCGTTATGCGTTATGCGTTATGCGTTATGCGTTATGCGTTATGCGTTATGCGTTATGCGTTATCCGTTATGCGTTACGCGTTACGCGTTACGCGTTACGCGTTACGCGTTATGCGTTATGCGTTATGCGATATGCTATATGCGTTATGCGTTATGCGTTATGCGTTATGCGTTGTGGGTTATACGTTTGCGTTATGCGTTATGCGTTATCCGTTATGCGTTATGCGTTATGCGTTATGCGTTATGCGTTATGCGTTATGCGTTATGCGTTATGCGTGATGCGTTATGCTTTATGTGTTATGCGTTTTGAGTTATACGTTATGCGTTATGCGTTATGCGTTATGCGTTATGCTTTATGCGTTATGCGTTATGCGTTATGCGTTATGCGTTATGCGTTATGCGTTATGCGTTATGCGTTATGCGATATGCGTTATGCGTTATGCGTTATGCGTTATGCGTTATGCGTTATGCGTTATGCGTTTTGCGTTATGCGTGATGCGTTATGCTTTTTGCGTTATGCGTTATGAGTTATACGTTATGCGTTAAGCGTTATGCGTTATGCCTTATACGTTATGCGTGATCCATTATGCGTTATGCGTTATGCGTTATGCGCTATGCGTTCTGTGTTGTGCGTTGTGCGTTGTGCGATATGCTTTATGCGTTATGGGTTATGGGTTATGCGTTATGCTATATGCGTTATGCATTTTGCGTTATGCGTTATGCGTTATGCGTTATGCGTTATGCGTTATGCATTATGCATTATGCGTTATGCGTTATGCGATATGCATATGCGTTATGCGTTATGCGTTAATCGTTATGCGTTATGCGTTATGCGTTATGCGTTATGCGTTATGCGTTATGCGTTATGCGTTATGCGTTATGCGTTATGCGTGATGTGTTATGCTTTTTGCGTTATGTGTTATGAGTTATACGTTATGCGTTAAGCGTTATGCGTTATGCGTTATGCGTTATGCGTTATGCGTTATGCGTTATGAGTTATACGTTATGCGTTATGCGTTATGCGTTATGCGTTATGCGTTATGCGTAATGCGTTATGCGTTATGCGTTAAGCGTTATGCGTTATGCGTTATGCGTTGTTCGTTATGCGTTATGCGTTATGCGTTATGCGTGTTGCGTTATGGTTTTTGCGTTATGCGTTATGCGTTATGCGTTATGCGTTATGCGTTATGCGTAATGCGTTATGCGTTATGCGTTATGCGTTATGCGTTATGCGTTATGCGTTATGCGTTATGCGTTATGCGTTATGCGTTATGCGTTATGCGTTATGCGTTATGCGTTATGCGTTATGCGTTATGCGTTATGCGTTATGCGTTATGCGTTATGCGTTATGCGTTATGCGTTATGCTTTATGCGTTATTCGTTATGCGTTATGCGTTATGCGTTATGCGTTATGCGTTATGCGTTATGCGTTATGCGTTATGCGTTATGCGTTATGCGTTATGCGTTATGCGTTATGCGTTATGCGTTACGCGTTATGCGTTATGCGTTATGCGTTATGCGTTATGCATTATGCGTTATGCGTTATGCGTTGTGCGTTTGCGTTATGCGTTAGGCGTTATGCGTTATGCTTTATGCGTTATGAGTTATGAGTTATACGGTATGAGTTATGCGTTATGCGTTATGCGTTATGCGTTATGCGTTATGCGTTATGCGTTATGCGTTATGCGTTATGCGTTATGCGTTATGCGTTATGCGTTATGCGTTATGCGTTATGCGTTATGCGTTATGCGTTATGCGTTATGCGTTATGCGTTATGCGTTATGCGTTATGCGTTATGCGTTATGCGTTATGCGTTATGCGTGATGCGTTATGCTTTTTGCGTTATGCATTTTGCGTTATGCGCCATGCGTTATGCGTTATGAGTTATGCGTTATGCGTTATGCATTTTGCGTTATGCGCCATGCGTTATGCGTTATGAGTTATGCGTTATGAGTTATGCGTTATGCGTTATGCGTTATGCGTTATGCGTTATGCGTTATGCGTTATGCGTTATGCGTTATGCGTTATGCGTTATGCGTTATGCGTTATGCGTTATGCGTTATGCGTTATGCGTTATGCGTTATGCGTTATGCGTTATGCGTTATGCGTTATGCGTTATGCGTTATGCGTGATGCGTTATGCTTTTTGCGTTATGCGTTATGCGTTATGAGTTATACGTTATGCGTTAAGCGTTATGCGTTATGCTTTATGCGTTATGCGTTATGCGTTATGCGTTATGCGTTATGCGTTATGCGATATGCTATATGCGTTATGCGTTATGCGTTATGCGTTATGCGTTATGCGTTATGCGTTGTGCGTTATACGTTTGCGTTTTGCGTGATGTGTTATGCTTTTTGCGTTATGTGTTATGAGTTATACGTTATGCGTTAAGCGTTATGCGTTATGCGTTATGCGTTATGCGTTATGCGTTATGCGTTATGCGTTATGCGTTATGCGTTATGCGTTATGCGTTATGCGTTATGCGTTATGCGTTATGCGTTATGCGTTATGCGTTATGAGTTATACGTTATGCGTTATGCGTTATGCGTTATGCGTTATGCGTTATGCGTAATGCGTTTTGCGTAATGCGTTATGCGTTATGCGTTATGCGTTATGCGTTATGCGTTATGCGTTATGCGTTATGCGTTATGAGTTATACGTTATGCGTTATGCGTTATGCGTTATGCGTTATACGTTATGCGTAATGCGTTATGCGTTATGCGTTAAGCGTTATGCGTTATGCGTTATGCGTTATGCCTTATGCGTTATGCATTTTGCGTTATGCGTTATACGTTATGCGTTATGCGTTATGCGTTATGCGTTATGCATTATGCGTTATGCGTTATGCGTTGTGCGTTTGCGTTATGCGTTAGGCGTTATGCGTTATGCTTTATGCGTTATGAGTTATGAGTTATGAGTTATACGTTATGCGTTATGCGTTATGCGTTATGCGTTATGCGTTATGCGTTATGCGTTATGCGTTATGCGTTATGCGTTTTGCGTTATGCGTGATGCGTTATGCTTTTTGCGTTATGCGTTATGAGTTATACGTTATGCGTTAAGCGTTATGCGTTATGCCTTATACGTTATGCGTGATCCATTATGCGTTATGCGTTATGCGTTATGCGTTATGCGTTCTGTGTTGTGCGTTATGCGTTATGCGTTATGCGTTATACGTTATGCGTTATGCGTTATGCGTTATGCGTTATGCGTTGTGCGTTATGCATTATGCGTTATGCGTTATGCGTTATGAGTTATACGTTATGCGTTAAGCGTTATGCGTTATACGTTATGCGTTATGCGTTATGCGTTATGCGTTATGCGTTATGCGTTATGCGTTATGCGTTATGCGTTATGCGTTAAGCGTTATGCGTTATGCGTTATGAGTTATGCGTGATCCGTTATGCGTTACGCGTTATGCGTTATGCGTTATGCATTTTGCGTTATGCGCCATGCGTTATGCGTTATGAGTTATGCGTTATGCGTTATGCGTTATGCGTTATGCGTTATGCGTTATACGTTATGCGTTATGCGTTATGCGTTATGCGTTGTGCGTTATTCGTTATGCGTTATGCGTTATGCGTTATGCGTTACGCGTTACGCGTTATGCGTTATGCATTATGCGTTATGCGTTAATCGTTATGCGTTATGCGTTATGCGTTATGCGTTATGCGTTATGCGTTATGCGTTATGCGTTATGCGTTATGCGTTATGCGTTATGCGTTATGCGTTATGCGTTATGCGTTATGCGTTATGCGTTATGCGTTATGCGTTATCCGTTATGCGTTACGCGTTACGCGTTACGCGTTACGCGTTACGCGTTATGCGTTATGCGTTATGCGATATGCTATATGCGTTATGCGTTATGCGTTATGCGTTATGCGTTGTGGGTTATACGTTTGCGTTATGCGTTATGCGTTATCCGTTATGCGTTATGCTTTATGCGTTATGCGTTATGCGTTATGCGTTATGCGTTATGCGTTATGCGTTATGCGTTATGCGTTATGCGTTTTGCGTTATGCGTGATGCGTTATGCTTTTTGCGTTATGCGTTATGAGTTATACGTTATGCGTTAAGCGTTATGCGTTATGCCTTATACGTTATGCGTGATCCATTATGCGTTATGCGTCATGCGTTATGCGTTATGCGTTCTGTGTTGTGCGTTGTGCGTTGTGCGATATGCGTTATGCGTTATGGGTAATGGGTTATGCGTTATGCTATATGCGTTATGCATTTTGCGTTATGCGTTATGCGTTATGCGTTATGCGATATGCGTTATGCATTATGCATTATGCGTTATGCGTTATGCGATATGCATATGCGTTATGCGTTATGCGTTAATCGTTATGCGTTATGCGTTATGCGTTATGCGTTATGCGTTATGCGTTATGCGTTATGCGTTATGCGTTATGCGTTATGCGTTATGCGTTATGCGTGATGTGTTATGCTTTTTGCGTTATGTGTTATGAGTTATACGTTATGCGTTAAGCGTTATGCGTTATGCGTTATGCGTTATGCGTTATGCGTTATGCGTTATGCGTTATGCGTTATGCGTTATGCGTTATGAGTTATGCGTTATGAGTTATGCGTTATGCGTTATGCGTTATGCGTTATGCGTTATGCGTTATGCGTTATGCGTTATGCGTTATGCGTTATGCGTTATGCGTTATGCGTTATGCGTTATGCGTTAAGCGTTATGCGTTATGCGTTATGCGTTATGCGTTATGCGTTATGCGATATGCGTTATGCGTTATGCGTTATGCGTTATGCGTTATACGTTATGAGTTATACGTTATGCATTAAGCGTTATGCGTTATGCTTTATGCGTTATGCGTTATACGTTATGCGTTATGCGTTATGCGTTATGCGTTATGCGTTATGCGTTATGCGTTATGCGTTATGCGTTATGCGTTATGCGTTATGCGTGATGCGTTATGCTTTATGTGTTATGCGTTTTGAGTTATACGTTATGCGTTATGCGTTATGCGTTATGCGTTATGCTTTATGCGTTATGCGTTATGCGTTATGCGTTATGCGTTATGCGTTATGCGTTATGCGTTATGCGTTATGCGATATGCGTTATGCGTTATGCGTTATGCGTTATGCGTTATGCGTTATGCGTTATGCGTTTTGCGTTATGCGTGATGCGTTATGCTTTTTGCGTTATGCGTTATGAGTTATACGTTATGCGTTAAGCGTTATGCGTTATGCCTTATACGTTATGCGTGATCCATTATGCGTTATGCGTTATGCGTTATGCGCTATGCGTTCTGTGTTGTGCGTTGTGCGTTGTGCGATATGCTTTATGCGTTATGGGTTATGGGTTATGCGTTATGCTATATGCGTTATGCATTTTGCGTTATGCGTTATGCGTTATGCGTTATGCGTTATGCGTTATGCATTATGCATTATGCGTTATGCGTTATGCGATATGCATATGCGTTATGCGTTATGCGTTAATCGTTATGCGTTATGCGTTATGCGTTATGCGTTATGCGTTATGCGTTATGCGTTATGCGTTATGCGTTATGCGTGATGTGTTATGCTTTTTGCGTTATGTGTTATGAGTTATACGTTATGCGTTAAGCGTTATGCGTTATGCGTTATGCGTTATGCGTTATGCGTTATGCGTTATGCGTTATGCGTTATGCGTTATGCGTTGTGCGTTATACGTTTGCGTTTTGCGTGATGTGTTATGCTTTTTGCGTTATGTGTTATGAGTTATACGTTATGCGTTAAGCGTTATGCGTTATGCGTTATGCGTTATGCGTTATGCGTTATGCGTTATGCGTTATGCGTTATGCGTTATGCGTTATGCGTTATGCGTTATGCGTTATGCGTTATGCGTTATGCGTTATGCGTTATGCGTTATGAGTTATACGTTATGCGTTATGCGTTATGCGTTATGCGTTATGCGTTATGCGTAATGCGTTTTGCGTAATGCGTTATGCGTTATGCGTTATGCGTTATGCGTTATGCGTTATGCGTTATGCGTTATGCGTTATGCGTTATGAGTTATACGTTATGCGTTATGCGTTATGCGTTATGCGTTATACGTTATGCGTAATGCGTTATGCGTTATGCGTTAAGCGTTATGCGTTATGCGTTATGCGTTATGCCTTATGCGTTATGCATTTTGCGTTATGCGTTATACGTTATGCGTTATGCGTTATGCGTTATGCGTTATGCATTATGCGTTATGCGTTATGCGTTGTGCGTTTGCGTTATGCGTTAGGCGTTATGCGTTATGCTTTATGCGTTATGAGTTATGAGTTATACGTTATGCGTTATGCGTTATGCGTTATGCGTTAAGCGTTATGCGTTATGCGTTATGCGTTATGCGTTATGCGTTATGCGTTTTGCGTTATGCGTGATGCGTTATGCTTTTTGCGTTATGCGTTATGAGTTATACGTTATGCGTTAAGCGTTATGCGTTATGCCTTATACGTTATGCGTGATCCATTATGCGTTATGCGTTATGCGTTATGCGTTATGCGTTCTGTGTTGTGCGTTATGCGTTATGCGTTATGCGTTATACGTTATGCGTTATGCATTTTGCGTTATGCGTTATACGTTATGCGTTATGCGTTATGCGTTATGCGTTATGCATTATGCGTTATGCGTTATGCGTTGTGCGTTTGCGTTATGCGTTAGGCGTTATGCGTTATGCTTTATGCGTTATGAGTTATGAGTTATACGTTATGCGTTATGCGTTATGCGTTATGCGTTAAGCGTTATGCGTTATGCGTTATGCGTTATGCGTTATGCGTTATGCGTTTTGCGTTATGCGTGATGCGTTATGCTTTTTGCGTTATGCGTTATGAGTTATACGTTATGCGTTAAGCGTTATGCGTTATGCGTTATACGTTATGCGTGATCCATTATGCGTTATGCGTTATGCGTTATGCGTTATGCGTTCTGTGTTGTGCGTTATGCGTTATGCGTTATGCGTTATACGTTATGCGTTATGCGTTATGCGTTATGCGTTATGCGTTGTGCGTTATGCATTATGCGTTATGCGTTATGCGTTATGAGTTATACGTTATGCGTTAAGCGTTATGCGTTATACGTTATGCGTTATGCGTTATGCGTTATGCGTTATGCGTTATGCGTTATGCGTTATGCGTTATGCGTTATGCGTTATGCGTTAAGCGTTATGCGTTATGCGTTATGAGTTATGCGTGATCCGTTATGCGTTACGCGTTATGCGTTATGCGTTATGCATTTTGCGTTATGCGCCATGCGTTATGCGTTATGCGTTATGCGTTATGCGTTATGCGTTATGCGTTATGCGTTATGCGTTATGCGTTATGCGTTATGCGTTATGCGTTATGCGTTGTGCGTTATTCGTTATGCGTTATGCGTTATGCGTTATGCGTTACGCGTTACGCGTTATGCGTTATGCATTATGCGTTATGCGTTAATCGTTATGCGTTATGCGTTATGCGTTATGCGTTATGCGTTATGCGTTATGCGTTATGCGTTATGCGTTATGCGTTATGCGTTATGCGTTATGCGTTATGCGTTATGCGTTATGCGTTATGCGTTATGCGTTATGCGTTATCCGTTATGCGTTACGCGTTACGCGTTACGCGTTACGCGTTACGCGTTATGCGTTATGCGTTATGCGATATGCTATATGCGTTATGCGTTATGCGTTATGCGTTATGCGTTGTGGGTTATACGTTTGCGTTATGCGTTATGCGTTATCCGTTATGCGTTATGCGTTATGCGTTATGCGTTATGCGTTATGCGTTATGCGTTATGCGTTATGCGTGATGCGTTATGCTTTATGTGTTATGCGTTTTGAGTTATACGTTATGCGTTATGCGTTATGCGTTATGCGTTATGCTTTATGCGTTATGCGTTATGCGTTATGCGTTATGCGTTATGCGTTATGCGTTATGCGTTATGCGTTATGCGATATGCGTTATGCGTTATGCGTTATGCGTTATGCGTTATGCGTTATGCGTTATGCGTTTTGCGTTATGCGTGATGCGTTATGCTTTTTGCGTTATGCGTTATGAGTTATACGTTATGCGTTAAGCGTTATGCGTTATGCTTTATACGTTATGCGTGATCCATTATGCGTTATGCGTTATGCGTTATGCGCTATGCGTTCTGTGTTGTGCGTTGTGCGTTGTGCGATATGCTTTATGCGTTATGGGTTATGGGTTATGCGTTATGCTATATGCGTTATGCATTTTGCGTTATGCGTTATGCGTTATGCGTTATGCGTTATGCGTTATGCATTGTGCATTATGCGTTATGCGTTATGCGATATGCATATGCGTTATGCGTTATGCGTTAATCGTTATGCGTTATGCGTTATGCGTTATGCGTTATGCGTTATGCGTTATGCGTTATGCGTTATGCGTTATGCGTGATGTGTTATGCTTTTTGCGTTATGTGTTATGAGTTATACGTTATGCGTTAAGCGTTATGCGTTATGCGTTATGCGTTATGCGTTATGCGTTATGCGTTATGCGTTATGCGTTATGCGTTATGCGTTATGCGTTATGCGTTACGCGTTACGCGTTACGCGTTACGCGTTACGCGTTATGCGTTATGCGTTATGCGTTGTTCGTTATGCGTTATGCGTTATGCGTTATGCGTTATGCGTTATGCGTTATGCGTGATGCGTTATGCTTTTTGCGTTATGCGTTATGAGTTATACGTTATGCGTTAAGCGTTATGCGTTATGCTTTATACGTTATGCGTGATCCATTATGCGTTATGCGTTATGCGTTATGCGTTATGCATTTTGCGTTATGCGCCATGCGTTATGCGTTATGAGTTATGCGTTATGCGTTATGCGTTATGCGTTATGCGTTGTGCGTTATACGTTTGCGTTATGCGCCAAGCGTTATGCGTTATGCGTTATGCGTTATGCGTTATGCGATATGCTATATGCGTTATGCGTTATGCGTTATGCGTTATGCGTTATGCGTTGTGGGTTATACGTTTGCGTTATGCGTTATGCTTTATGCGTTATGCGTTATGCGTTATGCGTTATGCGTTATGCGTTATGCGTTATGCGTTATGCGTTATGCGTTATGCGTTATGCATTTTGCGTTATGCGTTATGCGTTATGCGTTATGCGTAATACGTTTGCGTTATGCGTTATGCGTTATGCGTTATGCGTTATGCTTTATGAGTTATGCGTTATGCGTTATGCGTTATGCGTTATGCGTTATGCGTTATGCGTTATGCGTTATGCGGTATGCGTTATGCGTTATGCGTTATGCGTTATGCGTTATGCGTTATGCGTTATGCGTTATGCGTTATGCGTTATGCGTTATGCGTTATGCGTTATGCGTTATGCGTTATGCGTTATGCGTTATGAGTTATACGTTATGCATTAAGCGTTATGCGTTATGCTTTATGCGTTATGCGTTATACGTTATGCGTTATGCGTTATGCGTTATGCGTTATGCGTTATGCGTTATGCGTTATGCGTTATGCGTTATGCGTGATGCGTTATGCTTTATGTGTTATGCGTTTTGAGTTATACGTTATGCGTTATGCGTTATGCGTTGTGCGTTATGCTTTATGCGTTATGCGTTATGCGTTATGCGTTATGCGTTATGCGTTATGCGTTATGCGTTATGCGTTATGCGTTATGCGTTATGCGTTATGCGTTATGCGTTATGCGTTATGCGTTATGCGTTATGCGTTATGCGTTATGCGTTTTGCGTTATGCGTGATGCGTTATGCTTTTTGCGTTATGCGTTATGAGTTATACGTTATGCGTTAAGCGTTATGCGTTATGCCTTATACGTTATGCGTGATCCATTATGCGTTATGCGTTATGCGTTATGCGTTATGCGTTCTGTGTTGTGCGTTATGCGTTATGCGTTATGCGTTATGCATTTTGCGTTATGCGCCAAGCGTTATGCGTTATGCGTTATGCGTTATGCGTTATGCGATATGCTATATGCGTTATGCGTTATGCGTTATGCGTTATGCGTTATGCGTTATGCGTTGTGGGTTATACGTTTGCGTTATGCGTTATGCGTTATGCTTTATGCGTTATGCGTTATGCGTTATGCGTTATGCGTTATGCGTTATGCGTTATGCGTTATGCGTTATGCATTTTGCGTTATGCGTTATGCGTTATGCGTTATGCGTAATACGTTTGCGTTATGCGTTATGCGTTATGCGTTATGCTTTATGAGTTATGCGTTATGCGTTATGCGTTATACGTTTGCGTTATTCGTTATGCGTTATGCGTTGTGCGTTATACGTTTGCGTTATGCGTTATGCGTTATGCGTTGTTCGTTATGCGTTATGCGTTATGCGTAATACGTTTGCGTTATGCGTTATGCGTTATGCTTTATGCGTTATGCGTTATGCGTTATACGGTATGAGTTATGCGTTATTCGTTATGTGTTATGCGTTATGCGTTATGCGTTATGCGTTATGCGTTATGCGTTATGCGTTATGCGTTATGCTTTATGCGTTATGAGTTATGAGTTATACGGTATGAGTTATGCGTTATGCGTTATGCGTTATGCGTTGTCCGTTATGCGTTATGCTTTATGCGTTATGCGTTATGCGTTATGCGTTATGCATTTTGCGTTATGCGCCATGCGTTATGCGTTATGAGTTATGCGTTATGAGTTATGCGTTATGCGTTATGCGTTATGCGTTATGCGTTATGCGTTATGCGTTATGCGTTATGCGTTATGCGTTATGCGTTATGCGTTATGCGTTATGCGTTATGCGTTATGCGTTATGCGTTATGCGTTATGCGTTATGCGTTATGCGTTATGCGTTATGCGTTATGCGTTATGCGTTATGCGTTATGCGTTATGCGTTATGCGTGATGCGTTATGCTTTTTGCGTTATGCGTTATGCGTTATGAGTTATACGTTATGCGTTAAGCGTTATGCGTTATGCTTTATGCGTTATGCGTTATGCGTTATGCGTTATGCGTTATGCGTTATGCGTTATGCGTTATGCGTTATGCGTTATGCGTTATGCGTTATGCGTTATGCGTTATGCGTTATGCGTTATGCGTTATGCGTTATGCGTTATGCGTTATACGTTATGCGTTATGCGTTATGCGTTATGCGTTATGCGTTATGCGTTATGCGTTATGCGTTATGCGTTATGCGTGATGCGTTATGCTTTATGTGTTATGCGTTTAGAGTTATACGTTATGCGTTATGCATTATGCGTTATGCGTTATGCTTTATGCGTTATACGTTATGCGTTATGCGTTATGCGTTATGCGTTATGCGTTATGCGTTATGCGTTATGCGTTATGCGTTATGCGTTTTGCGTTATGCGTGATGCGTTATGCTTTTTGCGTTATGCGTTATGAGTTATACGTTATGCGTTAAGCGTTATGCGTTATGCCTTATACGTTATGCGTGATCCATTATGCGTTATGCGTTATGCGTTATGCGTTATGCGTTCTGTGTTGTGCGTTATGCGTTATGCGTTATGCGTTATACGTTATGCGTTATGCGTTATGCGTTATGCGTTGTGCGTTATGCGTTATGCGTTATGCGTTATGCGTTATGAGTTATACGTTATGCGTTAAGCGTTATGCGTTATACGTTATGCGTTATGCGTTATGCGTTATGCGTTATGCGTTATGCGTTATGCGTTATGCGTTATGCGTTATGCGTTATGCGTTATGCGTTATGCGTTATGCGTTATGCGTTATGCGTTATCCGTTATGCGTTACGCGTTACGCGTTACGCGTTACGCGTTACGCGTTATGCGTTATGCGTTATGCGATATGCTATATGCGTTATGCGTTATGCGTTATGCGTTATGCGTTGTGGGTTATACGTTTGCGTTATGCGTTATGCGTTATCCGTTATGCGTTATGCGTTATGCGTTATGCGTTATGCGTTATGCGTTATGCGTTATGCGTGATGCGTTATGCTTTATGTGTTATGCGTTTTGAGTTATACGTTATGCGTTATGCGTTATGCGTTATGCGTTATGCTTTATGCGTTATGCGTTATGCGTTATGCGTTATGCGTTATGCGTTATGCGTTATGCGTTATGCGTTATGCGATATGCGTTATGCGTTATGCGTTATGCGTTATGCGTTTTGCGTTATGCGTGATGCGTTATGCTTTTTGCGTTATGCGTTATGAGTTATACGTTATGCGTTAAGCGTTATGCGTTATGCCTTATACGTTATGCGTGATCCATTATGCGTTATGCGTTATGCGTTATGCGCTATGCGTTCTGTGTTGTGCGTTGTGCGTTGTGCGATATGCTTTATGCGTTATGGGTTATGGGTTATGCGTTATGCTATATGCGTTATGCATTTTGCGTTATGCGTTATGCGTTATGCGTTATGCGTTATGCGTTATGCATTGTGCATTATGCGTTATGCGTTATGCGATATGCATATGCGTTATGCGTTATGCGTTAATCGTTATGCGTTATGCGTTATGCGTTATGCGTTATGCGTTATGCGTTATGCGTTATGCGTTATGCGTGATGTGTTATGCTTTTTGCGTTATGTGTTATGAGTTATACGTTATGCGTTAAGCGTTATGCGTTATGCGTTATGCGTTATGCGTTATGCGTTATGCGTTATGCGTTATGCGTTATGCGTTATGCGTTATGCGTTATGCGTTACGCGTTACGCGTTACGCGTTACGCGTTACGCGTTATGCGTTATGCGTTATGCGTTGTTCGTTATGCGTTATGCGTTATGCGTTATGCGTTATGCGTTATGCGTTATGCGTGATGCGTTATGCTTTTTGCGTTATGCGTTATGAGTTATACGTTATGCGTTAAGCGTTATGCGTTATGCTTTATACGTTATGCGTGATCCATTATGCGTTATGCGTTATGCGTTATGCGTTATGCATTTTGCGTTATGCGCCATGCGTTATGCGTTATGAGTTATGCGTTATGCGTTATGCGTTATGCGTTATGCGTTGTGCGTTATACGTTTGCGTTATGCGCCAAGCGTTATGCGTTATGCGTTATGCGATATGCTATATGCGTTATGCGTTATGCGTTATGCGTTATGCGTTATGCGTTGTGGGTTATACGTTTGCGTTATGCGTTATGCTTTATGCGTTATGCGTTATGCGTTATGCGTTATGCGTTATGCGTTATGCGTTATGCGTTATGCGTTATGCGTTATGCATTTTGCGTTATGCGTTATGCGTTATGCGTTATGCGTAATACGTTTGCGTTATGCGTTATGCGTTATGCGTTATGCGTTATGCTTTATGAGTTATGCGTTATGCGTTATGCGTTATACGTTATGCGTTATGCGTTATGCGTTATGCGTTATGCGGTATGCGTTATGCGTTATGCGTTATGCGTTATGCGTTATGCGTTATGCGTTATGCGTTATGCGTTATGCGTTATGCGTTATGCGTTATGCGTTATGCGTTATGCGTTATGCGTTATGCGTTATGCGTTATGAGTTATACGTTATGCATTAAGCGTTATGCGTTATGCTTTATGCGTTATGCGTTATACGTTATGCGTTATGCGTTATGCGTTATGCGTTATGCGTTATGCGTTATGCGTTATGCGTTATGCGTTATGCGTTATGCGTGATGCGTTATGCTTTATGTGTTATGCGTTTTGAGTTATACGTTATGCGTTATGCGTTATGCGTTGTGCGTTATGCTTTATGCGTTATGCGTTATGCGTTATGCGTTATGCGTTATGCGTTATGCGTTATGCGTTATGCGTTATGCGTTATGCGTTATGCGTTATGCGTTATGCGTTATGCGTTATGCGTTATGCGTTATGCGTTATGCGTTATGCGTTTTGCGTTATGCGTGATGCGTTATGCTTTTTGCGTTATGCGTTATGAGTTATACGTTATGCGTTAAGCGTTATGCGTTATGCCTTATACGTTATGCGTGATCCATTATGCGTTATGCGTTATGCGTTATGCGTTATGCGTTCTGTGTTGTGCGTTATGCGTTATGCGTTATGCGTTATGCATTTTGCGTTATGCGCCAAGCGTTATGCGTTATGCGTTATGCGTTATGCGTTATGCGATATGCTATATGCGTTATGCGTTATGCGTTATGCGTTATGCGTTATGCGTTATGCGTTATGGGTTATACGTTTGCGTTATGCGTTATGCGTTATGCTTTATGCGTTATGCGTTATGCGTTATGCGTTATGCGTTATGCGTTATGCGTTATGCGTTATGCGTTATGCATTTTGCGTTATGCGTTATGCGTTATGCGTTATGCGTTATACGTTTGCGTTATGCGTTATGCGTTATGCGTTATGCTTTATGAGTTATGCGTTATGCGTTATGCGTTATACGTTTGCGTTATGCGTTATGCGTTATGCGTTGTGCGTTATACGTTTGCGTTATGCGTTATGCGTTATGCGTTGTTCGTTATGCGTTATGCGTTAGGCGTAATACGTTTGCGTTATGCGTTATGCGTTATGCTTTATGCGTTATGCGTTATGCGTTATACGGTATGAGTTATGCGTTATTCGTTATGTGTTATGCGTTATGCGTTATGCGTTATGCGTTATGCGTTATGCGTTAGGCGTTATGCGTTATGCTTTATGCGTTATGAGTTATGAGTTATACGGTATGAGTTATGCGTTATGCGTTATGCGTTATGCGTTGTCCGTTATGCGTTATGCTTTATGCGTTATGCGTTATGCGTTATGCGTTATGCATTTTGCGTTATGCGCCATGCGTTATGCGTTATGAGTTATGCGTTATGAGTTATGCGTTATGCGTTATGCGTTATGCGTTATGCGTTATGCGTTATGCGTTATGCGTTATGCGTTATGCGTTATGCGTTATGCGTTATGCGTTATGCGTTATGCGTTATGCGTTATGCGTTATGCGTTATGCGTTATGCGTTATGCGTTATGCGTTATGCGTTATGCGTTATGCGTTATGCGTTATGCGTTATGCGTTATGCGTTATGCGTGATGCGTTATGCTTTTTGCGTTATGCGTTATGCGTTATGAGTTATACGTTATGCGTTAAGCGTTATGCGTTATGCTTTATGCGTTATGCGTTATGCGTTATGCGTTATGCGTTATGCGTTATGCGTTATGCGTTATGCGTTATGCGTTATGCGTTATGCGTTATGCGTTATGCGTTATGCGTTATGCGTTATGCGTTATGCGTTATGCGTTATGCGTTATGCGTTATACGTTATGCGTTATGCGTTATGCGTTATGCGTTATGCGTTATGCGTTATGCGTTATGCGTTATGCGTGATGCGTTATGCTTTATGTGTTATGCGTTTAGAGTTATACGTTATGCGTTATGCATTATGCGTTATGCGTTATGCTTTATGCGTTATACGTTATGCGTTATGCGTTATGCGTTATGCGTTATGCGTTATGCGTTATGCGTTATGCGTTATGCGTTATGCGTTTTGCGTTATGCGTGATGCGTTATGCTTTTTGCGTTATGCGTTATGAGTTATACGTTATGCGTTAAGCGTTATGCGTTATGCCTTATACGTTATGCGTGATCCATTATGCGTTATGCGTTATGCGTTATGCGTTATGCGTTCTGTGTTGTGCGTTATGCGTTATGCGTTATGCGTTATACGTTATGCGTTATGCGTTATGCGTTATGCGTTATGCGTTGTGCGTTATGCGTTATGCGTTATGCGTTATGCGTTATGAGTTATACGTTATGCGTTAAGCGTTATGCGTTATACGTTATGCGTTATGCGTTATGCGTTATGCGTTATGCGTTATGCGTTATGCGTTATGCGTTATGCGTTATGCGTTATGCGTTAAGCGTTATGCGTTATGCGTTATGAGTTATGCGTGATCCGTTATGCGTTACGCGTTATGCGTTATGCGTTATGCATTTTGCGTTATGCGCCATGCGTTATGCGTTATGAGTTATGCGTTATGCGTTATGCGTTATGCGTTATGCGTTATGCGTTATACGTTATGCGTTATACGTTATGCGTTATGCGTTATGCGTTATGCGTTGTGCGTTATTCGTTATGCGTTATGCTTTATGCGTTATGCGTTATGCGTTATACGGTATGAGTTATGCGTTATTCGTTATGTGTTATGCGTTATGCGTTATGCGTTATGCGTTATGCGTTATGCGTTAGGCGTTATGCGTTATGCTTTATGCGTTATGAGTTATGAGTTATACGGTATGAGTTATGCGTTATGCGTTATGCGTTATGCGTTATGCGTTATGCGTTATGCGTTATGCGTTATGCGTTATGCGTTATGCGTTATGCGTTATCCGTTATGCGTTATGCGTTATGCGTTATGCGTTATGCGTTATGCGTTATGCGTTATGCGTTATGCGTTATGCGTTATGCATTTTGCGTTATGCGCCATGCGTTATGCGTTATGAGTTATGCGTTATGCGTTATGCGTTATGCGTTATGCGTTATACGTTATGCGTTATGCGTTATGCGTTATGCGTTATGCGTTATGCATTAAGCGTTATGCGTTATGCTTTATGCGTTATGCGTTATACGTTATGCGTTATGCGTTATGCGTTATGCGTTATGCGTTATGCGTTATGCGTTATGCGTTATGCGTGATGCGTTATGCTTTATGTGTTATGCGTTTTGAGTTATACGTTATGCGTTATGCGTTATGCGTTGTGCGTTATGCTTTATGCGTTATGCGTTATGCGTTATGCGTTATGCGTTATGCGTTATGCGTTATGCGTTATGCGTTATGCGTTATGCGTTATGCGTTATGCGTTTTGCGTTATGCGTGATGCGTTATGCTTTTTGCGTTATGCGTTATGAGTTATACGTTATGCGTTAAGCGTTATGCGTTATGCCTTATACGTTATGCGTGATCCATTATGCGTTATGCGTTATGCGTTATGCGTTATGCGTTCTGTGTTGTGCGTTATGCGTTATGCGTTATGCGTTATGCATTTTGCGTTATGCGCCAAGCGTTATGCGTTATGCGTTATGCGTTATGCGTTATGCGATATGCTATATGCGTTATGCGTTATGCGTTATGCGTTATGCGTTATGCGTTATGCGTTGTGGGTTATACGTTTGCGTTATGCGTTATGCGTTATGCTTTATGCGTTATGCGTTATGCGTTATGCGTTATGCGTTATGCGTTATGCGTTATGCGTTATGCGTTATGCGTTATGCATTTTGCGTTAAGCGTTATGCGTTATGCGTTATGCGTAATACGTTTGCGTTATGCGTTATGCGTTATGCGTTATGCGTTATGCTTTATGAGTTATGCGTTATGCGTTATGCGTTATACGTTTGCGTTATGCGTTATGCGTTATGCGTTATGCGTTGTGCGTTATACGTTTGCGTTATGCGTTATGCGTTATGCGTTGTTCGTTATGCGTTATGCGTTAGGCGTAATACGTTTGCGTTATGCGTTATGCGTTATGCTTTATGCGTTATGCGTTATGCGTTATACGGTATGAGTTATGCGTTATTCGTTATGTGTTATGCGTTATGCGTTATGCGTTATGCGTTATGCGTTATGCGTTAGGCGTTATGCGTTATGCTTTATGCGTTATGAGTTATGAGTTATACGGTATGAGTTATGCGTTATGCGTTATGCGTTATGCGTTATGCGTTATGCGTTATGCGTTATGCGTTATGCGTTATGCGTTATGCGTTATGCGTTATCCGTTATGCGTTATGCGTTATGCGTTATGCGTTATGCGTTATGCGTTATGCGTTATGCGTTATGCGTTATGCATTTTGCGTTATGCGCCATGCGTTATGCGTTATGAGTTATGCGTTATGCGTTATGCGTTATGCGTTATGCGTTATACGTTATGCGTTATGCGTTATGCGTTATGCGTTATGCGTTATGCGTTATGCGTTATGCTTTATGCGTTATGCGTTATGCGTTATGCGTTATGCGTTATGCGTTATGCGTTATGCGTTATGCTTTATGAGTTATGCGTTATGCGTTATGCGTTATACGTTTGCGTTATGCGTTATGCGTTATGCGTTATGCGTTGTGCGTTATACGTTTGCGTTATGCGTTATGCGTTATGCGTTGTTCGTTATGCGTTATGCGTTAGGCGTAATACGTTTGCGTTATGCGTTATGCGTTATGCTTTATGCGTTATGCGTTATGCGTTATACGGTATGAGTTATGCGTTATTCGTTATGTGTTATGCGTTATGCGTTATGCGTTATGCGTTATGCGTTATGCGTTAGGCGTTATGCGTTATGCTTTATGCGTTATGAGTTATGAGTTATACGGTATGAGTTATGCGTTATGCGTTATGCGTTATGCGTTATGCGTTATGCGTTATGCGTTATGCGTTATGCGTTATGCGTTATGCGTTATGCGTTATGCGTTATCCGTTATGCGTTATGCGTTATGCGTTATGCGTTATGCGTTATGCGTTATGCGTTATGCGTTATGCGTTATGCATTTTGCGTTATGCGCCATGCGTTATGCGTTATGAGTTATGCGTTATGCGTTATGCGTTATGCGTTATGCGTTATACGTTATGCGTTATGCGTTATGCGTTATGCGTTATGCGTTATGCATTAAGCGTTATGCGTTATGCGCCATGCGTTATGCGTTATGAGTTATGCGTTATGCGTTATGCGTTATGCGTTATGCGTTATACGTTATGCGTTATGCGTTATGCGTTATGCGTTATGCGTTATGCGTTATGCGTTATGCGTTATGCGTTATGCGTAATACGTTTGCGTTATGCGTTATGCGTTATGCGTTATGCGTTATGCTTTATGAGTTATGCGTTATGCGTTATGCATTTTGCGTTATGCGTTATGCGTTATGCGTTATGCGTAATACGTTTGCGTTATGCGTTATGCGTTATGCGTTATGCGTTATGCGTTATGCGTTATGCGTTATGCGTTATGCGTTATGCGTTATGCGTTATGCGTTATGCGTTATGCGTTATGCGTTATGCGTTAACGTTATGCGTTATGCATTTTGCGTTATGCGTTATGCGTTATGCGTTATGCGTTATATGTTTGCGTTATGCGTTATGCGTTGTGCGTTATACGTTTGCGTTATGCGTTATGCGTTATGCGTTATGCGTTATGCGTGATGCGTTATGCTTTTTGCGTTATGCATTATGAGTTATACGTTATGCGTTAAGCGTTATGCGTTATGCTTTATACGTTATGCGTGATCCATTATGCGTTATGCGTTATGCGTTATGCGTTATGCATTTTGCGTTATGCGCCATGCGTTATGCGTTATGAGTTATGCGTTATGCGTTATGCGTTATGCGTTATGCGTTATACGTTATGCGTTATGCGTTATGCGTTATGCGTTATGCGTTATGCGTTATGCGTTATGCGTTATGCATTTTGCGTTATGCGCCAAGCGTTATGCGTTATGCGTTATGCGTTATGCGTTATGCGTTATGCGATATGCTATATGCGTTATGCGTTATGCGTTATGCGTTATGCGTTGTGGGTTATACGTTTGCGTTATGCGTTATGCCTTATCCGTTATGCGTTATGCTTTATGCGTTATGCGTTATGCGATATGCGTTATGCGTTATGCGTTATGCGTTATGCGTTATGCGTTATGCGTTATGCATTTTGCGTTATGCGTTATGCGTTATGCGTTATGCGTAATACGTTTGCGTTATGCGTTATGCGTTATGCGTTATGCGTTATGCGTTATGCGTTATGCGTTATGCGTTATGCGTTATGCGTTATGCGTTATGCGTTATGCGTTAACGTTATGCGTTATGCCTTTTGCGTTATGCGTTATGCGTTTTGCGTAATACGTTATGCTTTATGCGTTATGCGTTATGAGTTATACGTTATGCGTTATGCGTTATGCGTTATGCGTTATATGTTATGCGTTATGCGTTATGCGTTATGCGTTATGCGTTATGCGTTATGCGTTATGCGTTATGCGTAATGCGTTATGCGTTATGCGTTATGCGTTATGCGTTATGCGTTATGCGTTATGCGTTGTTCGTTATGCGTTATGCGTTGGGCGTAATACGTTTGCGTTATGCGTTATGCGTTATGCGTTATGCGTTATGCGTTATGCGTTATGCGTTATGCGTTATGCGTTATGCGTTATGCGTTATGCGTTATGCGTTATGCGTTATGCGTTATGCGTTTTGCGTAATGCGTTATGCGTTATGCGTTATGCGTTATGCGTTATGCGTTATGCGTTTTTCGTTATGCGTTATGCGTTGGGCGTAATACGTTTGCGTTATGCGTTAGGCGTTATGCGTTATGCTTTATGCGTTATGAGTTATGAGTTATACGGTATGAGTTATGCGTTATGCGTTATGCGTTATGCGTTATGCGTTATGCGTTATGCGTTATGCGTTATGCGTTATGCGTTATGCGTTATGCGTTATGCGTTATGCGTTATGCGTTATGCGTTATGCGTTATGCGTTATGCGTTATGCGTTATGCGTTATGCGTTATGCGTTATGCGTTATGCGTTATGCGTTATGCGTTAACGTTATGCGTTATGCCTTTTGCGTTATGCGTTATGCGTTTTGCGTAATACGTTATGCTTTATGCGTTATGCGTTATGAGTTATACGTTATGCGTTATGCGTTATGCGTTATGCGTTATATGTTATGCGTTATGCGTTATGCGTTATGCGTGATGCGTTATGCTTTTTGCGTTATGCGTTATGAGTTATACGTTATGCGTTAAGCGTTATGCGTTATGCTTTATACGTTATGCGTGATCCATTATGCGTTATGCGTTATGCGTTATGCATTTTGCGTTATGCGTTATGCGTTATGCGTTATGCGTAATACGTTTGCGTTATGCGTTATGCGTTATGCTTTATGCGTTATGCGTTATGCGTTATGCGTTATGCGTTATACGTTTGCGTTATGCGTTATGCGTTGTGCGTTATACGTTTGCGTTATGCGTTCTGCGTTATGCGTTATGCGTTATGCGTGATGCGTTATGCTTTTTGCGTTATGCGTTATGAGTTATACGTTATGCGTTAAGCGTTATGCGTTATGCTTTATACGTTATGCGTGATCCATTATGCGTTATGCGTTATGCGTTATGCGTTATGCATTTTGCGTTATGCGCCATGCGTTATGCGTTATGAGTTATGCGTTATGCGTTATGCGTTATGCGTTATGCGTTATACGTTATGCGTTATGCGTTATGCGTTATGCGTTATGCGTTATGCATTATGCGTTATGCTTTATGCGTTATGCGTTATGCGTTATGCGTTATGCGTTATGCGTTATGCGTTATGCGTTATGCGTTATGCGTTATGCGTTATGCGTTATGCGTTATGCGTTATGCATTTTGCGTTATGCGTTATGCGTTATGCGTTGTGCGTTATACGTTTGCGTTATGTGTTATGCGTTGTGCGTTATACGTTTGCGTTATGCGTTATGCGTTATGCGTTATGCGTTATGCGTGATGCGTTATGCTTTTTGCGTTATGCATTATGAGTTATACGTTATGCGTTAAGCGTTATGCGTTATGCTTTATACGTTATGCGTGATCCATTATGCGTTATGCGTTATGCGTTATGCGTTATGCGTTATGCGTTATGCGTTATGCGTTATGCATTTTGCGTTATGCGCCAAGCGTTATGCGTTATGCGTTATGCGTTATGCGTTATGCGATATGCTATATGCGTTATGCGTTATGCGTTATGCGTTATGCGATGTGGGTTATACGTTTGCGTTATGCGTTATGCGTTATCCGTTATGCGTTATGCTTTATGCGTTATGCGTTATGCGATATGCGTTATGCGTTATGCGTTATGCGTTATGCGTTATGCGTTATGCGTTATGCATTTTGCGTTATGCGTTATGCGTTATGCGTTATGCGTAATATGTTTGCGTTATGCGTTATGCGTTATGCGTTATGCGTTATGCTTTATGCGTTATGCGTTATGCGTTATGCGTTATGCGTTATACGTTTGCGTTATGCGTTATGCGTTGTGCGTTATACGTTTGCGTTATGCGTTATGCGTTATGCGTTGTTCGTTATGCGTTATGCGTTGGGCGTAATACGTTTGCGTTATGCGTTATGCGTTATGCTTTATGCGTTGTGCGTTATGCGTTATACGGTATGAGTTATGCGTTATTCGTTATGTGTTATGCGTTATGCGTTATGCGTTATGCGTTAACGTTATGCGTTATGCCTTTTGCGTTATGCGTTATGCGTTTTGCGTAATACGTTATGCTTTATGCGTTATGCGTTATGAGTTATACGTTATGCGTTATGCGTTATGCGTTATGCGTTATATGTTATGCGTTATGCGTTATGCGTTATGCGTTATGCGTTATGCGTTATGCGTTATGCGTTATGCGTTATGCGTAATGCGTTATGCGTTATGCGTTATGCGTTATGCGTTATGCGTTATGCGTTGTTCGTTATGCGTTATGCGTTGGGCGTAATACGTTTGCGTTATGCGTTATGCGTTATGCGTTATGCGTTATGCGTTATGCGTTATGCGTTATGCGTTATGCGTTATGCGTTATGCGTTATGCGTTATGCGTTATGCGTTATGCGTTATGCGTTCTGTGTTGTGCGTTGTGCGTTGTGCGATATGCGTTATGCGTTATGGGTTATGGGTTATGCGTTATGCTATATGCGTTATGCATTTTGCGTTATGCGTTATGCGTTATGCGTTATGCGTTATGCGTTATGCGTTATACGTTATGCGTTATGCGTTATGCGTTATGCTATATGCGTTATGCATTTTGCGTTATGCGTTATGCGTTATGCGTTATGCGTTATGCGTTATGCGTTATGCGTTATGCGTTATGCGTTATGCATTTTGCGTTATGCGTTATGCGTTATGCGTTATGCGTTATACGTTTGCGTTATGCGTTATGCGTTGTGCGTTATACGTTTGCGTTATGCGTTATGCGTTATGCGTTATGCGTTATGCGTTATGCGTGATGCGTTATGCTTTTTGCGTTATGCATTATGAGTTATACGTTATGCGTTAAGCGTTATGCGTTATGCTTTATACGTTATGCGTGATCCATTATGCGTTATGCGTTATGCGTTATGCGTTATGCATTTTGCGTTATGCGCCATGCGTTATGCGTTATGAGTTATGCGTTATGCGTTATGCGTTATGCGTTATGCGTTATGCGTTATGCGTTATGCGTTATGCGTTATGCATTTTGCGTTATGCGCCAAGCGTTATGCGTTATGCGTTATGCGTTATGCGTTATGCGTTATGCGATATGCTATATGCGTTATGCGTTATGCGTTATGCGTTATGCGTTGTGGGTTATACGTTTGCGTTATGCGTTATGCCTTATCCGTTATGCGTTATGCTTTATGCGTTATGCGTTATGCGATATGCGTTATGCGTTATGCGTTATGCGTTATGCGTTATGCGTTATGCGTTATGCATTTTGCGTTATGCGTTATGCGTTATGCGTAATACGTTTGCGTTATGCGTTATGCGTTATGCGTTATGCGTTATGCGTTATGCGTTATGCGTTATGCGTTATGCGTTATGCGTTATGCGTTAACGTTATGCGTTATGCCTTTTGCGTTATGCGTTATGCGTTTTGCGTAATACGTTATGCTTTATGCGTTATGCGTTATGAGTTATACGTTATGCGTTATGCGTTATGCGTTATGCGTTATGCGTTATGCGTTATATGTTATGCGTTATGCGTTATGCGTTATGCGTTATGCGTTATGCGTTATGCGTTATGCGTTATGCGTTATGCGTAATGCGTTATGCGTAATGCGTTATGCGTTATGCGTTATGCGTTGTTCGTTATGCGTTATGCGTTGGGCGTAATACGTTTGCGTTATGCGTTATGCGTTATGCGTTATGCGTTATGCGTTATGCGTTATGCGTTATGCGTTATGCGTTATGCGTTATGCGTTATGCGTTATGCGTTATGCGTTATGCGTTATGCGTTATGCGTTTTGCGTAATGCGTTATGCGTTATGCGTTATGCGTTATGCGTTATGCGTTATGCGTTATGCGTTGTTCGTTATGCGTTATGCGTTGGGCGTAATACGTTTGCGTTATGCGTTAGGCGTTATGCGTTATGCTTTATGCGTTATGAGTTATGAGTTATACGGTATGAGTTATGCGTTATGCGTTATGCGTTATGCGTTATGCGTTATGCGTTATGCGTTATGCGTTATGCGTTATGCGTTATGCGTTATGCGTTATGCGTTATGCGTTATGCGTTATGCGTTATGCGTTATGCGTTATGCGTTATGCGTTGTGCGTTATGCGTTATGCGTTATGCGTTATGCGTTATGCGTTATGCGTTATGCGTTATGCGTTATGCGTTATGCGTTATGCGTTATGCGTTATGCGTTATGCGTTATGCGTTATGCGTTATGCGTTATGCGTTATGCGTTATGCGTTATGCGTTATGCGTTATGCGTTATGCGTTATGCGTTATGCGTTAACGTTATGCGTTATGCCTTTTGCGTTATGCGTTATGCGTTTTGCGTAATACGTTATGCTTTATGCGTTATGCGTTATGAGTTATACGTTATGCGTTATGCGTTATGCGTTATGCGTTATATGTTATGCGTTATGCGTTATGCGTTATGCGTGATGCGTTATGCTTTTTGCGTTATGCGTTATGAGTTATACGTTATGCGTTAAGCGTTATGCGTTATGCTTTATACGTTATGCGTGATCCATTATGCGTTATGCGTTATGCGTTATGCATTTTGCGTTATGCGTTATGCGTTATGCGTTATGCGTAATACGTTTGCGTTATGCGTTATGCGTTATGCGTTATGCTTTATGCGTTATGCGTTATGCGTTATGCGTTATGCGTTATACGTTTGCGTTATGCGTTATGCGTTGTGCGTTATACGTTTGCGTTATGCGTTATGCGTTATGCGTTATGCGTTATGCGTTATGCGTGATGCGTTATGCTTTTTGCGTTATGCGTTATGAGTTATACGTTATGCGTTAAGCGTTATGCGTTATGCTTTATACGTTATGCGTGATGCGTTATGCGTTATGCGTTATGCATTTTGCGTTATGCGCCATGCGTTATGCGTTATGAGTTATGCGTTATGCGTTATGCGTTATGCGTTATGCGTTATACGTTATGCGTTATGCGTTATGCGTTATGCGTTATGCGTTATGCGTTATGCGTTATGCTTTATGCGTTATGCGTTATGCGTTATGCGTTATGCGTTATGCGTTATGCGTTATGCGTTATGCGTTATGCGTTATGCGTTATGCGTTATGCGTTATGCGTTATGCGTTATGCATTTTGCGTTATGCGTTATGCGTTATGCGTTGTGCGTTATACGTTTGCGTTATGCGTTATGCGTTGTGCGTTATACGTTTGCGTTATGCGTTATGCGTTATGCGTTATGCGTTATGCGTGATGCGTTATGCTTTTTGCGTTATGCATTATGAGTTATACGTTATGCGTTAAGCGTTATGCGTTATGCTTTATACGTTATGCGTGATCCATTATGCGTTATGCGTTATGCGTTATGCGTTATGCATTTTGCGTTATGCGCCATGCGTTATGCGTTATGAGTTATGCGTTATGCGTTATGCGTTATGCGTTATGCGTTATACGTTATGCGTTATGCGTTATGCGTTATGCGTTATGCGTTATGCGTTATGCGTTATGCGTTATGCATTTTGCGTTATGCGCCAAGCGTTATGCGTTATGCGTTATGCGTTATGCGTTATGCGATATGCTATATGCGTTATGCGTTATGCGTTATGCGTTATGCGATGTGGGTTATACGTTTGCGTTATGCGTTATGCGTTATCCGTTATGCGTTATGCTTTATGCGTTATGCGTTATGCGATATGCGTTATGCGTTATGCGTTATGCGTTATGCGTTATGCGTTATGCGTTATGCATTTTGCGTTATGCGTTATGCGTTATGCGTTATGCGTAATACGTTTGCGTTATGCGTTATGCGTTATGCGTTATGCGTTATGCGTTATGCTTTATGCGTTATGCGTTATGCGTTATGCGTTGGGCGTAATACGTTTGCGTTATGCGTTATGCGTTATGCTTTATGCGTTATGCGTTATGCGTTATACGGTATGAGTTATGCGTTATTCGTTATGTGTTATGCGTTATGCGTTATGCGTTATGCGTTAACGTTATGCGTTATGCCTTTTGCGTTATGCGTTATGCGTTTTGCGTAATACGTTATACTTTATGCGTTATGCGTTATGAGTTATACGTTATGCGTTATGCGTTATGCGTTATGCGTTATGCGTTATATGTTATGCGTTATGCGTTATGCGTTATGCGTTATGCGTTATGCGTTATGCGTTATGCGTAATGCGTTATGCGTTATGCGTTATGCGTTATGCGTTATGCGTTGTTCGTTATGCGTTATGCGTTGGGCGTAATACGTTTGCGTTATGCGTTATGCGTTATGCGTTATGCGTTATGCGTTATGCGTTATGCGTTATGCGTTATGCGTTATGCGTTATGCGTTATGCGTTATGCGTTATGCGTTATGCGTTATGCGTTATGCGTTATGCGTTATGCGTTATGCGTTCTGTGTTGTGCGTTGTGCGTTGTGCGATGTGCGTTATGCGTTATGGGTTATGGGTTATGCGTTATGCTATATGCGTTATGCATTTTGCGTTATGCGTTATGCGTTATGCGTTATGCGTTATGCGTTATGCGTTATGCGTTATGCATTATGCGTTATGCGTTATGCGTTTTGCGTTTGCGTTATGCGTTAGGCGTTATGCGTTATGCTTTATGCGTTATGAGTTATGAGTTATACGGTATGAGTTATGCGTTATGCGTTATGCGTTATGCGTTATGCGTTATGCGTTATGCGTTATGCGTTATGCGTTATGCGTTATGCGTTATGCGTTATGCGTTATGCGTTATGCGTTATGCGTTATGCGTTATGCGTTATGCGTTATGCGTTATGCGTTATGCGTTATGCGTTATGCGTTATGCGTTATGCGTTATGCGTTATGCGTTATGCGTTATGCGTTATGCGTTATGCGTTATGCGTTATGCGTTATGCGTTATGCGTTATGCGTTATGCGTTATGCGTTATGCGTTATGCGTTATGCGTTATGCGTTATGCGTTATGCATTTTGCGTTATGCGTTATGCGTTATGCGTTATGCGTAATACGTTTGCGTTATGCGTTATGCGTTATGCGTTATGCGTTATGCTTTATGCGTTATGCGTTATGCGTTATGCGTTATACGTTTGCGTTATGCGTTATGCGTTGTGCGTTATGCGTTATGCGTTATGCGTTGTTCGTTATGCGTTATGCGTTGGGCGTAATACGTTTGCGTTATGCGTTATGCGTTATGCTTTATGCGTTATGCGTTATGCGTTATACGGTATGAGTTATGCGTTATTCGTTATGTGTTATGCGTTATGCGTAATACGTTTGCGTTATGCGTTATGCGTTATGCGTTATGCGTTAACGTTATGCGTTATGCCTTTTGCGTTATGCGTTATGCGTTTTGCGTTATACGTTATGCTTTATGCGTTTTGCGTTATGAGTTATACGTTATGCGTTATGCGTTATGCGTTATGCGTTATGCGTTATGCGTTATATGTTATGCGTTATGCGTTATGCGTTATGCGTTATGCGTTATGCGTTATGCGTTATGCGTAATGCGTTATGCGTTATGCGTTATGCGTTATGCGTTATGCATTATGCGTTGTTCGTTATGCGTTATGCGTTGGGCGTAATACGTTTGCGTTATGCGTTATGAGTTATACGTTATGCGTTAAGCGTTATGCGTTATGCGTTATGCGTTATGCGTTATGCGTTATGCATTATGCGTTATGCGTTATGCGTTGTGCGTTTGCGTTATGCGTTAGGCGTTATGCGTTATGCTTTATGCGTTATGAGTTATGAGTTATACGGTATGAGTTATGCGTTATGAGTTATGCGTTATGCGTTATGCGTTATGCGTTATGCGTTATGCGTTATGCGTTATGCGTTATGCGTTATGCGTTATGCGTTATGCTTTATGCGTTATGCGTTATGCGTTATGCGTTATGCGTTATGCGTTATGCGTTATGCGTTATGCGTTCTGTGTTGTGCGTTGTGCGTTGTGCGATGTGCGTTATGCGTTATGGGTTATGGGTTATGCGTTATGCTATATGCGTTATGCATTTTGCGTTATGCGTTATGCGTTATGCGTTATGCGTTATGCGTTATGCGTTATGCGTTATGCATTATGCGTTATGCGTTATGCGTTTTGCGTTTGCGTTATGCGTTAGGCGTTATGCGTTATGCTTTATGCGTTATGAGTTATGAGTTATACGGTATGAGTTATGCGTTATGCGTTATGCGTTATGCGTTATGCGTTATGCGTTATGCGTTATGCGTTATGCGTTATGCGTTATGCGTTATGCGTTATGCGTTATGCGTTATGCGTTATGCGTTATGCGTTATGCGTTATGCGTTATGCGTTATGCGTTATGCGTTATGCGTTATGCGTTATGCGTTATGCGTTATGCGTTATGCGTTATGCGTTATGCGTTATACGTTATGCGTTATGCGTTATGCGTTATGCGTTATGCGTTATGCGTTATGCGTTATGCGTTATGCGTTATGCGTTATGCATTTTGCGTTATGCGTTATGCGTTATGCGTTATGCGTAATACGTTTGCGTTATGCGTTATGCGTTATGCGTTATGCGTTATGCTTTATGCGTTATGCGTTATGCGTTATGCGTTATACGTTTGCGTTATGCGTTATGCGTTGTGCGTTATGCGTTATGCGTTATGCGTTGTTCGTTATGCGTTATGCGTTGGGCGTAATACGTTTGCGTTATGCGTTATGCGTTATGCTTTATGCGTTATGCGTTATGCGTTATACGGTATGAGTTATGCGTTATTCGTTATGTGTTATGCGTTATGCGTTATGCGTTATGCGTTATGCGTTATGCGTTATGCGTTAACGTTATGCGTTATGCCTTTTGCGTTATGCGTTATGCGTTTTGCGTTATACGTTATGCTTTATGCGTTTTGCGTTATGAGTTATACGTTATGCGTTATGCGTTATGCGTTATGCGTTATGCGTTATGCGTTATATGTTATGCGTTATGCGTTATGCGTTATGCGTTATGCGTTATGCGTTATGCGTTATGCGTTATGCGTTATGCGTTATGCGTTATGCGTTATGCGTTATGCATTATGCGTTGTTCGTTATGCGTTATGCGTTGGGCGTAATACGTTTGCGTTATGCGTTATGAGTTATACGTTATGCGTTAAGCGTTATGCGTTATGCGTTATGCGTTATGCGTTATGCGTTATGCATTATGCGTTATGCGTTATGCGTTGTGCGTTTGCGTTATGCGTTAGGCGTTATGCGTTATGCTTTATGCGTTATGAGTTATGAGTTATACGGTATGAGTTATGCGTTATGAGTTATGCGTTATGCGTTATGCGTTATGCGTTATGCGTTATGCGTTATGCGTTATGCGTTATGCGTTATGCGTTATGCGTTATGCTTTATGCGTTATGCGTTATGCGTTATGCGTTATGCGTTATGCGTTATGCGTTATGCGTTATGCGTTATGCGTTATGCGTTATGCGTTATGCGTTATGCGTTATGCGTTATGCGTTATGCGTTATGCGTTATGCGTTATGCGTTCTGTGTTGTGCGTTGTGCGTTGTGCGATATGCGTTATGCGTTATGGGTTATGGGTTATGCGTTATGCTATATGCGTTATGCATTTTGCGTTATGCGTTATGCGTTATGCGTTATGCGTTATGCGTTATGCATTATGCGTTATGCGTTATGCGTTGTGCGTTTGCGTTATGCGTTATGCATTATGCGTTATGCGTTATGCGTTGTGCGTTTGCGTTATGCGTTAGGCGTTATGCGTTATGCTTTATGCGTTATGAGTTATGAGTTATACGGTATGAGTTATGCGTTATGAGTTATGCGTTATGCGTTATGCGTTATGCATTATGCGTTATGCGTTATGCGTTGTGCGTTTGCGTTATGCGTTAGGCGTTATGCGTTATGCTTTATGCGTTATGAGTTATGAGTTATACGGTATGAGTTATGCGTTATGAGTTATGCGTTATGCGTTATGCGTTATGCGTTATACGGTATGAGTTATGCGTTATTCGTTATGTGTTATGCGTTATGCGTTATGCGTTATGCGTTATGCGTTATGCGTTATGCGTTATGCGTTATGCGTTATGCGTTAACGTTATGCGTTATGCCTTTTGCGTTATGCGTTATGCGTTTTGCGTTATACGTTATGCTTTATGCGTTATGCGTTATGAGTTATACGTTATGCGTTAAGCGTTATGCGTTATGCGTTGTTCGTTATGCGTTATGCGTTGGGCGTAATACGTTTGCGTTATGCGTTATGCGTTATGCGTTATGCGTTATGCGTTATGCGTTATGCGTTATGCGTTATGCGTTATGCGTTATGCGTTATGCGTTCTGTGTTGTGCGTTGTGCGTTGTGCGATATGCGTTATGCGTTATGGGTTATGGGTTATGCGTTATGCTATATGCGTTATGCATTTTGCGTTATGCGTTATGCGTTATGCGTTATGCGTTATGCGTTATGCATTATGCGTTATGCGTTATGCGTTGTGCGTTTGCGTTATGCGTTAGGCGTTATGCGTTATGCTTTATGCGTTATGAGTTATGAGTTATACGGTATGAGTTATGCGTTATGAGTTATGCGTTATGCGTTATGCGTTATGCGTTATGCGTTATGCGTTATGCGTTATGCGTTATGCGTTATGCGTTATGCGTTATGCGTTATGCCTTATGCGTTATGCGTTATGCGTTATGCGTTATGCGTTATGCGTTATGCGTTATGCGTTATGAGTTATGCGTTATGCGTTATGCGTTATGCGTTATGCGTTATGCGTTATGCGTTATGCGTTATGCGTTATGCGTTATGCGTTATGCGTTATGCGTTATGCGTTATGCGTTATGCGTTATGCGTTATGCGTTATGCGTTATGCGTTATGCGTTATGCGTTCTGCGTTGTGCGTTCTGCGTTATGCGTTATGCGTTATGCGTTATGGGTTATGCGTTATGGGTTATGGGTTATGCGTTATGCGTTATGCGTTATGCGTTCTGCGTTGTGCGTTATGCGTTATGCGTTATGCGTTATGCGTTATGCGTTATGGGTTATGGGTTATGCGTTATGCGTTATGCGTTATGCGTTATGCGTTATGCGTTATGCGTTATGCGTTATGCGTTATGCGTTATGCGTTATGCGTTATGCGTTATGCGTTATACGTTTGCGTTATGCGTTATGCGTTGTGCGTTATACGTTTGCGTTATGCGTTATGCGTTGTTCGTTCTGCGTTATGCGTTGGGCGTAATACGTTTGCGTTATGCGTTGTGCGTTATGCTTTATGCGTTATGCGTTATGCGTTATACGGTATGAGTTATGCGTTATTCGATATGTGTTATGCGTTATGCGTTATGCGTTATGCGTTATGCGTTATGCGTTATGCGTTATGCGTTAACGTTATGCGTTATGCCTTTTGCGTTATGCGTTATGCGTTTTGCGTTATACGTTATGCTTTATGCGTTATGCGTTATGAGTTATACGTTATGCGTTATGCGTTATGCGTTATGCGTTATATGTTATGCGTTATGCGTTATGCGTTATGCGTTATGCGTTATGCGTTATGCGTGATGCGTTATGCTTTTTGCGTTATGCATTATGAGTTATACGTTATGCGTTAAGCGTTATGCGTTATGCTTTATACGTTATGCGTTATGCGTTATGCGTTATGCGTTATGCGTTATACGTTATGCGTTATGCGTTATGCGTTATGCGTTATGCGTTATGCGTTATGCGTTATGCGTTATGCGTTATGCGTTATGCGTTATGCGTTATGCGTTATGCGTTATGCGTTATGCGTTATGCGTTATGCGTTATGCGTTATGCGTTATGCGTTATGCGTTATGCGTTATGCGTTATGCGTTATGCGTTATGCGTTATGCGTTATGCGTTCTGTGTTGTGCGTTGTGCGTTGTGCGATATGCGTTATGCGTTATGGGTTATGGGTTATGCGTTATGCTATATGCGTTATGCGTTATGCGTTATGCGTTAACGTTATGCGTTATGCCTTTTGCGTTATGCGTTTTGCGTTATACGTTATGCTTTATGCGTTATGCGTTATGAGTTATACGTTATGCGTTATGCGTTATGCGTTATGCGTTCTGTGTTGTGCGTTGTGCGTTGTGCGATATGCGTTATGCGTTATGGGTTATGGGTTATGCGTTATGCTATATGCGTTATGCATTTTGCGTTATGCGTTATGCGTTATGCGTTCTGTGTTGTGCGTTGTGCGTTGTGCGATATGCGTTATGCGTTATGGGTTCTGTGTTGTGCGTTGTGCGTTGTGCGATATGCGTTATGCGTTATGGGTTATGGGTTATGCGTTATGCTATATGCGTTATGCATTTTGCGTTATGCGTTATGCGTTATGCGTTATGCGTTATGCGTTATGCGTTATGCATTATGCGTTATGCGTTATGCGTTGTGCGTTATGCGTTATGCGTTATGCGTTATGCGTTATTCGTTATGCGTTATGCGTTATGTGTTATGCGTTATGCGTTATGCGTTACGCGTTATGCGTTATGCATTATGCGTTATGCGTTATGCGTTATGCGTAATGCGTTATGCGTTATGCGTTATGCGTTATGCGTTATGCGTTATGCGTTATGCGTTATGCGTTATGCGTTATGCGTTATGCGTTATGCGTTATGGGTTATGGGTTATGCGTTATGCGTTATGCGTTATGCGTTATGCGTTATGCGTTATGCGTTATGCGATATGCGTTATGCGTTATGCGTTCTGTGTTGTGCGTTGTGCGTTGTGCGATATGCGTTATGCGTTATGGGTTATGGGTTATGCGTTATGCTATATGCGTTATGCATTTTGCGTTATGCGTTATGCGTTATGCGTTATGCGTTATGCGTTATGCGTTATGCGTTATGCATTATGCGTTATGCGTTATGCGTTGTGCGTTTGCGTTATGCGTTAGGCGTTATGCGTTATGCTTTATGCTTTATGCGTTATGAGTTATGAGTTATACGGTATGAGTTATGCGTTATGAGTTATGCGTTATGCGTTATGCGTTATGCGTTATGCGTTATGCGTTATGCGTTATGCGTTATGCGTTATGCCTTATGCGTTATGCGTTATGCGTTATGCGTTATGCGTTATGCGTTATGCGTTATGCGTTATGCGTTATGCGTTATGCGTTATGCGTTATGCGTTATGCGTTATGCGTTATGCGTTATGCGTTATGCGTTATGCGTTATGCGTTATGCGTTATGCGTTATGCGTTATGCGTTATGCGTTATGCGTTATGCGTTATGCGTTATGCGTTATGCGTTATGCGTTATGCGTTCTGCGTTGTGCGTTCTGCGTTATGCGTTATGCGTTATGCGTTATGGGTTATGCGTTATGGGTTATGGGTTATGCGTTATGCGTTATGCGTTATGCGTTCTGCGTTGTGCGTTATGCGTTATGCGTTATGCGTTATGCGTTATGCGTTATGGGTTATGGGTTATGCGTTATGCGTTATGCGTTATGCGTTATGCGTTATGCGTTATGCGTTATGCGTTATGCGTTATGCGTTATGCGTTATGCGTTATGCGTTATACGTTTGCATTATGCGTTATGCGTTGTGCGTTATACGTTTGCGTTATGCGTTATGCGTTGTTCGTTATGCGTTATGCGTTGGGCGTAATACGTTTGCGTTATGCGTTATGCGTTATGCTTTATGCGTTATGCGTTATGCGTTATACGGTATGAGTTATGCGTTATTCGATATGTGTTATGCGTTATGCGTTATGCGTTATGCGTTATGCGTTATGCGTTAACGTTATGCGTTATGCCTTTTGCGTTATGCGTTATGCGTTTTGCGTTATACGTTATGCTTTATGCGTTATGCGTTATGAGTTATACGTTATGCGTTATGCGTTATGCGTTATGCGTTATATGTTATGCGTTATGCGTTATGCGTTATGCGTTATGCGTTATGCGTTATGCGTTATGCGTAATGCGTTATGCGTTATGCGTTATGCGTTATGCGTTATGCGTTATGCGTTATGCGTTGTTCGTTATGCGTTATGCGTTGGGCGTAATACGTTTGCGTTATGCGTTATGCGTTATGCGTTATGCGTTATGCGTTATGCGTTATGCGTTATGCGTTATGCGTTATGCGTTATGCGTTATGCGTTCTGTGTTGTGCGTTGTGCGTTGTGCGATATGCGTTATGCGTTATGGGTTATGGGTTATGCGTTATGCTATATGCGTTATGCATTTTGCGTTATGCGTTATGCGTTATGCGTTATGCGTTATGCGTTATGCATTATGCGTTATGCGTTATGCGTTGTGCGTTGGCGTTATGCGTTAGGCGTTATGCGTTATGCTTTATGCTTTATGCGTTATGAGTTATGAGTTATACGGTATGAGTTATGCGTTATGCGTTATGCGTTATGCGTTATGCGTTATGCGTTATGCGTTATGCGTTATGCGTTATGCGTTATGCGTTATGCGTTATGCGTTATGCGTTATGCGTTATGCGTTATGCGTTATGCGTTATGCGTTATGCGTTATGCGTTATGCGTTATGCGTTATCCGTTATGCGTTATGCGTTATGCGTTATGCGTTATGCGTTATGCTTTATGCGTTATGCGTTATGAGTTATACGTTATGCGTTATGCGTTATGCGTTATGCGTTATGCGTTATGCGTTATGCGTTCTGCGTTGTGCGTTATGCGTTATGCGTTATGCGTTATGCGTTATGGGTTATGGGTTATGCGTTATGCATTATGCGTTATGCGTTATGCGTTCTGCGTTGTGCGTTATGCGTTATGCGTTATGCGTTATGCGTTATGCGTTATGGGTTATGGGTTATGCGTTATGCGTTATGCGTTATGCGTTATGCGTTATGCTTTATGCGTTATGCGTTATGCGTTATGCGTTATGCGTTATGCGTTATGCATTTTGCGTTATGCGTTATGCGTAATACGTTTGCGTTATGCGTTATGCGTTATGCGTTATGCTTTATGCTTTTTGCGTTATGCGTTATGCGTTATGCGTTATACGTTTGCGTTATGCGTTATGCGTTGTGCGTTATACGTTTGCGTTATGCGTTATGCGTTATGCGTTATGCGTTATGCGTTATGCGTGATGCGTTATGCTTTTTGCGTTATGCGTTATGAGTTATACGTTATGCGTTAAGCGTTATGCGTTATGCTTTATACGTTATGCGTGATCCATTATGCGTTATGCGTTATGCGTTATGCGTTATGCATTTTGCGTTATGCGCCATGCGTTATGCGTTATGAGTTATGCGTTATGCGTTATGCGTTATGCGTTATGCGTTATACGTTATGCGTTATGCGTTATGCGTTATGCGTTATGCGTTATGCGTTATGCGTTATGCGTTATGCGTTATGCGTTATGCGTTATGCGTTGTTCGTTATGCGTTATGCGTTGGGCGTAATACGTTTGCGTTATGCGTTATGCGTTATGCGTTATGCGTTATGCGTTATGCGTTATGCGTTATGCGTTATGCGTTATGCGTTATGCGTTATGCGTTATGCGTTATGCGTTATGCGTTATGCGTTATGCGTTATGCGTAATGCGTTATGCGTTATGCGTTATGCGTTCTGTGTTGTGCGTTGTGCGTTGTGCGATATGCGTTATGCGTTATGGGTTATGGGTTATGCGTTATGCTATATGCGTTATGCATTTTGCGTTATGCGTTATGCGTTATGCGTTATGCGTTATGCGTTATGCATTATGCGTTATGCGTTATGCGTTGTGCGTTTGCGTTATGCGTTAGGCGTTATGCGTTATGCTTTATGCTTTATGCGTTATGAGTTATGAGTTATACGGTATGAGTTATGCGTTATGCGTTATGCGTTATGCGTTATGCGTTATGCGTTATGCGTTATGCGTTATGCGTTATGCGTTATGCGTTATGCGTTATGCGTTATGCGTTATGCGTTATGCGTTATGCGTTATGCGTTATGCGTTATGCGTTATGCGTTATGCGTTATGCGTTATGCGTTATGCGTTATGCGTTATGCGTTATGCGTTATGCGTTATGCGTTATGCTTTATGCGTTATGCGTTATGCGTTATGCGTTATGCGTTATGCGTTATGCGTTCTGTGTTGTGCGTTGTGCGTTGTGCGATATGCGTTATGCGTTATGGGTTATGGGTTATGCGTTATGCTATATGCGTTATGCATTTTGCGTTATGCGATATGCGTTATGCGTTATGCGTTATGCGTTATGCATTATGCGTTATGCGTTATGCGTTGTGCGTTTGCGTTATGCGTTAGGCGTTAGGCGTTATGCGTTATGCTTTATGCTTTATGCGTTATGCGTTATGCGTTATGCGTTATGCTTTATGCTTTATGCGTTATGAGTTATGAGTTATACGGTATGAGTTATGCGTTATGCGTTATGCGTTATGCGTTATGCGTTATGCGTTATGCGTTATGCGTTATGCGTTATGCGTTATGCGTTATGCGTTATGCGTTATGCGTTATGCGTTATGCGTTATGCGTTATGCGTTATGCGTTATGCGTTATGCGTTATGCGTTATGCGTTATGCGTTATGCGTTATGCGTTATGCGTTATGCGTTATGCGTTATGCGTTATGCGTTATGCGTTATGCGTTCTGCGTTGTGCGTTATGCGTTATGCGTTATGCGTTATGCGTTATGGGTTATGGGTTATGCGTTATGCGTTATGCGTTATGCGTTATGCGTTCTGCGTTGTGCGTTATGCGTTATGCGTTATGCGTTATGCGTTATGCGTTATGGGTTATGGGTTATGCGTTATGCGTTATGCGTTATGCGTTATGCGTTATGCTTTATGCGTTATGCGTTATGCGTTATGCGTTATGCGTTATGGGTTATGGGTTATGCGTTATGCGTTATGCGTTATGCGTTATGCGTTATGCTTTATGCGTTATGCGTTATGCGTTATGCGTTATGCGTTATGCGTTATGCATTTTGCGTTATGCGTTATGCGTAATACGTTTGCGTTATGCGTTATGCGTTATGCGTTATGCTTTATGCTTTTTGCGTTATGCGTTATGCGTTATGCGTTATACGTTTGCGTTATGCGTTATGCGTTGTGCGTTATACGTTTGCGTTATGCGTTATGCGTTATGCGTTATGCGTTATGCGTTATGCGTGATGCGTTATGCTTTTTGCGTTATGCGTTATGAGTTATACGTTATGCGTTAAGCGTTATGCGTTATGCTTTATACGTTATGCGTGATCCATTATGCGTTATGCGTTATGCGTTATGCGTTATGCATTTTGCGTTATGCGCCATGCGTTATGCGTTATGAGTTATGCGTTATGCGTTATGCGTTATGCGTTATGCGTTATACGTTATGCGTTATGCGTTATGCGTTATGCGTTATGCGTTATGCGTTATGCGTTATGCGTTATGCGTTATGCGTTATGCGTTGTTCGTTATGCGTTATGCGTTGGGCGTAATACGTTTGCGTTATGCGTTATGCGTTATGCGTTATGCGTTATGCGTTATGCGTTATGCGTTATGCGTTATGCGTTATGCGTTATGCGTTATGCGTTATGCGTTATGCGTTATGCGTTATGCGTTATGCGTAATGCGTTATGCGTTATGCGTTATGCGTTCTGTGTTGTGCGTTGTGCGTTGTGCGATATGCGTTATGCGTTATGGGTTATGGGTTATGCGTTATGCTATATGCGTTATGCATTTTGCGTTATGCGTTATGCGTTATGCGTTATGCGTTATGCGTTATGCGTTATGCATTATGCGTTATGCGTTATGCGTTGTGCGTTTGCGTTATGCGTTAGGCGTTATGCGTTATGCTTTATGCTTTATGCGTTATGAGTTATGAGTTATACGGTATGAGTTATGCGTTATGCGTTATGCGTTATGCGTTATGCGTTATGCGTTATGCGTTATGCGTTATGCGTTATGCGTTATGCGTTATGCTTTATGCGTTATGCGTTATGCGTTATGCGTTATGCGTTATGCGTTATGCGTTATGCGTTATGCGTTATGCGTTATGCGTTATGCGTTATGCGTTATGCGTTATGCGTTATGCGTTATGCGTTATGCGTTATGCGTTATGCGTTATGCTTTATGCGTTATGCGTTATGCGTTATGCGTTATGCGTTATGCGTTATGCGTTATGCGTTCTGTGTTGTGCGTTGTGCGTTGTGCGATATGCGTTATGCGTTATGGGTTATGGGTTATGCGTTATGCTATATGCGTTATGCATTTTGCGTTATGCGATATGCGTTATGCGTTATGCGTTATGCGTTATGCATTATGCGTTATGCGTTATGCGTTGTGCGTTTGCGTTATGCGTTAGGCGTTAGGCGTTATGCGTTATGCTTTATGCTTTATGCGTTATGCGTTATGCGTTATGCGTTATGCTTTATGCTTTATGCGTTATGAGTTATGAGTTATACGGTATGAGTTATGCGTTATGCGTTATGCGTTATGCGTTATGCGTTATGCGTTATGCGTTATGCGTTATGCGTTATGCGTTATGCGTTATGCGTTATGCGTTATGCGTTATGCGTTATGCGTTATGCGTTATGCGTTATGCGTTATGCGTTATGCGTTATGCGTTATGCGTTATGCGTTATGCGTTATGCGTTATGCGTTATGCGTTATGCGTTATGCGTTATGCGTTATGCGTTCTGCGTTGTGCGTTATGCGTTATGCGTTATGCGTTATGCGTTATGGGTTATGGGTTATGCGTTATGCGTTATGCGTTATGCGTTATGCGTTCTGCGTTGTGCGTTATGCGTTATGCGTTATGCGTTATGCGTTATGCGTTATGGGTTATGGGTTATGCGTTATGCGTTATGCGTTATGCGTTATGCGTTATGCTTTATGCGTTATGCGTTATGCGTTATGCGTTATGCGTTATGCGTTATGCATTTTGCGTTATGCGTTATGCGTAATACGTTTGCGTTATGCGTTATGCGTTATGCGTTATGCTTTATGCTTTTTGCGTTATGCGTTATGCGTTATGCGTTATACGTTTGCGTTATGCGTTATGCGTTGTGCGTTATACGTTTGCGTTATGCGTTATGCGTTATGCGTTATGCGTTATGCGTTATGCGTTATGCGTTATGCGTGATGCGTTATGCTTTTTGCGTTATGCGTTATGAGTTATACGTTATGCGTTAAGCGTTATGCGTTATGCTTTATACGTTATGCGTGATCCATTATGCGTTATGCGTTATGCGTTATGCGTTATGCATTTTTCGTTATGCGCCATGCGTTATGCGTTATGAGTTATGCGTTATGCGTTATGCGTTATGCGTTATGCGTTATACGTTATGCGTTATGCGTTATGCGTTATGCGTTATGCGTTATGCGTTATGCGTTATGCGTTATGCGTTATGCGTTATGCGTTATGCGTTGTTCGTTATGCGTTATGCGTTGGGCGTAATACGTTTGCGTTATGCGTTATGCGTTATGCGTTATGCGTTATGCGTTATGCGTTATGCGTTATGCGTTATGCGTTATGCGTTATGCGTTATGCGTTATGCGTTATGCGTTATGCGTTATGCGTTATGCGTTATGCGTTATGCGTTATGCGTTATGCGTTATGCGTTCTGTGTTGTGCGTTGTGCGTTGTGCGATATGCGTTATGCGTTATGGGTTATGGGTTATGCGTTATGCTATATGCGTTATGCATTTTGCGTTATGCGTTATGCGTTATGCGTTATGCGTTATGCGTTATGCGTTATGCATTATGCGTTATGCGTTATGCGTTGTGCGTTTGCGTTATGCGTTAGGCGTTATGCGTTATGCTTTATGCTTTATGCGTTATGAGTTATGAGTTATACGGTATGAGTTATGCGTTATGCGTTATGCGTTATGCGTTATGCGTTATGCGTTATGCGTTATGCGTTATGCGTTATGCGTTATGCGTTATGCGTTATGCGTTATGCGTTATGCGTTATGCGTTATGCGTTATGCGTTATGCGTTATGCGTTATGCGTTATGCGTTATGCGTTATGCGTTATGCGTTATGCGTTATGCTTTATGCGTTATGCGTTATGCGTTATGCGTTATGCGTTATGCGTTATGCGTTCTGTGTTGTGCGTTGTGCGTTGTGCGATATGCGTTATGCGTTATGGGTTATGGGTTATGCGTTATGCTATATGCGTTATGCATTTTGCGTTATGCGTTATGCGTTATGCGTTATGCGTTATGCGTTATGCGTTATGCGTTATGCATTATGCGTTATGCGTTATGCGTTGTGCGTTTGCGTTATGCGTTAGGCGTTAGGCGTTATGCGTTATGCTTTATGCTTTATGCGTTATGCGTTATGCGTTATGCGTTATGCGTTATGCGTTATGCGTTATGCGTTATGCGTTATGCGTTATGCGTTATGCGTTATGCGTTATGCGTTATGCGTTATGCGTTATGCGTTATGGGTTATGGGTTATGCGTTATGCGTTATGCGTTATGCGTTATGCGTTATGCGTTATGCTTTATGCGTTATGCGTTATGCGTTATGCGTTATGCGTTATGCGTTATGCATTTTGCGTTATGCGTTATGCGTAATACGTTTGCGTTATGCGTTATGCGTTATGCGTTATGCTTTATGCGTTATGCGTTATGCGTTATGCGTTATACGTTTGCGTTATGCGTTATGCGTTGTGCGTTATACGTTTGCGTTATGCGTTATGCGTTATGCGTTATGCGTTATGCGTGATGCGTTATGCTTTTTGCGTTATGCGTTATGAGTTATACGTTATGCGTTAAGCGTTATGCGTTATGCTTTATACGTTATGCGTGATCCATTATGCGTTATGCGTTATGCGTTATGCGTTATGCATTTTGCGTTATGCGCCATGCGTTATGCGTTATGAGTTATGCGTTATGCGTTATGCGTTATGCGTTATGCGTTATACGTTATGCGTTATGCGTAATGCGTTATGCGTTATGCGTTATGCGTTATGCGTTATGCGTTATGCGTTATGCGTTATGCGTTGTGCGTTATACGTTTGCGTTAGGCGTTATGCTTTATGGGTTATGCGTTATGCATTATGCATTATGCGTTATGCGTTATGCGTTATGCATATGCGTTATGCGTTATGCGTTATGCGTTATGCGTTAATCGTTATGCGTTATGCGTTATGCGTTATGCGTTATGCGTTATGCGTTATGCGTTATGCGTTATGCGTTATGCGTTATGCGTTATGCGTTATGCGTTATGCGTAATGCGTTATGCGTTATGCGTTATGCGTTATGCGTTATGCGTTATGCGTTATGCGTTATGCGTTATGCGTTATGCGTTATGCGTTATGCGTTATGCGTTCTGCGTTCTGCGTTGTGCGTTATGCGTTATGCGTTATGCGTTATGCGTTATGGGTTATGGGTTATGCGTTATGCGTTATGCGTTATGCGTTATGCGTTCTGCGTTGTGCGTTATGCGTTATGCGTTATGCGTTATGCGTTATGCGTTATGGGTTATGGGTTATGCGTTATGCGTTATGCGTTATGCGTTATGCGTTATGCTTTATGCGTTATGCGTTATGCGTTATGCGTTATGCGTTATGCGTTATGCATTTTGCGTTATGCGTTATGCGTAATACGTTTGCGTTATGCGTTATGCGTTATGCGTTATGCTTTATGCGTTATGCGTTATGCGTTATGCGTTATACGTTTGCGTTATGCGTTATGCGTTGTGCGTTATACGTTTGCGTTATGCGTTATGCGTTATGCGTTATGCGTTATGCGTGATGCGTTATGCTTTTTGCGTTATGCGTTATGAGTTATACGTTATGCGTTAAGCGTTATGCGTTATGCTTTATACGTTATGCGTGATCCATTATGCGTTATGCGTTATGCGTTATGCATTTTGCGTTATGCGCCATGCGTTATGCGTTATGAGTTATGCGTTATGCGTTATGCGTTATGCGTTATGCGTTATACGTTATGCGTTATGCGTTATGCGTTATGCGTTATGCGTTATGCGTTATGCGTTATGCGTTATGCGTTATGCGTTATGCGTTGTGCGTTATACGTTTGCGTTAGGCGTTATGCTTTATGGGTTATGCGTTATGCATTATGCATTATGCGTTATGCGTTATGCGTTATGCATATGCGTTATGCGTTATGCGTTATGCGTTATGCGTTAATCGTTATGCGTTATGCGTTATGCGTTATGCGTTATGCGTTATGCGTTATGCGTTATGCGTTATGCGTTATGCGTTATGCGTTATGCGTTATGCGTTATGCGTTATGCGTTATGCGTTATGCGTTATGCGTTATGCGTGATGTGTTATGCTTTTTGCGTTATGTGTTATGAGTTATACGTTATGCGTTAAGCGTTATGCGTTATGCTTTATGCGTTATGCGTTATCCGTTATGCGTTATGCGTTATGCGTTATGCGTTATGCATTTTGCGTTATGCGCCAAGCGTTATGCGTTATGCGTTATGCGTTATGCGTTATGCGTTATGCGTTATGCGTTATGCGTTATGCGATATGCTATATGCGTTATGCGTTATGCGTTATGCGTTATGCGTTGTGAGTTATACGTTTGCGTTATGCGTTATGCGTTATCCGTTATGCGTTATGCTTTATGCGTTATGCGTTATGCGTTATGCGTTATGCGTTATGCGTTATGCGTTATGCGTTATGCGTTATGCGTTATGCGTTATGCGTTATGCGTTATGCGTTATGCGTTATGCGTTATGCGTTATGCGTAATACGTTTGCGTTATGCGTTATGCGTTATGCGTTATGCGTTATACGTTTGCGTTATGCGTTATGCGTTGTGCGTTATACGTTTGCGTTATGCGTTGTTCGTTATGCGTTATGCGTTGGGCGTAATACGTTTGCGTTATGCGTTATGCGTTATGCTTTATGCGTTATGCGTTATGCGTTATACGGTATGAGTTATGCGTTATTCGTTATGTGTTATGCGTTATGCGTTATGCGTTATGCGTTATGCGTTATGCGTTATGCGTTAACGTTATGCGTTATGCCTTTTGCGTTATGCGTTTTGCGTTATACGTTATGCTTTATGCGTTATGCGTTATGAGTTATACGTTATGCGTTATGCGTTATGCGTTATGCGTTATGCGTTATGCGCTAACGTTATGCGTTATGCCTTTTGCGTTATGCGCTATGCGTTTTGCGTTATACGTTATGCTTTATGCGTTATGCGTTATGAGTTATACGTTATGCGTTATGCGTTATGCGTTATGCGCTTTGCGTTATGCGTTCTGCGTTGTGCGTTATGCGTTATGCGTTATGCGTTATGCGTTATGCGTTATGGGTTATGGGTTATGCGTTATGCGGTATGCGTTATGCGTTATGCGTTATGCGTTATGCGTTATGCGTTATGCGTTATGCGTTATGCGTTATGCGTTATGCGTTATGCATTTTGCGTTATGCGTTATGCGTTATGCGTTATGCGTAATACGTTTGCGTTATGCGTTATGCGTTATGCGTTATGCGTTATGCGTTATGCGTTATGCTTTATGCGTTATGCGTTATGCGTTATACGTTTGCGTTATGCGTTATGCGTTATGCGTTATGCGTTAACGTTATGCGTTATGCCTTTTGCGTTATGCGTTTTGCGTTATACGTTATGCTTTATGCGTTATGCGTTATGAGTTATACGTTATGCGTTATGCGTTATGCGTTATGCGTTATGCGTTATGCGCTAACGTTATGCGTTATGCCTTTTGCGTTATGCGCTATGCGTTTTGCGTTATACGTTATGCTTTATGCGTTATGCGTTATGAGTTATACGTTATGCGTTATGCGTTATGCGTTATGCGCTTTGCGTTATGCGTTCTGCGTTGTGCGTTATGCGTTATGCGTTATGCGTTATGCGTTATGCGTTATGGGTTATGGGTTATGCGTTATGCGGTATGCGTTATGCGTTATGCGTTATGCGTTATGCGTTATGCGTTATGCGTTATGCGTTATGCGTTATGCGTTATGCGTTATGCATTTTGCGTTATGCGTTATGCGTTATGCGTTATGCGTAATACGTTTGCGTTATGCGTTATGCGTTATGCGTTATGCGTTATGCGTTATGCTTTATGCGTTATGCGTTATGCGTTATACGTTTGCGTTATGCGTTATGCGTTGTGCGTTATACGTTTGCGTTATGCGTTATGCGTTATGCGTTGTTCGTTATGCGTTATGCGTTGGGCGTAATACGTTTGCGTTATGCGTTATGCGTTATGCTTTATGCGTTATGCGTTATACGGTATGTGTTATGCGTTATTCGTTATGTGTTATGCGTTATGCGTTATGCGTTATGCGTTATGCGTTATGCGTTAACGTTATGCGTTATGCCTTTTGCGTTATGCGTTATGCGTTTTGCGTTATACGTTATGCTTTATGCGTTATGCGTTATGAGTTATACGTTATGCGTTATGCGTTATGCGTTATGCGCTATGCGTTATGCGTTCTGCGTTGTGCGTTATGCGTTATGCGTTATGCGTTATGCGTTATGCGTTATGGGTTATGGGTTATGCGTTATGCGTTATGCGTTATGCGTTATGCGTTCTGCGTTGTGCGTTATGCGTTATGCGTTATGCGTTATGGGTTATGGGTTATGCGTTATGCGTTATGCGTTATGCGTTATGCGTTATGCGTTATGCGTTATGCGTTATGCGTTATGCGTTATGCGTTATGCGTTATGCGTTATGCGTTATGCGTTATGCGTTATGCATTTTGCGTTATGCGTTATGCGTTATGCCTAATGCGTAATACGTTTGCGTTATGCGTTATGCGTTATGCGTTATGCGTTATGCGTTATGCGTTATGCGTTATGGGTTATGGGTTATGCGTTATGCGTTATGCGTTATGCGTTATGCGTTCTGCGTTAGGCGTTAGGCGTTATGCGTTATGCTTTATGCCTTATGCGTTATGAGTTATGAGTTATACGGTATGAGTTATGCGTTATGCGTTATGCGTTATGCGTTATGCGTTATGCGTTATGCGTTATGCGTTATGCGTTATGCGTTATGCGTTATGCGTTATGCGTTATGCGTTATGCGTTATGCGTTATGTGTTATGCGTTATGCGTTATGCGTTATGCGTTATGCGTTATGCGTTATGCGTTATGCGTTATGCGTTATGCGTTATGCGTTATGCGTTATGCGTTATGCGTTATGCGTTCTGCGTTCTGCGTTGTGCGTTATGCGTTATGCGTTATGCGTTATGCGTTATGGGTTATGGGTTATGCGTTATGCGTTATGCGTTATGCGTTATGCGTTCTGCGTTGTGCGTTATGCGTTATGCGTTATGCGTTATGCGTTATGCGTTATGGGTTATGGGTTATGCTTTATGCGTTATGCGTTATGCGTTATGCGTTATGCTTTATGCGTTATGCGTTATGCGTTATGCGTTATGCGTTATGCGTTATGCATTTTGCGTTATGCGTTATGCGTAATACGTTTGCGTTATGCGTTATGCGTTATGCGTTATGCTTTATGCGTTATGCGTTATGCGTTATGCGTTATACGTTTGCGTTATGCGTTATGCGTTGTGCGTTATACGTTATGCGTTATGCGTTATGCGTTATGCGTTATGCGTTATGCGTTATGCGTTGTGCGTTATACGTTTGCGTTAGGCGTTATGCTTTATGGGTTATGCGTTATGCATTATGCATTATGCGTTATGCGTTATGCGTTATGCGTTATGCATATGCGTTATGCGTTATGCGTTATGCGTTATGCGTTAATCGTTATGCGTTATGCGTTATGCGTTATGCGTTATGCGTTATGCGTTATGCGTTATGCGTTATGCGTTATGCGTTATGCGTTATGCGTTATGCGTGATGTGTTATGCTTTTTGCGTTATGTGTTATGAGTTATACGTTATGCGTTAAGCGTTATGCGTTATGCTTTATGCGTTATGCGTTATCCGTTATGCGTTATGCGTTATGCGTTATGCGTTATGCATTTTGCGTTATGCGCCAAGCGTTATGCGTTATGCGTTATGCGTTATGCGTTATGCGTTATGCGTTATGCGTTATGCGTTATGCGTTATGCGATATGCTATATGCGTTATGCGTTATGCGTTATGCGTTATGCGTTGTGAGTTATACGTTTGCGTTATGCGTTATGCGTTATCCGTTATGCGTTATGCTTTATGCGTTATGCGTTATGCGTTATGCGTTATGCGTTATGCGTTATGCGTTATGCGTTATGCGTTATGCGTTATGCGTTATGCATTTTGCGTTATGCGTTATGCGTTATGCGTTATGCGTAATACGTTTGCGTTATGCGTTATGCGTTATGCGTTATGCGTTATACGTTTGCGTTATGCGTTATGCGTTGTGCGTTATACGTTTGCGTTATGCGTTGTTCGTTATGCGTTATGCGTTGGGCGTAATACGTTTGCGTTATGCGTTATGCGTTATGCTTTATGCGTTATGCGTTATGCGTTATACGGTATGAGTTATGCGTTATTCGTTATGTGTTATGCGTTATGCGTTATGCGTTATGCGTTATGCGTTATGCGTTATGCGTTAACGTTATGCGTTATGCCTTTTGCGTTATGCGTTATGCGTTTTGCGTTATACGTTATGCTTTATGCGTTATGCGTTATGAGTTATACGTTATGCGTTATGCGTTATGCGTTATGCGTTATGCGCTAACGTTATGCGTTATGCCTTTTGCGTTATGCGTTATGCGTTTTGCGTTATACGTTATGCTTTATGCGTTATGCGTTATGAGTTATACGTTATGCGTTATGCGTTATGCGTTATGCGCTATGCGTTATGCGTTCTGCGTTGTGCGTTATGCGTTATGCGTTATGCGTTATGCGTTATGCGTTATGGGTTATGGGTTATGCGTTATGCGGTATGCGTTATGCGTTATGCGTTATGCGTTATGCGTTATGCGTTATGCGTTATGCGTTATGCGTTATGCGTTATGCGTTATGCGTTATGCATTTTGCGTTATGCGTTATGCGTTATGCGTTATGCGTAATACGTTTGCGTTATGCGTTATGCGTTATGCGTTATGCGTTATGCGTTATGCTTTATGCGTTATGCGTTATGCGTTATACGTTTGCGTTATGCGTTATGCGTTGTGCGTTATACGTTTGCGTTATGCGTTATGCGTTATGCGTTGTTCGTTATGCGTTATGCGTTGGGCGTAATACGTTTGCGTTATGCGTTATGCGTTATGCTTTATGCGTTATGCGTTATACGGTATGTGTTATGCGTTATTCGTTATGTGTTATGCGTTATGCGTTATGCGTTATGCGTTATGCGTTATGCGTTATGCGTTAACGTTATGCGTTATGCCTTTTGCGTTATGCGTTATGCGTTTTGCGTTATACGTTATGCTTTATGCGTTATGCGTTATGAGTTATACGTTATGCGTTATGCGTTATGCGTTATGAGCTATGCGTTATGCGTTCTGCGTTGTGCGTTATGCGTTATGCGTTATGCGTTATGCGTTATGCGTTATGGGTTATGGGTTATGCGTTATGCGTTATGCGTTCTGCGTTGTGCGTTATGCGTTATGCGTTATGCGTTATGGGTTATGGGTTATGCGTTATGCGTTATGCGTTATGCGTTATGCGTTATGCGTTATGCGTTATGCGTTATGCGTTATGCGTTATGCGTTATGCGTTATGCGTTATGCATTTTGCGTTATGCGTTATGCGTTATGCCTAATGCGTAATACGTTTGCGTTATGCGTTATGCGTTATGCGTTATGCTTTATGCGTTATGCGTTATGCGTTATGCGTTATACGTTTCCGTTATGCGTTATGCGTTGTGCGTTATACGTTTGCGTTATGCGTTATGCGTTATGCGTTATGCGTTATGCGTTATGCGTTATGCGTTATGCGTTATGCGTGATGCGTTATGCTTTTTGCGTTATGCGTTATGAGTTATACGTTATGCGTTAAGCGTTATGCGTTATGCTTTATACGTTATGCGTGATCCATTATGCGTTATGCGTTATGCGTTATGCGTTATGCATTTTGCGTTATGCGCCATGCGTTATGCGTTATGAGTTATGCGTTATGCGTTATGCGTTATGCGTTATGCGTTATACGTTATGCGTTATGCGTTATGCGTTATGCGTTATGCGTTATGCGTTATGCGTTATGCGTTTTGCGTTATGGTTTATGCGTTGTGCGTTATACGTTTGCGTTAGGCGTTATGCTTTATGGGTTATGCGTTATGCATTATGCGTTATGCGTTATGCGTTATGCATATGCGTTATGCGTTATGCGTTATGCGTTATGCGTTAATCGTTATGCGTTATGCGTTATGCGTTATGCGTTATGCGTTATGCGTTATGCGTTATGCGTTATGCGTTATGCGATATGCTTTATGCGTTATGCGTTATCCGTTATGCTTTATGCGTTATGCGTTATGCATTATGCATTTTGCGTTATGCGCCAAGCATTATGCGTTATGCGTTATGCGTTATGCGTTATGCGTTATGCGTTATGCGTTATGCGATATGCTATATGCGTTATGCGTTATGCGTTATGCGTTATGCGTTGTGAGTTATACGTTTGCGTTATGCGTTATGCGTTATCCGTTATGCGTTATGCTTTATGCGTTATGCGTTATGCGTTATGCGTTATGCGTTATGCGTTATGCGTTATGCGTTATGCGTTATGCGTTATGCGTTATGCATTTTGCGTTATGCGTTATGCGTTATGCGTTATGCGTAATACGTTTGCGTTATGCGTTATGCGTTATGCGTTATGCGTTATGCGTTATGCGTTATGCGTTATGCTTTATGCGTTATGCGTTATGCGTTATGCGTTATACGTTTGCGTTATGCGTTATGCGTTGTGCGTTATACGTTTGCGTTATGCGTTATGCGTTGTTCGTTATGCGTTATGCGTTGGGCGTAATACGTTTGCGTTATGCGTTATGCGTTATGCTTTATGCGTTATGCGTTATGCGTTATACGGTATGAGTTATGCGTTATTCGTTATGTGTTATGCGTTATGCGTTATGCGTTATGCGTTATGCGTTATGCGTTAACGTTATGCGTTATGCCTTTTGCGTTATGCGTTATGCGTTATGCGTTATGCGTCGTTCGTTATGCGTTATGCGTTGGGCGTAATACGTTTGCGTTATGCGAAATGCGTTATGCGTTATGCGTTATGAGTTATGCGTTATGCGTTATGCGTTATGCGTTATGCGTTATGCGTTATGCGTTATGCGTGATGTGTTATGCTTTTTGCGTTATGTGTTATGAGTTATACGTTATGCGTTAAGCGTTATGCGTTATGCTTTATGCGTTATGCGTTATCCGTTATGCGTTATGCGTTATGCGTTATGCGTTATGCATTTTGCGTTATGCGCCAAGCGTTATGAGTTATGCGTTATGCGTTATGCGTTATGCGTTATGCGTTATGCGATATGCTATATGCGTTATGCGTTATGCGTTATGCGTTATGCGTTGTGAGTTATACGTTTGCGTTATGCGTTATGCGTTATGCGTTATGCGTTATGCGTTATGCGTTATGCGTAATACGTTTGCGTTATGCGTTATGCGTTATGCGTTATGCGTTATACGTTTGCGTTATGCGTTATGCGTTGTGCGTTATACGTTTGCGTTATGCGTTATGCGTTATGCGTTGTTCGTTATGCGTTATGCGTTGGGCGTAATACGTTTGCGTTATGCGTTATGCGTTATGCTTTATGCGTTATGCGTTATGCGTTATACGGTATGAGTTATGCGTTATTCGTTATGTGTTATGCGTTATGCGTTATGCGTTATGCGTTATGCGTTATGCGTTATGCGTTATGCGTTATGCGTTAACGTTATGCGTTATGCCTTTTGCGTTATGCGTTATGCGTTTTGCGTTATACGTTATGCTTTATGCGTTATGTGTTATGAGTTATACGTTATGCGTTATGCGTTATGTGTTATGCGTTATGCGTTATGCGTTATGCGTTATGCGTTATGCGTTATGCGTTATGCGTTATGCGTAATACGTTTGCGTTATGCGTTATGCGTTATGCGTTATGCTTTATGCATTATGCGTTATGCGTTATGCGTTATACGTTTGCGTTATGCGTTATGCGTTGTGCGTTATACGTTTGCGTTATGCGTTATGCGTTATGCGTTGTTCGTTATGCGTTATGCGTTGGGCGTAATACGTTTGCGTTATGCGTTATGCGTTATGCTTTATGCGTTATGCGTTATGCGTTATACGGTATGAGTTATGCGTTATGCGTTATGCGTTATGCGTTATGCGTTATGCGTTATGCGTTATGCGTTATGCGTTATGCGTTATGCGTTATGCGTTATGCGTTATGCGTTATGCGTTAACGTTATGCGTTATGCCTTTTGCGTTATGCGTTATGCGTTTTGCGTTATACGTTATGCTTTATGCGTTATGCGTTATGAGTTATACGTTATGCGTTATGCGTTATGCGTTATGCGTTATGCGTTATATGTTATGCGTTATGCGTTATGCGTTATGCTTTATGCGTTATGCGTTATGCGTTATGCGTTATGGGTTATGCGTTATGCGTTATGCGTTATGCGTTATGCGTTATGCGTTATGCGTTATGCGTTATGCGTTATGCGTTATGCGTTATGCGTTATGCGTTATGCGTTATGCGTTATGCGTTATGTGTTATGCGTTATGCGTAATGAATTATGCGTTATGCGTTATGCGTTATGCGTTATCCGTTATGCGTTATGCGTTATGCGTTCTGTGTTGTGCGTTGTGCGTTGTGCGATATGCGTTATGCGTTATGGGTTATGGGTTATGCGTTATGCTATATGCGTTATGCATTTTGCGTTATGCGTTATGCGTTATGCGTTATGCGTTATGCGTTATGCGTTATGCATTATGCGTTATGCGTTATGCGTTGTGCGTTTGCGTTATGCGTTAGGCGTTATGCGTTATGCTTTATGCGTTATGAGTTATGAGTTATACGGTATGAGTTATGCGTTATGCGTTATGCGTTATGCGTTATGCTTTATGCGTTATGCGTTATGCGTTATGCGTTATGGGTTATGCGTTATGCGTTATGCGTTATGCGTTATGCGTTATGCGTTATGCGTTACGCGTTATGCGTTATGCGTTATGCGTTATGCGTTATGCGTTATGCGTTATGCGTTATGCGTTATGCGTTGTTCGTTATGCGTTATGCGTTGGGCGTAATACGTTTGCGTTATGCGTTATGCGTTATGCGTTATGCGTTATGCGTTATGCGTTCTGTGTTGTGCGTTGTGCGTTGTGCGATATGCGTTATGCGTTATGCGTTATGCGTTATGCGTTGTGCGTTATGCGTTATGCGTTATGCGTTATGCGTTATGCGTTATGGGTTATGGGTTATGCGTTATGCGTTATGCGTTATGCGTTATGCGTAATACGTTTGCGTTATGCGTTATGCGTTATGCGTTATGCTTTATGCGTTATGCGTTATGCGTTATGCGTTATACGTTTGCGTTATGCGTTATGCGTTGTGCGTTATACGTTTGCGTTATGCGTTATGCGTTGTGCGTTATACGTTTGCGTTATGCGTTATGCGTTATGCGTTGTTCGTTATGCGTTATGCGTTGGGCGTAATACGTTTGCGTTATGCGTTATGCGTTGTGCGTTATACGTTTGCGTTATGCGTTATGCGTTATGCGTTATGCGTTATGCGTTATGCGTTATGCGTTATGCGTTATGCGTTATGCGTGATGCGTTATGCTTTTTGCGTTATGCGTTATGAGTTATACGTTATGCGTTAAGCGTTATGCGTTATGCTTTATACGTTATGCGTGATCCATTATGCGTTATGCGTTATGCGTTATGCGTTATGCATTTTGCGTTATGCGCCATGCGTTATGCGTTATGAGTTATGCGTTATGCGTTATGCGTTATGCGTTATGCGTTATACGTTATGCGTTATGCGTTATGCGTTATGCGTTATGCGTTATGCGTTATGCGTTATGCGTTATGAGTTATACGTTATGCGTTATGCGTTATGCGTTATGCGCTATGCGTTATGCGTTCTGCGTTGTGCGTTATGCGTTATGCGTTATGCGTTATGCGTTATGCGTTATGGGTTATGGGTTATGCGTTATGCGGTATGCGTTATGCGTTATGCGTTATGCGTTATGCGTTATGCGTTATGCGTTATGCGTTATGCGTTATGCGTTATGCGTTATGCGTTATGCGTTATGCATTTTGCGTTATGCGTTATGCGTTATGCGTTATGCGTAATACGTTTGCGTTATGCGTTATGCGTTATGCGTTATGCGTTATGCGTTATGCTTTATGCGTTATGCGTTATGCGTTATGCGTTATACGTTTGCGTTATGCGTTATGCGTTGTGCGTTATACGTTTGCGTTATGCGTTATGCGTTATGCGTTGTTCGTTATGCGTTATGCGTTGGGCGTAATACGTTTGCGTTATGCGTTATGCGTTATGCTTTATGCGTTATGCGTTATACGGTATGTGTTATGCGTTATTCGTTATGTGTTATGCGTTATGCGTTATGCGTTATGCGTTATGCGTTATGCGTTATGCGTTAACGTTATGCGTTATGCCTTTTGCGTTATGCGTTATGCGTTTTGCGTTATACGTTATGCTTTATGCGTTATGCGTTATGAGTTATACGTTATGCGTTATGCGTTATGCGTTATGAGCTATGCGTTATGCGTTCTGCGTTGTGCGTTATGCGTTATGCGTTATGCGTTATGCGTTATGCGTTATGCGTTATGGGTTATGGGTTATGCGTTATGCGTTATGCGTTCTGCGTTGTGCGTTATGCGTTATGCGTTATGCGTTATGGGTTATGGGTTATGCGTTATGCGTTATGCGTTATGCGTTATGCGTTATGCGTTATGCGTTATGCGTTATGCGTTATGCGTTATGCGTTATGCGTTATGCGTTATGCATTTTGCGTTATGCGTTATGCGTTATGCCTAATGCGTAATACGTTTGCGTTATGCGTTATGCGTTATGCGTTATGCTTTATGCGTTATGCGTTATGCGTTATGCGTTATACGTTTCCGTTATGCGTTATGCGTTGTGCGTTATACGTTTGCGTTATGCGTTATGCGTTATGCGTTATGCGTTATGCGTTATGCGTTATGCGTTATGCGTTATGCGTGATGCGTTATGCTTTTTGCGTTATGCGTTATGAGTTATACGTTATGCGTTAAGCGTTATGCGTTATGCTTTATACGTTATGCGTGATCCATTATGCGTTATGCGTTATGCGTTATGCGTTATGCATTTTGCGTTATGCGCCATGCGTTATGCGTTATGAGTTATGCGTTATGCGTTATGCGTTATGCGTTATGCGTTATACGTTATGCGTTATGCGTTATGCGTTATGCGTTATGCGTTATGCGTTATGCGTTATGCGTTATGCGTTATGGTTTATGCGTTGTGCGTTATACGTTTGCGTTAGGCGTTATGCTTTATGGGTTATGCGTTATGCATTATGCGTTATGCGTTATGCGTTATGCATATGCGTTATGCGTTATGCGTTATGCGTTATGCGTTAATCGTTATGCGTTATGCGTTATGCGTTATGCGTTATGCGTTATGCGTTATGCGTTATGCGTTATGCGTTATGCGATATGCTTTATGCGTTATGCGTTATCCGTTATGCTTTATGCGTTATGCGTTATGCATTATGCATTTTGCGTTATGCGCCAAGCATTATGCGTTATGCGTTATGCGTTATGCGTTATACGTTATGCGTTATGCGTTATGCGTTATGCGTTATGCGTTATGCGTTATGCGTTATGCGTTATGCGTTGTGAGTTATACGTTTGCGTTATGCGTTATGCGTTATCCGTTATGCGTTATGCTTTATGCGTTATGCGTTATGCGTTATGCGTTATGCGTTATGCGTTATGCGTTATGCGTTATGCGTTATGCGTTATGCGTTATGCATTTTGCGTTATGCGTTATGCGTTATGCGTTATGCGTAATACGTTTGCGTTATGCGTTATGCGTTATGCGTTATGCGTTATGCGTTATGCGTTATGCGTTATGCTTTATGCGTTATGCGTTATGCGTTATGCGTTATACGTTTGCGTTATGCGTTATGCGTTGTGCGTTATACGTTTGCGTTATGCGTTATGCGTTATGCGTTGTTCGTTATGCGTTATGCGTTGGGCGTAATACGTTTGCGTTATGCGTTATGCGTTATGCTTTATGCGTTATGCGTTATGCGTTATACGGTATGAGTTATGCGTTATTCGTTATGTGTTATGCGTTATGCGTTATGCGTTATGCGTTATGCGTTATGCGTTAACGTTATGCGTTATGCCTTTTGCGTTATGCGTTATGCGTTATGCGTTATGCGTCGTTCGTTATGCGTTATGCGTTGGGCGTAATACGTTTGCGTTATGCGAAATGCGTTATGCGTTATGCGTTATGAGTTATGCGTTATGCGTTATGCGTTATGCGTTATGCGTTATGCGTTATGCGTTATGCGTGATGTGTTATGCTTTTTGCGTTATGTGTTATGAGTTATACGTTATGCGTTAAGCGTTATGCGTTATGCTTTATGCGTTATGCGTTATCCGTTATGCGTTATGCGTTATGCGTTATGCGTTATGCATTTTGCGTTATGCGCCAAGCGTTATGAGTTATGCGTTATGCGTTATGCGTTATGCGTTATGCGTTATGCGATATGCTATATGCGTTATGCGTTATGCGTTATGCGTTATGCGTTGTGAGTTATACGTTTGCGTTATGCGTTATGCGTTATGCGTTATGCGTTATGCGTTATGCGTTATGCGTAATACGTTTGCGTTATGCGTTATGCGTTATGCGTTATGCGTTATACGTTTGCGTTATGCGTTATGCGTTGTGCGTTATACGTTTGCGTTATGCGTTATGCGTTATGCGTTGTTCGTTATGCGTTATGCGTTGGGCGTAATACGTTTGCGTTATGCGTTATGCGTTATGCTTTATGCGTTATGCGTTATGCGTTATACGGTATGAGTTATGCGTTATTCGTTATGTGTTATGCGTTATGCGTTATGCGTTATGCGTTATGCGTTATGCGTTATGCGTTATGCGTTATGCGTTAACGTTATGCGTTATGCCTTTTGCGTTATGCGTTATGCGTTTTGCGTTATACGTTATGCTTTATGCGTTATGTGTTATGAGTTATACGTTATGCGTTATGCGTTATGTGTTATGCGTTATGCGTTATGCGTTATGCGTTATGCGTTATGCGTTATGCGTTATGCGTTATGCGTAATACGTTTGCGTTATGCGTTATGCGTTATGCGTTATGCTTTATGCATTATGCGTTATGCGTTATGCGTTATACGTTTGCGTTATGCGTTATGCGTTGTGCGTTATACGTTTGCGTTATGCGTTATGCGTTATGCGTTGTTCGTTATGCGTTATGCGTTGGGCGTAATACGTTTGCGTTATGCGTTATGCGTTATGCTTTATGCGTTATGCGTTATGCGTTATACGGTATGAGTTATGCGTTATTCGTTATGCGTTATGCGTTATGCGTTATGCGTTATGCGTTATGCGTTATGCGTTATGCGTTATGCGTTATGCGTTATGCGTTATGCGTTATGCGTTAACGTTATGCGTTATGCCTTTTGCGTTATGCGTTATGCGTTTTGCGTTATACGTTATGCTTTATGCGTTATGCGTAATGAGTTATACGTTATGCGTTATGCGTTATGCGTTATGCGTTATGCGTTATATGTTATGCGTTATGCGTTATGCGTTATGCTTTATGCGTTATGCGTTATGCGTTATGCGTTATGGGTTATGCGTTATGCGTTATGCGTTATGCGTTATGCGTTATGCGTTATGCGTTATGCGTTATGCGTTATGCGTTATGCGTTATGCGTTATGCGTTATGCGTTATGTGTTATGCGTTATGCGTAATGAATTATGCGTTATGCGTTATGCGTTATGCGTTATCCGTTATGCGTTATGCGTTATGCGTTCTGTGTTGTGCGTTGTGCGTTGTGCGATATGCGTTATGCGTTATGGGTTATGGGTTATGCGTTATGCTATATGCGTTATGCCTTTTGCGTTATGCGTTATGCGTTATGCGTTATGCGTTATGCGTTATGCGTTATGCATTATGCGTTATGCGTTATGCGTTGTGCGTTTGCGTTATGCGTTAGGCGTTATGCGTTATGCTTTATGCGTTATGAGTTATGAGTTATACGGTATGAGTTATGCGTTATGCGTTATGCGTTATGCGTTATGCTTTATGCGTTATGCGTTATGCGTTATGCGTTATGGGTTATGCGTTATGCGTTATGCGTTATGCGTTATGCGTTATGCGTTATGCGTTACGCGTTATGCGTTATGCGTTAACGTTATGCGTTATGCCTTTTGCGTTATGCGTAATGCGTTATGCGTTATGCGTTATGCGTTATGCGTTATGCGTTATGCGTTATGCGTTATGCGTTATGCGTTGTTCGTTATGCGTTATGCGTTGGGCGTAATACGTTTGCGTTATGCGTTATGCGTTATGCGTTATGCGTTATGCGTTATGCGTTCTGTGTTGTGCGTTGTGCGTTGTGCGATATGCGTTATGCGTTATGCGTTATGCGTTATGCGTTGTGCGTTATGCGTTATGCGTTATGCGTTATGCGTTATGCGTTATGGGTTATGGGTTATGCGTTATGCGTTATGCGTTATGCGTTATGGGTTATGCGTTATGCGTTATGCGTTATGCGTTATGCGTTATGCGTTATGGGTTATGCGTTATGCGTTATGCATTTTGCGTTATGCGTTATGCGTTATGCGTTATGCGTTATGCGTAATACGTTTGCGTTATGCGTTATGCGTTATGCGTTATGCTTTATGCGTTATGCGTTATGCGTTATGCGTTATACGTTTGCGTTATGCGTTATGCGTTGTGCGTTATACGTTTGCGTTATGCGTTATGCGTTGTGCGTTATACGTTTGCGTTATGCGTTATGCGTTATGCGTTGTTCGTTATGCGTTATGCGTTGGGCGTAATACGTTTGCGTTATGCGTTATGCTTTATGCGTTATGCGTTATGCGTTATACGGTATGAGTTATGCGAATATTCGTTATGCGTTATGCGTTATGCGTTATGCGTTATGCGTTATGCGTTATGCGTTATGCGTTATGCGTTATGCGTTATGCGTTATGCGTTATGCGTTATGCGTTATGCGTTAACGTTATGCGTTATGCCTTTTGCGTTATGCGTTATGCGTTTTGCGTTATACGTTATGCTTTATGCGTTATGCGTTATGAGTTATACGTTATGCGTTATGCGTTATGCGTTATGCGTTATATGTTATGCGTTATGCGTTACGCGTTATGCGTTATGCGTTATGCGTTATGCGTTATGCGTTATGCGTAATGCGTTATGCGTTATGCGTTATGCGTTATGCGTTATGCGTTATGCGTTATGCGTTATGCGTTATGCGTTATGCGTTATGCGTTATGTGTTATGCGTTATGCGTTATGCGTTACGCGTTATGCGTTATGCATTATGCGTTATGCGTTATGCGTTATGCGTAATGCGTTATGCGTTATGCGTTATGCGTTATGCGTTATGCGTTATGCGTTATGCGTTATGCGTTATGCGTTATGCGTTATGCGTTATGTGTTATGCGTTATGCGTTATGCGTTATGCGTTATGCGTTATGCGTTATCCGTTATGCGTTATGCGTTATGCGTTCTGTGTTGTGCGTTGTGCGTTGTGCGATATGCGTTATGCGTTATGGGTTATGGGTTGTGCGTTATGCTATATGCGTTATGCATTTTGCGTTATGCGTTATGCGTTATGCGTTATGCGTTATGCGTTATGCGTTATGCATTATGCGTTATGCGTTATGCGTTGTGCGTTTGCGTTATGCGTTAGGCGTTATGCGTTATGCGTTATGCGTTATGCGTTATGCGTTATGCGTTATGCGTTATGCGTTATGCGTTATGCGTTATGCGTTATGTGTTATGCGTTATGCGTTATGCGTTACGCGTTATGCGTTATGCATTATGCGTTATGCGTTATGCGTTATGCGTAATGCGTTATGCGTTATGCGTTATGCGTTATGCGTTATGCGTTATGCGTTATGCGTTATGCGTTATGCGTTATGCGTTATGTGTTATGCGTTATGCGTTATGCGTTATGCGTTATGCGTTATGCGTTATCCGTTATGCGTTATGCGTTATGCGTTCTGTGTTGTGCGTTGTGCGTTGTGCGATATGCGTTATGCGTTATGCGTTATGCGTTATGCGTTATGCTATATGCGTTATGCATTTTGCGTTATGCGTTATGCGTTATGCGTTATGCGTTATGCGTTATGCGTTATGCATTATGCGTTATGCGTTATGCGTTGTGCGTTTGCGTTATGCGTTAGGCGTTATGCGTTATGCTTTATGCGTTATGAGTTATGAGTTATACGGTATGAGTTATGCGTTATACGTTATGCTTTATGCGTTATGCGTTATGAGTTATACGTTATGCGTTATGCGTTATGCGTTATGCGTTATATGTTATGCGTTATGCGTTATGCGTTACGCGTTATGCGTTATGCGTTATGCGTTATGCGTTATGCGTTATGCGTAATGCGTTATGCGTTATGCGTTATGCGTTATGCGTTATGCGTTATGCGTTATGCGTTATGCGTTATGCGTTATGCGTTATGCGTTATGCGTTATGCGTTATGTGTTATGCGTTATGCGTTATGCGTTACGCGTTATGCGTTATGCATTATGCGTTATGCGTTATGCGTTATGCGTAATGCGTTATGCGTTATGCGTTATGCGTTATGCGTTATGCGTTATGCGTTATGCGTTATGCGTTATGCGTTATGCGTTATGCGTTATGTGTTATGCGTTATGCGTTATGCGTTATGCGTTATGCGTTATCCGTTATGCGTTATGCGTTATGCGTTCTGTGTTGTGCGTTGTGCGTTGTGCGATATGCGTTATGCGTTATGGGTTATGGGTTATGCGTTATGCTATATGCGTTATGCATTTTGCGTTATGCGTTATGCGTTATGCGTTATGCGTTATGCGTTATGCGTTATGCATTATGCGTTATGCGTTATGCGTTGTGCGTTTGCGTTATGCGTTAGGCGTTATGCGTTATGCGTTATGCGTTATGCGTTATGCGTTATGCGTTATGCGTTATGCGTTATGCGTTATGCGTTATGCGTTATGCGTTATGCGTTATGTGTTATGCGTTATGCGTTATGCGTTACGCGTTATGCGTTATGCATTATGCGTTATGCGTTATGCGTTATGCGTAATGCGTTATGCGTTATGCGTTATGCGTTATGCGTTATGCGTTATGCGTTATGCGTTATGCGTTATGCGTTATGCGTTATGCGTTATGTGTTATGCGTTATGCGTTATGCGTTATGCGTTATGCGTTATGCGTTATCCGTTATGCGTTATGCGTTATGCGTTCTGTGTTGTGCGTTGTGCGTTGTGCGATATGCGTTATGCGTTATGGGTTATGGGTTATGCGTTATGCTATATGCGTTATGCATTTTGCGTTATGCGTTATGCGTTATGCGTTATGCGTTATGCGTTATGCGTTATGCATTATGCGTTATGCGTTATGCGTTGTGCGTTTGCGTTATGCGTTAGGCGTTATGCGTTATGCTTTATGCGTTATGAGTTATGAGTTATACGGTATGAGTTATGCGTTATGCGTTATGCGTTATGCGTTATGCTTTATGCGTTATGCGTTATGCGTTATGCGTTATGGGTTATGCGTTATGCGTTATGCGTTATGCGTTATGCGTTATGCGTTACGCGTTATGCGTTATGCGTTAACGTTATGCGTTATGCCTTTTGCGTTATGCGTTATGCGTTTTGCGTTATACGTTATGCTTTATGCGTTATGCGTTATGAGTTATACGTTATGCGTTATGCGTTATGCGTTATATGTTATGCGTTATGCGTTATGCGTTATGCGTTATGCGTTATGCGTTATGCGTTATGCGTTATGCGTAATGCGTTATGCGTTATGCGTTATGCGTTATGCGTTATGCGTTATGCGTTATGCGTTGTTCGTTATGCGTTATGCGTTGGGCGTAATACGTTTGCGTTATGCGTTATGCGTTATGCGTTATGCGTTATGCGTTATGCGTTATGCGTTATGCGTTATGCGTTATGCGTTATGCGTTCTGTGTTGTGCGTTGTGCGTTGTGCGAATGCGTTATGCGTTATGCGTTATGCGTTGTGCGTTATGCGTTATGCGTAATGCGTTATGCGTTATGCGTTATGGGTTATGGGTTATGCGTTATGCGTTATGCGTTATGCGTTATGGGTTATGCGTTATGCGTTATGCGTTATGCGTTATGCGTTATGCGTTATGGGTTATGCGTTATGCGTTATGCATTTTGCGTTATGCGTTATGCGTTATGCGTTATGCGTAATACGTTTGCGTTATGCGTTATGCGTTATGCTTTATGCGTTATGCGTTATGCGTTATGCGTTATACGTTTGCGTTATGCGTTATGCGTTGTGCGTTATACGTTTGCGTTATGCGTTATGCGTTGTGCGTTATACGTTTGCGTTATGCGTTATGCGTTATGCGTTGTTCGTTATGCGTTATGCGTTGGGCGTAATACGTTTGCGTTATGCGTTATGCTTTATGCGTTATGCGTTATGCGTTATACGGTATGAGTTATGCGTTATTCGTTATGCGTTATGCGTTATGCGTTATGCGTTATGCGTTATGCGTTATGCGTTATGCGTTATGCGTTATGCGTTATGCGTTAACGTTATGCGTTATGCCTTTTGCGTTATGCGTTATGCGTTTTGCGTTATACGTTATGCTTTATGCGTTATGCGTTATGAGTTATACGTTATGCGTTATGCGTTATGCGTTATGCGTTATGCGTTATATGTTATGCGTTATGCGTTATGCGTTACGCGTTATGCGTTATGCGTTATGCGTTATGCGTTATGCGTTATGCGTAATGCGTTATGCGTTATGCGTTATGCGTTATGCGTTATGCGTTATGCGTTATGCGTTATGCGTTATGCGTTATGCGTTATGCGTTATGTGTTATGCGTTATGCGTTATGCGTTATGCGTTATGCGTTATGCGTTATGCGTTATGCGTTATGCGTTATGCGTTATCCGTTATGCGTTATGCGTTATGCGTTCTGTGTTGTGCGTTGTGCGTTGTGCGATATGCGTTATGCGTTATGCGTTATGGGTTATGGGTTATGCGTTATGCTATATGCGTTATGCATTTTGCGTTATGCGTTATGCGTTATGCGTTATGCGTTATGCGTTATGCGTTATGCGTTATGCGTTATGCGTTATGCGTTATGCGTTCTGTGTTGTGCGTTGTGCGTTGTGCGATATGCGTTATGCGTTATGCGTTATGCGTTGTGCGTTATGCGTTATGCGTAATGCGTTATGCGTTATGCGTTATGGGTTATGGGTTATGCGTTATGCGTTATGCGTTATGCGTTATGGGTTATGCGTTATGCGTTATGCGTTATGCGTTATGCGTTATGCGTTATGGGTTATGCGTTATGCGTTATGCATTTTGCGTTATGCGTTATGCGTTATGCGTTATGCGTAATACGTTTGCGTTATGCGTTATGCGTTATGCTTTATGCGTTATGCGTTATGCGTTATGCGTTATGCGTTATACGTTTGCGTTATGCGTTATGCGTTGTGCGTTATACGTTTGCGTTATGCGTTATGCGTTGTGCGTTATACGTTTGCGTTATGCGTTATGCGTTATGCGTTGTTCGTTATGCGTTATGCGTTGGGCGTAATACGTTTGCGTTATGCGTTATGCTTTATGCGTTATGCGTTATGCGTTATACGGTATGAGTTATGCGTTATTCGTTATGCGTTATGCGTTATGCGTTATGCGTTATGCGTTATGCGTTATGCGTTATGCGTTATGCGTTATGCGTTATGCGTTATGCGTTATGCGTTAACGTTATGCGTTATGCCTTTTGCGTTATGCGTTATGCGTTTTGCGTTATACGTTATGCTTTATGCGTTATGCGTTATGAGTTATACGTTATGCGTTATGCGTTATGCGTTATGCGTTATGCGTTATATGTTATGCGTTATGCGTTATGCGTTACGCGTTATGCGTTATGCGTTATGCGTTATGCGTTATGCGTTATGCGTAATGCGTTATGCGTTATGCGTTATGCGTTATGCGTTATGCGTTATGCGTTATGCGTTATGGGTTATGCGTTATGCGTTATGCGTTATGTGTTATGCGTTATGCGTTATGCGTTATGCGTTATGCGTTATGCGTTATGCGTTATGCGTTATCCGTTATGCGTTATGCGTTATGCGTTCTGTGTTGTGCGTTGTGCGTTGTGCGATATGCGTTATGCGTTATGGGTTATGGGTTATGCGTTATGCTATATGCGTTATGCATTTTGCGTTATGCGTTATGCGTTATGCGTTATGCGTTATGCGTTATGCGTTATGCATTATGCGTTATGCGTTATTCGTTGTGCGTTTGCGTTATGCGTTAGGCGTTATGCGTTATGCTTTATGCGTTATGAGTTATCCGTTATGCGTTATGCGTTATGCGTTCTGTGTTGTGCGTTGTGCGTTGTGCGATATGCGTTATGCGTTATGGGTTATGGGTTATGCGTTATGCTATATGCGTTATGCATTTTGCGTTATGCGTTATGCGTTATGCGTTATGCGTTATGCGTTATGCGTTATGCGTTATGCGTTATTCGTTGTGCGTTTGCGTTATGCGTTAGGCGTTATGCGTTATGCTTTATGCGTTATGAGTTATGAGTTATCCGGTATGAGTTATGCGTTATGCGTTATGCGTTATGCGTTATGCGTTATGCGTTATGCGTTATGGGTTATGCGTTATGCGTTATGCGTTATGCGTTATGCGTTATGCGTTATGCGTTATGCGTTATGCGTTATGCGTTATGCGTTATGCGTTATGCGTTATGCGTTATGCGTTATTCGTTATGCGTTATGCGTTATGCGTTATGCGTTATGCGTTATGCGTTATGCGTTATGCGTTATGCGTTATGCGTAATGCGTTATGCGTTATGCGTTATGCGTTATGCGTTATGCGTTATGCGTTATGCGTTATGCGTTGTTCGTTATGCGTTATGCGTTGGGCGTAATACGTTTGCGTTATGCGTTATGCGTTATGCGTTATGCGTTATGCGTTATGCGTTATGCGTTATGCGTTATGCGTTATGCGTTATGCGTTATGCGTTCTGTGTTGTGCGTTGTGCGTTGTGCGATATGCGTTATGCGTTATGCGTTATGCGTTGTGCGTTATGCGTTATGCGTTATGCGTTATGCGTTATGCGTTATGCGTTATGGGTTATGGGTTATGCGTTATGCGTTATGCGTTATGCGTTATGGGTTATGCGTTATACGTTTGCGTTATGCGTTATGCGTTGTGCGTTATACGTTTGCGTTATGCGTTATGCGTTATGCGTTGTTCGTTATGCGTTATGCGTTGGGCGTAATACGTTTGCGTTATGTATTATGCTTTATGCGTTATGCGTTATGCGTTATACGGTATGAGTTATGCGTTATTCGTTATGCGTTATGCGTTATGCGTTATGCGTTATGCGTTATGTGTTATGCGTTATGCGTTATGCGTTATGCGTTATGCGTTATGCGTTATGCGTTATGCGTTATCCGTTATGCGTTATGCGTTATGCGTTCTGTGTTGTGCGTTGTGCGTTGTGCGATATGCGTTATGCGTTATGGGTTATGCGTTATGCATTATGCGTTATGCGTTATTCGTTGTGCGTTTGCGTTATGCGTTAGGCGTTATGCGTTATGCTTTATGCGTTATGAGTTATCCGTTATGCGTTATGCGTTATGCGTTCTGTGTTGTGCGTTGTGCGTTGTGCGATATGCGTTATGCGTTATGGGTTATGGGTTATGCGTTATGCTATATGCGTTATGCATTTTGCGTTATGCGTTATGCGTTATGCGTTATGCGTTATGCGTTATGCATTATGCGTTATGCGTTATTCGTTGTGCGTTTGCGTTATGCGTTAGGCGTTATGCGTTATGCTTTATGCGTTATGAGTTATGAGTTATCCGGTATGAGTTATGCGTTATGCGTTATGCGTTATGCGTTATGCGTTATGCGTTATGCGTTATGGGTTATGCGTTATGCGTTATGCGTTATGCGTTATGCGTTATGCGTTATGCGTTATGCGTTATGCGTTATGCGTTATGCGTTATGCGTTATGCGTTATGCGTTATGCGTTATTCGTTATGCGTTATGCGTTATGCGTTATGCGTAATGCGTTATGCGTTATGCGTTATGCGTTATGCGTTATGCGTTATGCGTTATGCGTTGTTCGTTATGCGTTATGCGTTGGGCGTAATACGTTTGCGTTATGCGTTATGCGTTATGCGTTATGCGTTATGCGTTATGCGTTATGCGTTATGCGTTATGCGTTATGCGTTATGCGTTATGCGTTATGCGTTCTGTGTTGTGCGTTGTGCGTTGTGCGATATGCGTTATGCGTTATGCGTTATGCGTTGTGCGTTATGCGTTATGCGTTATGCGTTATGCGTTATGCGTTATGGGTTATGGGTTATGCGTTATGCGTTATGCGTTATGCGTTATGGGTTATGCGTTATACGTTTGCGTTATGCGTTATGCGTTGTGCGTTATACGTTTGCGTTATGCGTTATGCGTTATGCGTTGTTCGTTATGCGTTATGCGTTGGGCGTAATACGTTTGCGTTATGTATTATGCTTTATGCGTTATGCGTTATGCGTTATACGGTATGAGTTATGCGTTATTCGTTATGCGTTATGCGTTATGCGTTATGCGTTATGCGTTATGCGTTATGCGTTATGCGTTATGCGTTATGCGTTAACGTTATGCGTTATGCCTTTTGCGTTATGCGTTATGCGTTATGCGTTTTGCGTTATACGTTATGCTTTATGCGTTATGCGTTATGAGTTATACGTTATGCGTTATGCGTTATGCGTTATGCGTTATGCGTTAGATGTTATGCGTTATGCGTTATGCGTTACGCGTTATGCGTTATGCGTTATGCGTTATGCGTTATGCGTTATGCGTAATGCGTTATGCGTTATGCGTTATGCGTTATGCGTTATGCGTTATGCGTTATGCGTTATGCGTTATGCGTTATGCGTTATGTGTTATGCGTTATGCGTTATGCGTTATGCGTTATGCGTTATGCGTTATGCGTTATGCGTTATCCGTTATGCGTTATGCGTTATGCGTTCTGTGTTGTGCGTTGTGCGTTGTGCGATATGCGTTATGCGTTATGGGTTATGGGTTATGCGTTATGCTATATGCGTTATGCATTTTGCGTTATGCGTTATGCGTTATGCGTTATGCGTTATGCGTTATGCGTTATGCATTATGCGTTTTGCGTTATACGTTATGCTTTATGCGTTATGCGTTATGAGTTATACGTTATGCGTTATGCGTTATGCGTTATGCGTTATGCGTTATATGTTATGCGTTATGCGTTATGCGTTACGCGTTATGCGTTATGCGTTATGCGTTATGCGTTATGCGTTATGCGTTATGCGTTATGCGTAATGCGTTATGCGTTATGCGTTATGCGTTATGCGTTATGCGTTATGCGTTATGCGTTATGCGTTATGCGTTATGCGTTATGTGTTATGCGTTATGCGTTATGCGTTATGCGTTATGCGTTATGCGTTATGCGTTATGCGTTATCCGTTATGCGTTATGCGTTATGCGTTCTGTGTTGTGCGTTGTGCGTTGTGCGATATGCGTTATGCGTTATGCGTTATGGGTTATGGGTTATGCGTTATGCTATATGCGTTATGCATTTTGCGTTATGCGTTATGCGTTATGCGTTATGCGTTATGCGTTATGCGTTATGCGTTATGCGTTATGCGTTATGCGTTATGCGTTATGCGTTATGCGTTATGCGTTCTGTGTTGTGCGTTGTGCGTTGTGCGATATGCGTTATGCGTTATGCGTTATGCGTTATGCGTTGTGCGTTATGCGTTATGCGTAATGCGTTATGCGTTATGCGTTATGGGTTATGGGTTATGCGTTATGCGTTATGCGTTATGCGTTATGGGTTATGCGTTATTCGTTATGCGTTATGCGTTATGCGTTATGCGTTATGGGTTATGCGTTATGCGTTATGCATTTTGCGTTATGCGTTATGCGTTATGCGTTATGCGTAATACGTTTGCGTTATGCGTTATGCGTTATGCTTTATGCGTTATGCGTTATGCGTTATGCGTTATACGTTTGCGTTATGCGTTATGCGTTGTGCGTTATACGTTTGCGTTATGCGTTATGCGTTGTGCGTTATACGTTTGCGTTATGCGTTATGCGTTATGCGTTGTTCGTTATGCGTTATGCGTTGGGCGTAATACGTTTGCGTTATGCGTTATGCTTTATGCGTTATGCGTTATGCGTTATACGGTATGAGTTATGCGTTATTCGTTATGCGTTATGCGTTATGCGTTATGCGTTATGCGTTATGCGTTATGCGTTATGCGTTATGCGTTATGCGTTATGCGTTATGCGTTATGCGTTATGCGTTAACGTTATGCGTTATGCCTTTTGCGTTATGCGTTATGCGTTTTGCGTTATACGTTATGCTTTATGCGTTATGCGTTATGAGTTATACGTTATGCGTTATGCGTTATGCGTTATGCGTTATGCGTTATATGTTATGCGTTATGCGTTATGCGTTACGCGTTATGCGTTATGCGTTATGCGTTATGCGTTATGCGTTATGCGTAATGCGTTATGCGTTATGCGTTATGCGTTATGCGTTATGCGTTATGCGTTATGCGTTATGCGTTATGCGTTATGCGTTATGTGTTATGCGTTATGCGTTATGCGTTATGCGTTATGCGTTATGCGTTATGCGTTATGCGTTATCCGTTATGCGTTATGCGTTATGCGTTCTGTGTTGTGCGTTGTGCGTTGTGCGATATGCGTTATGCGTTATGGGTTATGGGTTATGCGTTATGCTATATGCGTTATGCATTTTGCGTTATGCGTTATGCGTTATGCGTTATGCGTTATGCGTTATGCGTTATGCATTATGCGTTATGCGTTATTCGTTGTGCGTTTGCGTTATGCGTTAGGCGTTATGCGTTATGCTTTATGCGTTATGAGTTATCCGTTATGCGTTATGCGTTATGCGTTCTGTGTTGTGCGTTGTGCGTTGTGCGATATGCGTTATGCGTTATGGGTTATGGGTTATGCGTTATGCTATATGCGTTATGCATTTTGCGTTATGCGTTATGCGTTATGCGTTATGCGTTATGCGTTATGCATTATGCGTTATGCGTTATTCGTTGTGCGTTTGCGTTATGCGTTAGGCGTTATGCGTTATGCTTTATGCGTTATGAGTTATGAGTTATCCGGTATGAGTTATGCGTTATGCGTTATGCGTTATGCGTTATGCGTTATGCGTTATGCGTTATGGGTTATGCGTTATGCGTTATGCGTTATGCGTTATGCGTTATGCGTTATGCGTTATGCGTTATGCGTTATGCGTTATGCGTTATGCGTTATGCGTTATGCGTTATGCGTTATGCGTTATGCGTTCTGTGTTGTGCGTTGTGCGTTGTGCGATATGCGTTATGCGTTATGCGTTATGCGTTGTGCGTTATGCGTTATGCGTTATGCGTTATGCGTTATGCGTTATGGGTTATGGGTTATGCGTTATGCGTTATGCGTTATGCGTTATGGGTTATGCGTTATACGTTTGCGTTATGCGTTATGCGTTGTGCGTTATACGTTTGCGTTATGCGTTATGCGTTATGCGTTGTTCGTTATGCGTTATGCGTTGGGCGTAATACGTTTGCGTTATGTATTATGCTTTATGCGTTATGCGTTATGCGTTATACGGTATGAGTTATGCGTTATTCGTTATGCGTTATGCGTTATGCGTTATGCGTTATGCGTTATGTGTTATGCGTTATGCGTTATGCGTTATGCGTTATGCGTTATGCGTTATGCGTTATGCGTTATCCGTTATGCGTTATGCGTTATGCGTTCTGTGTTGTGCGTTGTGCGTTGTGCGATATGCGTTATGCGTTATGGGTTATGGGTTATGCGTTATGCTATATGCGTTATGCATTTTGCGTTATGCGTTATGCGTTATGCGTTATGCGTTATGCGTTATGCGTTATGCATTATGCGTTATGCGTTATTCGTTGTGCGTTTGCGTTATGCGTTAGGCGTTATGCGTTATGCTTTATGCGTTATGAGTTATACGTTATGCGTTATGCGTTATGCGTTCTGTGTTGTGCGTTGTGCGTTGTGCGATATGCGTTATGCGTTATGGGTTATGGGTTATGCGTTATGCTATATGCGTTATGCATTTTGCGTTATGCGTTATGCGTTATGCGTTATGCGTTATGCGTTATGCATTATGCGTTATGCGTTATTCGTTGTGCGTTTGCGTTATGCGTTAGGCGTTATGCGTTATGCTTTATGCGTTATGAGTTATGAGTTATCCGGTATGAGTTATGCGTTATGCGTTATGCGTTATGCGTTATGCGTTATGCGTTATGCGTTATGGGTTATGCGTTATGCGTTATGCGTTATGCGTTATGCGTTATGCGTTATGCGTTATGCGTTATGCGTTATGCGTTATGCGTTATGCGTTATGCGTTATGCGTTATTCGTTATGCGTTATGCGTTATGCGTTATGCGTTATGCGTTATGCGTTATGCGTTATGCGTTATGCGTTATGCGTAATGCGTTATGCGTTATGCGTTATGCGTTATGCGTTATGCGTTATGCGTTATGCGTTGTTCGTTATGCGTTATGCGTTGGGCGTAATACGTTTGCGTTATGCGTTATGCGTTATGCGTTATGCGTTATGCGTTATGCGTTATGCGTTATGCGTTATGCGTTATGCGTTATGCGTTCTGTGTTGTGCGTTGTGCGTTGTGCGATATGCGTTATGCGTTATGCGTTATGCGTTGTGCGTTATGCGTTATGCGTTATGCGTTATGCGTTATGCGTTATGCGTTATGGGTTATGGTTTATGCGTTATGCGTTATGCGTTATGCGTTATGGGTTATGCGTTATACGTTTGCGTTATGCGTTATGCGTTGTGCGTTATACGTTTGCGTTATGCGTTATGCGTTATGCGTTGTTCGTTATGCGTTATGCGTTGGGCGTAATACGTTTGCGTTATGTATTATGCTTTATGCGTTATGCGTTATGCGTTATACGGTATGAGTTATGCGTTATTCGTTATGCGTTATGCGTTATGCGTTATGCGTTATGCGTTATGCGTTATGCGTTATGCGTTATGCGTTATGCGTTATGCGTTAACGTTATGCGTTATGCCTTTTGCGTTATGCGTTATGCGTTATGCGTTTTGCGTTATACGTTATGCTTTATGCGTTATGCGTTATGAGTTATACGTTATGCGTTATGCGTTATGCGTTATGCGTTATGCGTTAGATGTTATGCGTTATGCGTTACGCGTTATGCGTTATGCGTTATGCGTTATGCGTTATGCGTTATGCGTAATGCGTTATGCGTTATGCGTTATGCGTTATGCGTTATGCGTTATGCGTTATGCGTTATGCGTTATGCGTTATGCGTTATGTGTTATGCGTTATGCGTTATGCGTTATGCGTTATGCGTTATGCGTTATGCGTTATGCGTTATCCGTTATGCGTTATGCGTTATGCGTTCTGTGTTGTGCGTTGTGCGTTGTGCGATATGCGTTATGCGTTATGGGTTATGGGTTATGCGTTATGCTATATGCGTTATGCATTTTGCGTTATGCGTTATGCGTTATGCGTTATGCGTTATGCGTTATGCGTTATGCATTATGCGTTATGCGTTATTCGTTGTGCGTTTGCGTTATGCGTTAGGCGTTATGCGTTATGCTTTATGCGTTATGAGTTATCCGTTATGCGTTATGCGTTATGCGTTCTGTGTTGTGCGTTGTGCGTTGTGCGATATGCGTTATGCGTTATGGGTTATGGGTTATGCGTTATGCTATATGCGTTATGCATTTTGCGTTATGCGTTATGCGTTATGCGTTATGCGTTATGCGTTATGCGTTATGCATTATGCGTTATGCGTTATTCGTTGTGCGTTTGCGTTATGCGTTAGGCGTTATGCGTTATGCTTTATGCGTTATGAGTTATGAGTTATACGGTATGAGTTATGCGTTATGCGTTATGCGTTATGCGTTATGCGTTATGCGTTATGCGTTATGGGTTATGCGTTATGCGTTATGCGTTATGCGTTATGCGTTATGCGTTATGCGTTATGCGTTATGCGTTATGCGTTATGCGTTATGCGTTATGCGTTATGCGTTATGCGTTATGCGTTATGCGTTATTCGTTATGCGTTATGCGTTATGCGTTATGGGTTATGCGTTATGCGTTATGCGTTATGCGTTATGCGTTATGCGTTATGCGTTATGGGTTATGCGTTATGCGTTATGCGTTATGCGTTATGCGTTATGCATTTTGCGTTATGCGCCATGCGTTATGCGTTATGCGTTATGAGTTATGCGTTATGCGTTATGCGTTATGCGTTATACGTTATGCGTTATGCGTTGTTCGTTATGCGTTATGCGTTGGGCGTAATACGTTTGCGTTATGCGTTATGCGTTATGCGTTATGCGTTATGCGTTATGCGTTATGCGTTATGCGTTATGCGTTATGCGTTATGCGTTATGCGTTATGCGTTATGCGTTATGCGTTATGCGTTATGCGTTATGCGTTATGCGTTATGCGTTATGCGTTATGCGTTATGCGTTATGCGTTATGCGTTATGCGTTATGCGTTATTCGTTGTGCGTTTGCGTTATGCGTTAGGCGTTATGCGTTATGCTTTATGCGTTATGAGTTATCCGTTATGCGTTATGCGTTATGCGTTCTGTGTTGTGCGTTGTGCGTTGTGCGATATGCGTTATGCGTTATGGGTTATGGGTTATGCGTTATGCTATATGCGTTATGCATTTTGCGTTATGCGTTATGCGTTATGCGTTATGCGTTATGTGTTATGCGTTATGCATTATGCGTTATGCGTTATTCGTTGTGCGTTTGCGTTATGCGTTAGGCGTTATGCGTTATGCTTTATGCGTTATGAGTTATGAGTTATACGGTATGAGTTATGCGTTATGCGTTCTGCGTTATGCGTTATGCGTTATGCGTTATGCGTTATGGGTTATGCGTTATGCGTTATGCGTTATGCGTTATGCGTTATGCGTTATACGTTATGCGTTATGCGTTATGCGTTATACGTTATGCGTTATGCGTTATGCGTTATGGGTTATGCGTTATGCGTTATGCGTTATGCGTTATGCGTTATGCGTTATGCGTTATGGGTTATGCGTTATGCGTTATGCGTTATGCGTTATGCGTTATGCATTTTGCGTTATGCGCCATGCGTTATGCGTTATGCGTTATGAGTTATGCGTTATGCGTTATGCGTTATGCGTTATGCGTTATACGTTATGCGTTATGCGTTATGCGTTATACGTTATGCGTTATGCGTTATGCGTTATGCGTTATGCGTTATGCGTTATGCGTTATGCGTTATGCGTTATGCGTTATGCGTTATGCGTTATGCGTTATGAGTTATGCGTTATGCGTTATGCGTTATGCGTTATGCGTTATGCGTTATGCGTTATGCGTTATGCGTTATGCGTTATGCGTTATGCGTTATGCGTTATGCGTTATGTGTTATGCGTTATGCGTTATGCGTTATGCGTTATGCGTTATGCGTTATGCGTTATGCGTTATGCGTTATGCGTTATTCGTTGTGCGTTTGCGTTATGCGTTAGGCGTTATGCGTTATGCTTTATGCGTTATGAGTTATGAGTTATACGGTATGCGTTATGCTTTATGCGTTATGCATTATGCGTTATGCGTTATGCGTTTTGCATATGCGTTATGCGTTATGCGTTATGCATTTTGCGTTATGCGCCATGCGTTATGCGTTATGCGTTATGCGTTATGCGTTATGCGATATGCGTTATGCGTTATGCGTTATGCGTTATGCGTTATGCGTTATGCGTTATGCGTTATGCGTTATGCGTTATGCGTTGTTCGTTATGCGTTATGCGTTGGGCGTAATACGTTTGCGTTATGCGTTATGCGTTATGCGTTATGCGTTATGCGTTATGCGTTATGCGTTATGCGTTATGCGTTATGCGTTATGCGTTATGCGTTATGCGTTATGCGTTATGCGTTATGCGTTATGCGTTATGCGTTATGCGTTATGCGTTATGCGTTATGCGTTATGCGTTTTGTTATGCGTTATGCGTTATGCGTTATGCGTTATGCGTTATGCGTTATGCGTTATGCGTTATGCGTTATGCGTTATGCGTTATGCGTTATGCGTTATGCGTTATGCGTTATGCGTTATGCGTTATGCGTGATCCATTATGCGTTATGCGTTATGCATTATGCGTTATGCGTTATGCGTTGTGCGTTTGCGTTATGCGTTAGGCGTTATGCGTTATGCTTTATGCGTAATGAGTTATGAGTTATACGGTATGAGTTATGCGTTATGCGTTATGCGTTAGGTGTTATGCTTTATGCGTTAAGCGTTATGCGTTATGCTTTATGCGTTATGCGTGATCCGTTATGCGTTATGGGTTATGGGTTATGCGTTATGCTATATGCGTTATGCATTTTGCGTTATGCGTTATGCGTTATGCGTTATGCGTTATGCGTTATGCGTTATGCGTTATGCGTTATGCATTATGCGTTATGCGTTATTCGTTGTGCGTTTGCGTTATGCGTTAGGCGTTATGCGTTATGCTTTATGCGTTATGAGTTATCCGTTATGCGTTATGCGTTATGCGTTCTGTGTTGTGCGTTGTGCGTTGTGCGATATGCGTTATGCGTTATGGGTTATGGGTTATGCGTTATGCTATATGCGTTATGCATTTTGCGTTATGCGTTATGCGTTATGCGTTATGCGTTATGCGTTATGCGTTATGCGTTATGCATTATGCGTTATGCGTTATTCGTTGTGCGTTTGCGTTATGCGTTAGGCGTTATGCGTTATGCTTTATGCGTTATGAGTTATGAGTTATACGGTATGAGTTATGCGTTATGCGTTATGCGTTATGCGTTATGCGTTATGCGTTATTCGTTATGCGTTATGCGTTATGCGTTATGCGTTATACGTTATGCGTTAGGCGTTATGCGTTATGCGTTATGCGTTATGCGTTATGCGTTATGCGTTATGCGTTATGCGTTATGCGTTATGCATTATGCGTTATGCGTTATGCGTTATTCGTTATGCGTTATGCGTTATGCGTTATGCGTTATGCGTTATGCGTTATGCGTTATGCGTGATCCATTATGCGTTATGCTTTATGCATTATGCGTTATGCGTTATGCGTTGTGCGTTTGCGTTATGCGTTAGGCGTTATGCGTTATGCTTTATGCGTAATGAGTTATGAGTTATACGGTATGAGTTATGCGTTATGCGTTATGCGTTAGGTGTTATGCTTTATGCGTTAAGCGTTATGCGTTATGCTTTATGCGTTATGCGTGATCCGTTATGCGTTATGCGTTATGCATTATGCGTTATGCGTTATGCATTTTGCGTTATGCGCCATGCGTTATGCGTTATGCGTTATGAGTTATGCGTTATGCGTTATGCGTTATGCGTTATGCGTTATACGTTATGCGTTATGCGTGATGCGTTATGCTTTTTGCGTTATGCGTTATGCGTTATGCGTTATGAGTTATACGTTATGCGTTAAGCGTTATGCGTTATGCTTTATGCGTTATGCGTGATCCGTTATGCGTTAGGCGTTATGCGTTATGCGTTATGCGTTATACGTTATGCGTTATGCGTTATGCGTTATACGTTATGCGTTAAGCGTTATGCGTTATGCTTTATGCGTTATGCGTTATACGTTATGCGTTATGCGTTATGCGTTATGCGTTATGCGTTATGCGTTATGCGTTATGCGTTATGCGTTATGCGTTATGCGTTATGCGTTATGCGTTATGCGTTATGCGTTATGCGTTATGCGTTATGCGTTATGCGTTATGCGTTATGTTTTATGCGTTATGCGTTATGCGTGATGCGTTATGCGTTATGCGTTATGCGTGATGCGTAATGCTTTTTGCGTTATGCGTTATGCGTTATGAGTTATACGTTATGCGTTAAGCGTTATGCGTTATGGTTTATGCGTTGTGCGTGATCCGTTATGCGTTAGGCGTTATGCGTTATGCATTTTGCGTTATGCGCCATGCGTTATGCGTTATGAGTTATGCGTTATGCGTTATGCGTTATGCGTTATGCGTTATGCGTTATGCGTTATGCGTTATGCGTTATGCGTTATGCGTTATGCGTTATGCGTTATGCGTTATGCGTTATGCGTTATGCGTTTTGCGTTATGCGTTATGCGTTATGCGTTATGCGTTATGCGTCATGCGTTATGCGTTATGCGTTATGCGTGATGCGTTATGCTTTTTGCGTTATGCGTTATGCGTTATGCGTTATGAGTTATACGTTATGCGTTAAGCGTTATGCGTTATGGTTTATGCGTTATGCGTGATCCGTTATGCGTTAGGCGTTATGCGTTATGCGTTATGCATTTTGCGTTATGCGCCATGCGTTATGCGTTATGAGTTATGCGTTATGCGTTATGCGTTATGCGTTATACGTTATGCGTTAAGCGTTATGCGTTATGCTTTATGCGTTATGCGTTATACGTTATGCGTTATGCGTTATGCGTTATGCGTTATGCGTTATGCGTTATGCGTTATGCGTTATGCGTTATGCGTTTTGCGTTATGCGTTATGCGTTATGCGTTATGCGTTATGCGTTATGCGTTATGCGTTATGCGTTTTGCGTTATGCGTTATGCGTTATGCGTTATGCGTTATGCGTTATGCGTTATGCGTTATGCGTTATGCGTTATGCGTTATGCGTTATGCGTTATGCGTGATGCGTTATGCTTTTTGCGTTATGCGTTATGCGTTATGAGTTATACGTTATGCGTTAAGCGTTATGCGTTATGGTTTATGCGTTATGCGTGATCCGTTATGCGTTAGGCGTTATGCGTTATGCTTTATGCGTTATGCGTTATACGTTATGCGTTATGCGTTATGCGTTATGCGTTATGCGTTATGCGTTATGCGTTATGCGTTATGCGTTATGCGTTGTGCGTTATGAATTATGCGTTATGCGTTATGCGTTATGCGTTATGCGTTATGCGTTATGCGTTATGCGTTATGCGTTATGCGTTATGCGTTATGCGTTATGCCTTATGCGTTATGCGTTATGCGTTATGCGTTATGCGTTATGCGTTATGCGTTATGCGTTATGCGTTATGCGTTATACTTTATGCGTTATATGTTATGCGTTATGCGTTATGCGTTATGCGTTATGCGTTATGCGTTATGCGTTATGCGTTATGCGTTATGCGTTATGCGTTGTTCGTTATGCGTTATGCGTTATGCGTTATGCGTTATGCGTTATGCGTTATACTTTATGCGTTATATGTTATGCGTTATGCGTTATGCGTTATGCGTTATGCGTTATGCGTTATGCGTTATGCGTTATGCGTTATGCGTTATGCGTTATGCGTTATGCGTTATGCCTTATGCGTTATGCGTTATGCGTTATGCGTTATGCGTTATGCGTTATGCGTTATGCGTTATGCGTTATGCGTTATACTTTATGCGTTATATGTTATGCGTTATGCGTTATGCGTTATGCGTTATGCGTTATGCGTTATGCGTTATGCGTTATGCGTTATGCGTTATGCGTTGTTCGTTATGCGTTATGCGTTATGCGTTATGCGTTATGCGTTATGCGTTATGCGTTATGCGTTATGCGTTATGCGTTATGCGTTATGCGTTATGCGTTATGCGTTAGGTGTTATGCTTTATGCGTTAAGCGTTATGCGTTATGCTTTATGCGTTATGCGTGATCCGTTATGCGTTATGGGTTATGGGTTATGCGTTATGCTATATGCGTTATGCATTTTGCGTTATGCGTTATGCGTTATGCGTTATGCGTTATGCGTTATGCGTTATGCGTTATGCGTTATGCATTATGCGTTATGCGTTATTCGTTGTGCGTTTGCGTTATGCGTTAGGCGTTATGCGTTATGCTTTATGCGTTATGAGTTATCCGTTATGCGTTATGCGTTATGCGTTCTGTGTTGTGCGTTGTGCGTTGTGCGATATGCGTTATGCGTTATGGGTTATGGGTTATGCGTTATGCTATATGCGTTATGCATTTTGCGTTATGCGTTATGCGTTATGCGTTATGCGTTATGCGTTATGCGTTATGCGTTATGCATTATGCGTTATGCGTTATTCGTTGTGCGTTTGCGTTATGCGTTAGGCGTTATGCGTTATGCTTTATGCGTTATGAGTTATGAGTTATACGGTATGAGTTATGCGTTATGCGTTATGCGTTATGCGTTATGCGTTATGCGTTATTCGTTATGCGTTATGCGTTATGCGTTATGCGTTATACGTTATGCGTTAGGCGTTATGCGTTATGCGTTATGCGTTATGCGTTATGCGTTATGCGTTATGCGTTATGCGTTATGCGTTATGCATTATGCGTTATGCGTTATGCGTTATTCGTTATGCGTTATGCGTTATGCGTTATGCGTTATGCGTTATGCGTTATGCGTTATGCGTGATCCATTATGCGTTATGCTTTATGCATTATGCGTTATGCGTTATGCGTTGTGCGTTTGCGTTATGCGTTAGGCGTTATGCGTTATGCTTTATGCGTAATGAGTTATGAGTTATACGGTATGAGTTATGCGTTATGCGTTATGCGTTAGGTGTTATGCTTTATGCGTTAAGCGTTATGCGTTATGCTTTATGCGTTATGCGTGATCCGTTATGCGTTATGCGTTATGCATTATGCGTTATGCGTTATGCATTTTGCGTTATGCGCCATGCGTTATGCGTTATGCGTTATGAGTTATGCGTTATGCGTTATGCGTTATGCGTTATGCGTTATACGTTATGCGTTATGCGTGATGCGTTATGCTTTTTGCGTTATGCGTTATGCGTTATGCGTTATGAGTTATACGTTATGCGTTAAGCGTTATGCGTTATGCTTTATGCGTTATGCGTGATCCGTTATGCGTTAGGCGTTATGCGTTATGCGTTATGCGTTATACGTTATGCGTTATGCGTTATGCGTTATACGTTATGCGTTATGCGTTATGCGTTATGCGTTATGCGTTATGCGTTATACGTTATGCGTTATGCGTTATGCGTTATGCGTTATGCGTTATGCGTTATGCGTTATGCGTTATGCGTTATGCGTTATGCGTTATGCGTTATGCGTTATGCGTTATGCGTTATGCGTTATGCGTTATGCGTTATGCGTTATGCGTTATGTTTTATGCGTTATGCGTTATGCGTGATGCGTTATGCGTTATGCGTTATGCGTGATGCGTAATGCTTTTTGCGTTATGCGTTATGCGTTATGAGTTATACGTTATGCGTTAAGCGTTATGCGTTATGGTTTATGCGTTGTGCGTGATCCGTTATGCGTTAGGCGTTATGCGTTATGCATTTTGCGTTATGCGCCATGCGTTATGCGTTATGAGTTATGCGTTATGCGTTATGCGTTATGCGTTATGCGTTATGCGTTATGCGTTATGCGTTATGCGTTATGCGTTATGCGTTATGCGTTATGCGTTATGCGTTATGCGTTATGCGTTATGCGTTTTGCGTTATGCGTTATGCGTTATGCGTTATGCGTTATGCGTCATGCGTTATGCGTTATGCGTTATGCGTGATGCGTTATGCTTTTTGCGTTATGCGTTATGCGTTATGCGTTATGAGTTATACGTTATGCGTTAAGCGTTATGCGTTATGGTTTATGCGTTATGCGTGATCCGTTATGCGTTAGGCGTTATGCGTTATGCGTTATGCATTTTGCGTTATGCGCCATGCGTTATGCGTTATGAGTTATGCGTTATGCGTTATGCGTTATGCGTTATACGTTATGCGTTAAGCGTTATGCGTTATGCTTTATGCGTTATGCGTTATACGTTATGCGTTATGCGTTATGCGTTATGCGTTATGCGTTATGCGTTATGCGTTATGCGTTATGCGTTATGCGTTTTGCGTTATGCGTTATGCGTTATGCGTTATGCGTTATGCGTTATGCGTTATGCGTTATGCGTTTTGCGTTATGCGTTATGCGTTATGCGTTATGCGTTATGCGTTATGCGTTATGCGTTATGCGTTATGCGTTATGCGTTATGCGTTATGCGTTATGCGTGATGCGTTATGCTTTTTGCGTTATGCGTTATGCGTTATGAGTTATACGTTATGCGTTAAGCGTTATGCGTTATGGTTTATGCGTTATGCGTGATCCGTTATGCGTTAGGCGTTATGCGTTATGCTTTATGCGTTATGCGTTATGCGTTATGCGTTATGCGTTATGCGTTATGCGTTATGCGTTATGCGTTATGCGTTATGCGTTATGCGTTATGCGTTGTGCGTTATGAATTATGCGTTATGCGTTATGCGTTATGCGTTATGCGTTATGCGTTATGCGTTATGCGTTATGCGTTATGCGTTATGCGTTATGCGTTATGCCTTATGCGTTATGCGTTATGCGTTATGCGTTATGCGTTATGCGTTATGCGTTATGCGTTATGCGTTATGCGTTATACTTTATGCGTTATATGTTATGCGTTATGCGTTATGCGTTATGCGTTATGCGTTATGCGTTATGCGTTATGCGTTATGCGTTATGCGTTATGCGTTGTTCGTTATGCGTTATGCGTTATGCGTTATGCGTTATGCGTTATGCGTTATGCGTTATGCGTTATGCGTTATGCGTTATGCGTTATGCGTTATGCGTTATGCGTTATGCGTTATGCGTTCTGTGTTGTGCGTTGTGCGTTGTGCGATATGCGTTATGCGTTATGGGTTATGGGTTATGCGTTATAATATATGCGTTATGCATTTTGCGTTATGCGTTATGCGTTATGCGTTATGCGTTATGCGTTATGCATTATGCGTTATGCGTTATGCGTTGTGCGTTTGCGTTATGCGTTAGGCGTTATGCGTTATGCTTTATGCGTTATGAGTTATGAGTTATACGGTATGAGTTATGCGTTATGCGTTATGCGTTATGCGTTATGCGTTATGCGTTATGGGTTATGCGTTATGCGTTATGCGTTATGCGTTATGCGTTATGCGTTATGCGTTATGCGTTATGCGTTATGCGTTATGCGTTATGCGTTATGCGTTATGCGTTATGCGTTATGCGTTATGCGTTATGCGTTATGCGTTATGCGTTATGCGTTATGCGTTATGCGTTATGCGTTATGCGTTATGCGTTATGCGTTATGCGTTATGCGTTATGCGTTATGCGTTATGCGTTATGCGTTATGCGTTATGCGTTATGCGTTATGCGTTATGCGTTATGCGTTATGCGTTATGCGTTATGCGTTATGCGTTATGCGTTATGCGTGATGCGTTATGCTTTTTGCGTTATGCGTTATGCGTTATGAGTTATACGTTATGCGTTAAGCGTTATGCGTTATGCTTTATGCGTTATGCGTGATCCGTTATGCGTTAGGCGTTATGCGTTATGCGTTATGCGTTATTCGTTATGCGTTATGCGTTATGCGTTATACGTTATGCGTTAAGCGTTATGCGTTATGCTTTATGCGTTATGCGTTATACGTTATGCGTTATGCGTTATGCGTTATGCGTTATGCGTTATGCGTTATGCGTTATGCGTTATGCGTTATGCGTTATGCGTTATGCGTTATGCGTTATGCGTTATGCGTTATGCGTTATGCGTTATGCGTTATGCGTTATGCGTTATGCGTTATGCGTTATGCGTTATGCGTTATGTTTTATGCGTTATGCGTTATGCGTGATGCGTTATGCGTTATGCGTTATGCGTTATGCGTGATGCGTTATGCTTTTTGCGTTATGCGTTATGCGTTATGAGTTATACGTTATGCGTTAAGCGTTATGCGTTATGGTTTATGCGTTGTGCGTGATCCGTTATGCGTTAGGCGTTATGCGTTATGCATTTTGCGTTATGCGCCATGCGTTATGCGTTATGAGTTATGCGTTATGCGTTATGCGTTATGCGTTATGCGTTATGCGTTATGCGTTATGCGTTATGCGTTATGCGTTATGCGTTATGCGTTATGCGTTATGCGTTTTGCGTTATGCGTTATGCGTTATGCGTTATGCGTTATGCGTTATGCGTTATGCGTTATGCGTGATGCGTTATGCTTTTTGCGTTATGCGTTATGCGTTATGCGTTATGAGTTATACGTTATGCGTTAAGCGTTATGCGTTATGGTTTATGCGTTATGCGTGATCCGTTATGCGTTAGGCGTTATGCGTTATGCGTTATGCATTTTGCGTTATGCGCCATGCGTTATGCGTTATGAGTTATGCGTTATGCGTTATGCGTTATACGTTATGCGTTAAGCGTTATGCGTTATGCTTTATGCGTTATGCGTTATACGTTATGCGTTATGCGTTATGCGTTATGCGTTATGCGTTATGCGTTATGCGTTATGCGTTATGCGTTATGCGTTTTGCGTTATGCGTTATGCGTTATGCGTTATGCGTTATGCGTTATGCGTTATGCGTTATGCGTTTTGCGTTATGCGTTATGCGTTATGCGTTATGCGTTATGCGTTATGCGTTATGCGTTATGCGTTATGCGTTATGCGTGATGCGTTATGCTTTTTGCGTTATGCGTTATGCGTTATGAGTTATACGTTATGCGTTAAGCGTTATGCGTTATGGTTCATGCGTTATGCGTGATCCGTTATGCGTTAGGCGTTATGCGTTATGCGTTATGCATTTTGCGTTATGCGCCATGCGTTATGCGTTATGAGTTATGCGTTATGCGTTATGCGTTATGCGTTATACGTTATGCGTTAAGCGTTATACGTTATGCTTTATGCGTTATGCGTTATACGTTATGCGTTATGCGTTATGCGTTATGCGTTATGCGTTATGCGTTATGCGTTATGCGTTATGCGTTATGCGTTGTGCGTTATGAATTATGCGTTATGCGTTATGCGTTATGCGTTATGCGTTATGCGTTATGCGTTATGCGTTATGCGTTATGCGTTATGCGTTATGCGTTATGCGTTATGCGTTATGCGTTATGCGTTATGCGTTATGCGTTATGCGTTATGCGTTATGCGTTATGCGTTATGCGTTATGCGTTATGCGTTATACTTTATGCGTTATATGTTATGCGTTATGCGTTATGCGTTATGCGTTATGCGTTATGCGTTATGCGTTATGCGTTATGCGTTATGCGTTATGCGTTGTTCGTTATGCGTTATGCGTTATGCGTTATGCGTTATGCGTTATGCGTTATGCGTTATGCGTTATGCGTTATGCGTTATGCGTTATGCGTTCTGTGTTGTGCGTTGTGCGTTGTGCGATATGCGTTATGCGTTATGCGTTATGCGTTATGCGTTATGCGTTATGCATTATGCGTTATGCGTTATGCGTTGTGCGTTTGCGTTATGCGTTAGGCGTTATGCGTTATGCTTTATGCGTTATGAGTTATGAGTTATACGGTATGAGTTATGCGTTATGCGTTATGCGTTATGCGTTATGCGTTATGCGTTATGCGTTATGGGTTATGCGTTATGCGTTATGCGTTATGCGTTATGCGTTATGCGTTATGCGTTATGCGTTATGCGTTATGCGTTATGCGTTATGCGTTATGCGTTATGCGTTATGCGTTATGCGTTATGCGTTATGCGTTATGCGTTATGCGTTATGCGTTATGCGTTATGCGTTATGCGTTATGCGTTATGCGTTATGCGTTATGCGTTATGCGTTATGCGTTATGCGTTATGCGTTATGCGTTATGCGTTATGCGTTATGCGTTATGCGTTATGCGTTATGCGTTATGCGTTATGCGTTATGCGTTATGCGTTATGCGTTATGCGTTATGCGTTATGCGTTATGCGTTATGCGTTATGCGTTATGCGTTATGCGTTATGCGTTATGCGTTATGCGTTATGCGTTATGCGTTATGCGTTATGCGTTATGCGTTATGCGTTATGCGTTATGCGTTATGCGTTATGCGTTATGCGTTATGCGTTATGCGTGATCCATTATGCGTTATGCGTTATGCGTTATGCGTTATGCATTTTGCGTTATGCGCCATGCGTTATGCGTTATGAGTTATGCGTTATGCGTTATGCGTTATGCGTTATGCGTTATGCGTTATACGTTAGGAGTTATGCTTTATGCGTTAAGCGTTATGCGTTATGCTTTATGCGTTATGCGTGATCCGTTATGCGTTATGCGTTATGTATTTTGCGTTATGCGCCATGCGTTATGCGTTATGCGTTATGAGTTATGCGTTATACGTTATGCGTTATGCGTTATGCGTTATGCGTTATGCGTTATGCGTTATGCGTTATGCGTTATGCGTTATGCGTTATGCGTTATGCGTTATGCGTTATGCGTTATGCGTTATGCGTTATGCGTTATGCGTGATGCGTTATGCTTTTTGCGTTATGCGTTATGCGTTATGAGTTATACGTTATGTGTTAAGCGTTATGCGTTATGCTTTATGCGTTATGCGTGATCCGTTATGCGTTAGGCGTTATGCGTTATGCGTTATGCATTTTGCGTTATGCGCCATGCGTTATGCGTTATGAGTTATGCGTTATGCGTTATGCGTTATGCGTTATGCGTTATGCGTTATACGTTATGCGTTATGCGGTATGCGTTATGCGTTATGCGTTATGCGTTATGCGTTATGCGTTATGCGTTATGCGTTATGCGTTATACGTTATGCGTTATGCGTTATGCGTTACGCGTTATGCGTGATCCATTATGCGTTATGCGTTATGCGTTATGCGTTATGCATTTTGCGTTATGCGCCATGCGTTATGCGTTATGAGTTATGCGTTATGCGTTATGCGTTATGCGTTATGCGTTATGCGTTATGCGTTATACGTTATGCGTTATGCGTTATGCGTTATGCGTTATGCGTTATGCGTTATGCGTTATGCGTTATGCGTTATGCGTTATGCGTTATGCGTTATGCGTTATGCGTTATGCGTTATGCGTTATGCGTTATGCGTTATGCGTTATGCGTTATGCGTTATGCGTTATGCGTTATGCGTTGTGCGTTATACGTTTGCGTTAGGCGTTATGCTTTATGGGTTATGCGTTATGCATTATGCGTTATGCGTTATGCGTTATGCGTTATGCATATGCGTTATGCGTTATGCGTTATGCGTTATGCGTTATGCGTTATACGTTATGCGTTATATGTTATGCGTTATGCGTTATGCGTTATGCGTTATGCGTTATGCGTTATGCGTTATGCGTTATGCGTTGTGCGTTATACGTTTGCGTTAGGCGTTATGCTTTATGGGTTATGCGTTATGCGTTATGCGTTATGCGTTATGCGTTATGCGTTATGCGTTATGCGTTATGCGTTATGCGTTATGCGTTATGCGTTATGCGTTATGCGTTATGCGTTATGCGTTATGCGTTGTGCGTTATACGTTTGCGTTAGGCGTTATGCTTTATGGGTTATGCGTTATGCGTTATGCGTTATGCGTTATGCGTTATGCGTTATGCGTTATGCGTTATGCGTTGTGCGTTATACGTTTGCGTTAGGCGTTATGCTTTATGGGTTATGCGTTATGCATTATGCGTTATGCGTTATGCGTTATGCGTTATGCGTTATGCGTTATGCGTTATGCGTTATGCGTCATGCGTTATGCGTTATGCGTTATGCGTTATGCGTTATGCGTTATGCGTTATGCGTTATGCGTTATGCGTTATGCGTTATGCGTTGTGCGTTATACGTTTGCATTAGGCGTTATGCTTTATGGGTTATGCGTTATGCATTATGCGTTATGCGTTATGCGTTATGCGTTATGCATATGCGTTATGCGTTATGCGTTATGCGTTATGCGTTATGCGTTATACGTTATGCGTTATATGTTATGCGTTATGCGTTATGCGTTATGCGTTATGCGTTATGCGTTATGCGTAATGCGTTATGCGTTATGCGTTATGCGTTATACGTTATGCGTTATGCGTTATGCGTTATGCGTTATGCGTTATGCGTTATGCGTTATGCGTTATGCGTTATGCGTTATGCGTTATGCGTTATGCGTTATGCGTTATGCGTTATGCGTTATGCGTTATGCGTTATGCGTTATGCGTTATGCGTTATGCGTTATGCGTTATGCGTTATGCGTTATGCGTTATGCGTTATGCGTTGTGCGTTATACGTTTGCGTTAGGCGTTATGCTTTATGGGTTATGCGTTATGCATTATGCGTTATGCGTTATGCGTTATACGTTATGCGTTATATGTTATGCGTTATGCGTTATGCGTTATGCGTTATGCGTTATGCGTTATGCGTTATGCGTTATGCGTTATGCGTAATGCGTTATGCGTTATGCGTTATGCGTTATACGTTATGCGTTATGCGTTATGCGTTATGCGTTATGCGTTATGCGTTATGCGTTATGCGTTATGCGTTATGCGTTATGCGTTATGCGTTATGCGTTATGCGTTATGCGTTATGCGTTATACGTTAGGTGTTATGCTTTATGCGTTAAGCGTTATGCGTTATGCTTTATGCGTTATGCGTGATCCGTTATGCGTTATGCGTTATGCATTTTGCGTTATGCGCCATGCGTTATGCGTTATGCGTTATGAGTTATGCGTTATGCGTTATGCGTTATGCGTTATGCGTTATGCGTTATGCGTTATGCGTTATGCGTTATGCGTTATGCGTTATGCGTTATGCGTTATGCGTTATGCGTTATGCGTTATGCGTTATGCGTTATGCGTTATGCGTTATGCGTTATGCGTTATGCGTTATGCGTTATGCGTGATGCGTTATGCTTTTTGCGTTATGCGTTATGCGTTATGAGTTATACGTTATGTGTTAAGCGTTATGCGTTATGCTTTATGCGTTATGCGTGATCCGTTATGCGTTAGGCGTTATGCGTTATGCGTTATGCATTTTGCGTTATGCGCCATGCGTTATGCGTTATGAGTTATGCGTTATGCGTTATGCGTTATGCGTTATGCGTTATGCGTTATACGTTATGCGTTATGCGGTATGCGTTATGCGTTATGCGTTATGCGTTATGCGTTATGCGTTATGCGTTATGCGTTATGCGTTATGCGTTATGCGTTATGCGTTATACGTTATGCGTTATGCACTATGCGTTACGCGTTATGCGTGATCCATTATGCGTTATGCGTTATGCGTTATGCGTTATGCATTTTGCGTTATGCGCCATGCGTTATGCGTTATGAGTTATGCGTTATGCGTTATGCGTTATGCGTTATGCGTTATGCGTTATGCGTTATACGTTATGCGTTATGCGTTATGCGTTATGCGTTATGCGTTATGCGTTATGCGTTATGCGTTATGCGTTATGCGTTATGCGTTATGCGTTATGCGTTATGCGTTATGCGTTATGCGTTACGCGTTATGCGTTATGCGTTATGCGTTATGCGTTATGCGTTATGCGTTGTGCGTTATACGTTTGCGTTAGGCGTTATGCTTTATGGGTTATGCGTTATGCATTATGCGTTATGCGTTATGCGTTATGCGTTATGCATATGCGTTATGCGTTATGCGTTATGCGTTATGCGTTATGCGTTATACGTTATGCGTTATATGTTATGCGTTATGCGTTATGCGTTATGCGTTATACGTTATGCGTTGTGCGTTATACGTTTGCGTTAGGCGTTATGCTTTATGGGTTATGCGTTATGCGTTATGCATTATGCGTTATGCGTTATGCGTTATGCGTTATGCGTTATGCGTTATGCGTTATGCGTTATGCGTTGTGCGTTATACGTTTGCGTTAGGCGTTATGCTTTATGGGTTATGCGTTATGCGTTATGCGTTATGCGTTATGCGTTATGCGTTATGCGTTGTGCGTTATACGTTTGCGTTAGGCGTTATGCTTTATGGGTTATGCGTTATGCACTATGCGTTATGCGTTATGCGTTATGCGTTATGCATATGCGTTATGCGTTATGCGTTATGCGTTATGCGTTATGCGTTATGCGTTATGCGTTATGCGTTATGCGTTATGCGTTATGCGTTATGCGTTATGCGTTATGCGTTATGCGTTATGCGTTATGCGTTATGCGTTATGCGTTGTGCGTTATACGTTTGCGTTAGGCGTTATGCTTTATGGGTTATGCGTTATGCATTATGCGTTATGCGTTATGCGTTATGCGTTATGCGTTATACGTTATGCGTTATATGTTATGCGTTATGCGTTATGCGTTATGCGTTATGCGTTATGCGTTATGCGTTATGCGTTATGCGTTATGCGTAATGCGTTATGCGTTATGCGTTATGCGTTATACGTTATGCGTTATGCGTTATGCGTTATGCGTTATGCGTTATGCGTTATGCGTTATGCGTTATGCGTTATGCGTTATGCGTTATGCGTTATGCGTTATGCGTTATGCGTTATGCGTTATACGTTAGGTGTTATGCTTTATGCGTTAAGCGTTATGCGTTATGCTTTATGCGTTATGCGTGATCCGTTATGCGTTATGCGTTATGCATTTTGCGTTATGCGCCATGCGTTATGCGTTATGCGTTATGAGTTATGCGTTATGCGTTATGCGTTATGCGTTATGCGTTATACGTTATGCGTTATGCGTTATGCGTTATGCGTTATGCGTTATGCGTTATGCGTTATGCGTTATGCGTTATGCGTTATGCGTTATGCGTTATGCGTTATGCGTTATGCGTTATGCGTTATGCGTTATGCGTTATGCGTGATGCGTTATGCTTTTTGCGTTATGCGTTATGCGTTATGAGTTATACGTTATGTGTTAAGCGTTATGCGTTATGCTTTATGCGTTATGCGTGATCCGTTATGCGTTAGGCGTTATGCGTTATGCGTTATGCATTTTGCGTTATGCGCCATGCGTTATGCGTTATGAGTTATGCGTTATGCGTTATGCGTTATGCGTTATGCGTTATGCGTTATACGTTATGCGTTATGCGGTATGCGTTATGCGTTATGCGTTATGCGTTATGCGTTATGCGTTATGCGTTATGCGTTATGCGTTATGCGTTATGCGTTATGCGTTATGCGTTATGCGTTATGCGTTATGCGTTATGCGTTATGCGTTATGCGTTATGCGTTATGCGTTATGCGTTATGCGTTATGCGTTATGCGTTATGCGTTATGCGTTATGCGTTATGCGTTATGCGTTATGCGTTATGCGTTATGCGTTATGCGTTATGCGTTATGCGTTATGCGTTATGCGTGATCCATTATGCGTTATGCGTTATGCGTTATGCGTTATGCATTTTGCGTTATGCGCCATGCGTTATGCGTTATGAGTTATGCGTTATGCGTTATGCGTTATGCGTTATGCGTTATGCGTTATACGTTAGGTGTTATGCTTTATGCGTTAAGCGTTATGCGTTATGCTTTATGCGTTATGCGTGATCCGTTATGCGTTATGCGTTATGTATTTTGCGTTATGCGCCATGCGTTATGCGTTATGCGTTATGAGTTATGCGTTATACGTTATGCGTTATGCGTTATGCGTTATGCGTTATGCGTTATGCGTTATGCGTTATGCGTTATGCGTTATGCGTTATGCGTTATGCGTTATGCGTTATGCGTTATGCGTTATGCGTTATGCGTTATGCGTGATGCGTTATGCTTTTTGCGTTATGCGTTATGCGTTATGAGTTATACGTTATGTGTTAAGCGTTATGCGTTATGCTTTATGCGTTATGCGTGATCCGTTATGCGTTAGGCGTTATGCGTTATGCGTTATGCATTTTGCGTTATGCGCCATGCGTTATGCGTTATGAGTTATGCGTTATGCGTTATGCGTTATGCGTTATGCGTTATGCGTTATACGTTATGCGTTATGCGGTATGCGTTATGCGTTATGCGTTATGCGTTATGCGTTATGCGTTATGCGTTATGCGTTATGCGTTATACGTTATGCGTTATGCGTTATGCGTTACGCGTTATGCGTGATCCATTATGCGTTATGCGTTATGCGTTATGCGTTATGCATTTTGCGTTATGCGCCATGCGTTATGCGTTATGCGTTATGCGTTATGCGTTATGCGTTATGCGTTATGCGTTATGCGTTATGCGTTATACGTTATGCGTTATGCGTTATGCGTTATGCGTTATGCGTTATGCGTTATGCGTTATGCGTTATGCGTTATGCGTTATGCGTTATGCGTTATGCGTTATGCGTTATGCGTTATGCGTTATGCGTTATGCGTTATGCGTTATGCGTTATGCGTTATGCGTTATGCGTTGTGCGTTATACGTTTGCGTTAGGCGTTATGCTTTATGGGTTATGCGTTATGCATTATGCGTTATGCGTTATGCGTTATGCGTTATGCATATGCGTTATGCGTTATGCGTTATGCGTTATGCGTTATGCGTTATACGTTATGCGTTATATGTTATGCGTTATGCGTTATGCGTTATGCGTTATGCGTTATGCGTTATGCGTTATGCGTTATGCGTTGTGCGTTATACGTTTGCGTTAGGCGTTATGCTTTATGGGTTATGCGTTATGCGTTATGCGTTATGCGTTATGCGTTATGCGTTATGCGTTATGCGTTATGCGTTATGCGTTATGCGTTATGCGTTATGCGTTATGCGTTATGCGTTATGCGTTATGCGTTGTGCGTTATACGTTTGCGTTAGGCGTTATGCTTTATGGGTTATGCGTTATGCGTTATGCGTTATGCGTTATGCGTTATGCGTTATGCGTTATGCGTTATGCGTTGTGCGTTATACGTTTGCGTTAGGCGTTATGCTTTATGGGTTATGCGTTATGCATTATGCGTTATGCGTTATGCGTTATGCGTTATGCATATGCGTTATGCGTTATGCGTTATGCGTTATGCGTTATGCGTTATGCGTTATGCGTTATGCGTTATGCGTTATGCGTTATGCGTTATGCGTTATGCGTTATGCGTTATGCGTTATGCGTTATGCGTTGTGCGTTATACGTTTGCATTAGGCGTTATGCTTTATGGGTTATGCGTTATGCATTATGCGTTATGCGTTATGCGTTATGCGTTATGCATATGCGTTATGCGTTATGCGTTATGCGTTATGCGTTATGCGTTATACGTTATGCGTTATATGTTATGCGTTATGCGTTATGCGTTATGCGTTATGCGTTATGCGTTATGCGTAATGCGTTATGCGTTATGCGTTATGCGTTATACGTTATGCGTTATGCGTTATGCGTTATGCGTTATGCGTTATGCGTTATGCGTTATGCGTTATGCGTTATGCGTTATGCGTTATGCGTTATGCGTTATGCGTTATGCGTTATGCGTTATGCGTTATGCGTTATGCGTTATGCGTTATGCGTTATGCGTTATGCGTTATGCGTTATGCGTTATGCGTTATGCGTTGTGCGTTATACGTTTGCGTTAGGCGTTATGCTTTATGGGTTATGCGTTATGCATTATGCGTTATGCGTTATGCGTTATGCGTTATGCGTTATACGTTATGCGTTATATGTTATGCGTTATGCGTTATGCGTTATGCGTTATGCGTTATGCGTTATGCGTTATGCGTTATGCGTTATGCGTAATGCGTTATGCGTTATGCGTTATGCGTTATACGTTATGCGTTATGCGTTATGCGTTATGCGTTATGCGTTATGCGTTATGCGTTATGCGTTATGCGTTATGCGTTATGCGTTATGCGTTATGCGTTATGCGTTATGCGTTATGCGTTATACGTTAGGTGTTATGCTTTATGCGTTAAGCGTTATGCGTTATGCTTTATGCGTTATGCGTGATCCGTTATGCGTTATGCGTTATGCATTTTGCGTTATGCGCCATGCGTTATGCGTTATGCGTTATGAGTTATGCGTTATGCGTTATGCGTTATGCGTTATGCGTTATACGTTATGCGTTATGCGTTATGCGTTATGCGTTATGCGTTATGCGTTATGCGTTATGCGTTATGCGTTATGCGTTATGCGTTATGCGTTATGCGTTATGCGTTATGCGTTATGCGTTATGCGTTATGCGTTATGCGTGATGCGTTATGCTTTTTGCGTTATGCGTTATGCGTTATGAGTTATACGTTATGTGTTAAGCGTTATGCGTTATGCTTTATGCGTTATGCGTGATCCGTTATGCGTTAGGCGTTATGCGTTATGCGTTATGCATTTTGCGTTATGCGCCATGCGTTATGCGTTATGAGTTATGCGTTATGCGTTATGCGTTATGCGTTATGCGTTATGCGTTATACGTTATGCGTTATGCGGTATGCGTTATGCGTTATGCGTTATGCGTTATGCGTTATGCGATATGCGTTATGCGTTATGCGTTATGCGTTATGCGTTATGCGTTATACGTTATGCGTTATGCACTATGCGTTACGCGTTATGCGTGATCCATTATGCGTTATGCGTTATGCGTTATGCGTTATGCATTTTGCGTTATGCGCCATGCGTTATGCGTTATGAGTTATGCGTTATGCGTTATGCGTTATGCGTTATGCGTTATGCGTTATGCGTTATACGTTATGCGTTATGCGTTATGCGTTATGCGTTATGCGTTATGCGTTATGCGTTATGCGTTATGCGTTATGCGTTATGCGTTATGCGTTATGCGTTATGCGTTATGCGTTATGCGTTACGCGTTATGCGTTATGCGTTATGCGTTATGCGTTATGCGTTATGCGTTGTGCGTTATACGTTTGCGTTAGGCGTTATGCTTTATGGGTTATGCGTTATGCATTATGCGTTATGCGTTATGCGTTATGCGTTATGCATATGCGTTATGCGTTATGCGTTATGCGTTATGCGTTATGCGTTATACGTTATGCGTTATATGTTATGCGTTATGCGTTATGCGTTATGCGTTATACGTTATGCGTTGTGCGTTATACGTTTGCGTTAGGCGTTATGCTTTATGGGTTATGCGTTATGCGTTATGCATTATGCGTTATGCGTTATGCGTTATGCGTTATGCGTTATGCGTTATGCGTTATGCGTTATGCGTTGTGCGTTATACGTTTGCGTTAGGCGTTATGCTTTATGGGTTATGCGTTATGCGTTATGCGTTATGCGTTATGCGTTATGCGTTATGCGTTGTGCGTTATACGTTTGCGTTAGGCGTTATGCTTTATGGGTTATGCGTTATGCATTATGCGTTATGCGTTATGCGTTATGCGTTATGCATATGCGTTATGCGTTATGCGTTATGCTTTATGCGTTATGCGTTATGCGTTATGCGTTATGCGTTATGCGTTATGCGTTATGCGTTATGCGTTATGCGTTATGCGTTATGCGTTATGCGTTATGCGTTATGCGTTATGCGTTGTGCGTTATACGTTTGCGTTAGGCGTTATGCTTTATGGGTTATGCGTTATGCATTATGCGTTATGCGTTATGCGTTATGCGTTATGCATATGCGTTATGCGTTATGCGTTATGCGTTATGCGTTATGCGTTATACGTTATGCGTTATATGTTATGCGTTATGCGTTATGCGTTATGCGTTATGCGTTATGCGTTATGCGTTATGCGTAATGCGTTATGCGTTATGCGTTATGCGTTATACGTTATGCGTTATGCGTTATGCGTTATGCGTTATGCGTTATGCGTTATGCGTTATGCGTTATGCGTTATGCGTTATGCGTTATGCGTTATGCGTTATGCGGTATGCGTTGTGCGTTATACGTTTGCGTTAGGCGTTCTGCTTTATGGGTTATGCGTTATGCATTATGCGTTATGCGTTATGCGTTATGCGTTATGCGTTATACGTTATGCGTTATATGTTATGCGTTATGCGTTATGCGTTATGCGTTATGCGTTATGCGTTATGCGTTATGCGTTATGCGTTATGCGTAATGCGTTATGCGTTATGCGTTATGCGTTATACGTTATGCGTTATGCGTTATGCGTTATGCGTTATGCGTTATGCGTTATGCGTTATGCGTTATGCGTTATGCGTTATGCGTTATGCGTTATGCGTTATGCGTTGTGCGTTATGCGTTATGCGTTATGCATTTTGCGTTGTGCGTGATCCGTTATGCGTTAGGCGTTATGCGTTATGCGTTATGCATTTTGCGTTATGCGCCATGCGTTATGCGTTATGCGTTATGCGTTATACGTTATGCGTTATATGTTATGCGTTATGCGTTATGCGTTATGCGTTATGCGTTATGCGTTATGCGTTATGCGTTATGCGTTATGCGTTATGCGTAATGCGTTATGCGTTATGCGTTATGCGTTATACGTTATGCGTTATGCGTTATGCGTTATGCGTTATGCGTTATGCGTTATGCGTTATGCGTTATGCGTTATGCGTTATGCGTTATGCGTTATGCGTTATGCGTTGTGCGTTATACGTTTGCGTTAGGCGTTATGCGTTATGCGTTATGCGTTATGCGTTATGCGTAATGCGTTATGCGTTATGCGTTATGCGTTATGCGTTATGCGTTATGCGTTATGCGTTATGCGTTATGCGTTATGCGTTATGCGTTATGCGTTATGCGTTATGCGTTATGCGTTATGCGTTATGCGTTATGCGTTATACGTTATGCGTTATATGTTATGCGTTATGCGTTATGCGTTATGCGTTATGCGTTATGCGTTATGCGTTATGCGTTATGCGTTATGCGTTATGCGTAATGCGTTATGCGTTATGCGTTATGCGTTATACGTTATGCGTTATGCGTTATGCGTTATGCGTTATGCGTTATGCGTTATGCGTTATGCGTTATGCGTTATGCGTTATGCGTTATGCGTTATGCGTTATGCGTTATGCGTTATGCGTTATGCGTTATGCGTTATGCGTTATGCGTTGTGCGTTATACGTTTGCGTTAGGCGTTATGCTTTATGGGTTATGCGTTATGCATTATGCGTTATGCGTTATGCGTTATGCGTTATGCGTTATACGTTATGCGTTATATGTTATGCGTTATGCGTTATGCGTTATGCGTTATGCGTTATGCGTTATGCGTTATGCGTTATGCGTTATGCGTTATGCGTAATGCGTTATGCGTTATGCGTTATGCGTTATACGTTATGCGTTATGCGTTATGCGTTATGCGTTATGCGTTATGCGTTATGCGTTATGCGTTATGCGTTATGCGTTATGCGTTATGCGTTATGCGTTATGCGTTGTGCGTTATACGTTTGCGTTAGGCGTTATGCTTTATGGGTTATGCGTTATGCGTTATGCGTGATGCGTTATGCGTTATGCGTTATGCGTTATGCGTTATGCGTTATGCGTTGTGCGTTATACGTTTGCGTTAGGCGTTATGCTTTATGGGTTATGCGTTATGCGTTATGCGTTATGTTTTATGCGTTATGCGTTATGCGTTATGCGTTATGCGTTATGCGTTATGCGTTATGCGTGATGCGTAATGCTTTTTGCGTTATGCGTTATGCGTTATGAGTTATACGTTATGCGTTAAGCGTTATGCGTTATGGTTTATGCGTTGTGCGTGATCCGTTATGCGTTAGGCGTTATGCGTTATGCGTTATGCATTTTGCGTTATGCGCCATGCGTTATGCGTTATGAGTTATGCGTTATGCGTTATGCGTTATGCGTTATGCGTTATGCGTTATGCGTTGTGCGTTATACGTTTGCGTTAGGCGTTATGCTTTATGGGTTATGCGTTATGCATTATGCGTTATGCGTTATGCGTTATGCGTTATGCATATGCGTTATGCGTTATGCGTTATGCGTTATGCGTTATGCGTTATACGTTATGCGTTATATGTTATGCGTTATGCGTTATGCGTTATGCGTTATGCGTTATGCGTTATGCGTAATGCGTTATGCGTTATGCGTTATGCGTTATATGTTATGCGTTATGCGTTATGCGTTATGCGTTATGCGTTATGCGTTATGCGTTATGCGTTATGCGTTATGCGTTATGCGTTATGCGTTATGCGTTATGCGTTATGCGTTATGCGTTATGCGTTATGCGTTATGCGTTATGCGTTATGCGTTGTGCGTTATACGTTTGCGTTAGGCGTTATGCTTTATGGGTTATGCGTTATGCATTATGCGTTATGCGTTATGCGTTATGCGTTATGCGTTATACGTTATGCGTTATATGTTATGTGTTATGCGTTATGCGTTATGCGTTATGCGTTATGCGTTATGCGTTATGCGTTATGCGTTATGCGTAATGCGTTATGCGTTATGCGTTATGCGTTATACGTTATGCGTTATGCGTTATGCGTTATGCGTTATGCGTTATGCGTTATGCGTTATGCGTTATGCGTTATGCGTTATGCGTTATGCGTTATGCGTTATGCGTTATGCGTTATACGTTAGGTGTTATGCTTTATGCGTTAAGCGTTATGCGTTATGCTTTATGCGTTATGCGTGATCCGTTATGCGTTATGCGTTATGCATTTTGCGTTATGCGCCATGCGTTATGCGTTATGCGTTATGAGTTATGCGTTATGCGTTATGCGTTATGCGTTATGCGTTATGCGTTATGCGTTATGCGTTATGCGTTATGCGTTATGCGTTATGCGTTATGCGTTATGCGTTATGCGTTATGCGTTATGCGTTATGCGTTATGCGTTATGCGTTATGCGTTATGCGTTATGCGTTATGCGTTATGCGTTATGCGTGATGCGTTATGCTTTTTGCGTTATGCGTTATGCGTTATGAGTTATACGTTATGTGTTAAGCGTTATGCGTTATGCTTTATGCGTTATGCGTGATCCGTTATGCGTTAGGCGTTATGCGTTATGCGTTATGCATTTTGCGTTATGCGCCATGCGTTATGCGTTATGAGTTATGCGTTATGCGTTATGCGTTATGCGTTATGCGTTATGCGTTATACGTTATGCGTTATGCGGTATGCGTTATGCGTTATGCGTTATGCGTTATGCGTTATGCGTTATGCGTTATGCGTTATGCGTTATGCGTTATGCGTTATGCGTTATACGTTATGCGTTATGCACTATGCGTTACGCGTTATGCGTGATCCATTATGCGTTATGCGTTATGCGTTATGCGTTATGCATTTTGCGTTATGCGCCATGCGTTATGCGTTATGAGTTATGCGTTATGCGTTATGCGTTATGCGTTATGCGTTATGCGTTATGCGTTATACGTTATGCGTTATGCGTTATGCGTTATGCGTTATGCGTTATGCGTTATGCGTTATGCGTTATGCGTTATGCGTTATGCGTTATGCGTTATGCGTTATGCGTTATGCGTTATGCGTTATGCGTTATGCGTTATGCGTTATGCGTTATGCGTTATGCGTTATGCGTTATGCGTTATGCGTTGTGCGTTATACGTTTGCGTTAGGCGTTATGCTTTATGGGTTATGCGTTATGCATTATGCGTTATGCGTTATGCGTTATGCGTTATGCATATGCGTTATGCGTTATGCGTTATGCGTTATGCGTTATGCGTTATACGTTATGCGTTATATGTTATGCGTTATGCGTTATGCGTTATGCGTTATGCGTTATGCGTTGTGCGTTATACGTTTGCGTTAGGCGTTATGCTTTATGGGTTATGCGTTATGCGTTATGCATTTTGCGTTATGCGTTATGCGTTATGCGTTATGCGTTATGCGTTATGCGTTATGCGTTATGCGTTGTGCGTTATACGTTTGCGTTAGGCGTTATGCTTTATGGGTTATGCGTTATACGTTATGCGTGATCCATTATGCGTTATATGTTATGCGTTGTGCGTTATACGTTTGCGTTAGGCGTTATGCTTTATGGGTTATGCGTTATGCACTATGCGTTATGCGTTATGCGTTATGCGTTATGCATATGCGTTATGCGTTATGCGTTATGCGTTATGCGTTATGCGTTATGCGTTATGCGTTATGCGTTATGCGTTATGCGTTATGCGTTATGCGTTATGCGTTATGCGTTATGCGTTATGCGTTATGCGTTATGCGTTATGCGTTATCCGTTGTGCGTTATACGTTTGCGTTAGGCGTTATGCTTTATGGGTTATGCGTTATGCATTATGCGTTATGCGTTATGCGTTATGCGTTATGCATATGCGTTATGCGTTATGCGTTATGCGTTATGCGTTATGCGTTATACGTTATGCGTTATATGTTATGCGTTATGCGTTATGCGTTATGCGTTATGCGTTATGCGTTATGCGTTATGCGTAATGCGTTATGCGTTATGCGTTATGCGTTATACGTTATGCGTTATGCGTTATGCGTTATGCGTTATGCGTTATGCGTTATGCGTTATGCGTTATGCGTTATGCGTTATGCGTTATGCGTTATGCGTTATGCGTTATGCGTTATGCGTTATGCGTTATGCGTTATGCGTTATGCGTTATGCGTTATGCGTTATGCGGTATGCGTTGTGCGTTATACGTTTGCGTTAGGCGTTCTGCTTTATGGGTTATGCGTTATGCATTATGCGTTATGCGTTATGCGTTATGCGTTATGCGTTATACGTTATGCGTTATATGTTATGCGTTATGCGTTATGCGTTATGCGTTATGCGTTATGCGTTATGCGTTATGCGTTATGCGTAATGCGTTATGCGTTATGCGTTATGCGTTATACGTTATGCGTTATGCGTTATGCGTTATGCGTTATGCGTTATGCGTTATGCGTTATGCGTTATGCGTTATGCGTTATGCGTTATGCGTTATGCGTTATGCGTTATGCGTTATGCATTTTGCGTTGTGCGTGATCCGTTATGCGTTATGCGTTATGCGTTATGCGTTATGCATTTTGCGTTATGCGCCATGCGTTATGCGTTATGAGTTTTGCGTTATGCGTTATGCGTTATGCGTTATGCGTTATGCGTTATGCGTTATGCGTTATGCGTTATGCGTTATGCGTTATGCGTTATGCGTTATGCGTTATGCGTTATGCGTTATGCGTTATGCATTATGCGTTATGCGTTATGCGTTATGCGTTATGCGTTATGCGTTATGCGTTATACGTTATGCGTTATATGTTATGCGTTATGCGTTATGCGTTATGCGTTATGCGTTATGCGTTATGCGTTATGCGTTATGCGTTATGCGTAATGCGTTATGCGTTATGCGTTATGCGTTATACGTTATGCGTTATGCGTTATGCGTTATGCGTTATGCGTTATGCGTTATGCGTTATGCGTTATGCGTTATGCGTTATGCGTTATGCGTTATGCGTTATGCGTTATGCGTTATGCGTTATGCGTTATGCGTTATGCGTTATGCGTTATGCGTTGTGCGTTATACGTTTGCGTTAGGCGTTATGCTTTATGGGTTATGCGTTATGCATTATGCGTTATGCGTTATGCGTTATGCGTTATGCGTTATACGTTATGCGTTATATGTTATGCGTTATGCGTTATGCGTTATGCGTTATGCGTTATGCGTTATGCGTTATGCGTAATGCGTTATGCGTTATGCGTTATGCGTTATACGTTATGCGTTATGCGTTATGCGTTATGCGTTATGCGTTATGCGTTATGCGTTATGCGTTATGCGTTATGCGTTATGCGTTATGCGTTATGCGTTATGCGTTGTGCGTTATACGTTTGCGTTAGGCGTTATGCTTTATGGGTTATGCGTTATGCGTTATGCGTGATGCGTTATGCGTTATGCGTTATGCGTTATGCGTTATGCGTTATGCGTTGTGCGTTATACGTTTGCGTTAGGCGTTATGCTTTATGGGTTATGCGTTATGCGTTATGCGTTATGTTTTATGCGTTATGCGTTATGCGTTATGCGTTATGCGTTATGCGTTATGCGTTATGCGTTATGCGTGATGCGTAATGCTTTTTGCGTTATGCGTTATGCGTTATGAGTTATACGTTATGCGTTAAGCGTTATGCGTTATGGTTTATGCGTTGTGCGTGATCCGTTATGCGTTAGGCGTTATGCGTTATGCGTTATGCATTTTGCGTTATGCGCCATGCGTTATGCGTTATGAGTTATGCGTTATGCGTTATGCGTTATGCGTTATGCGTTATGCGTTATGCGTTATGCGTTATGCGTTATGCGTTATGCGTTATGCGTTATGCGTTATGCGTTATGCGTTATGCGTTATGCGTTATGCGTTATGCGTTATGCGTTATGCGTTATGCGTTATGCGTTATGCGTTATGCGTTATGCGTTATGCGTTATGAGTTTTGCGTTATGCGTTATGCGTTATGCGTTATGCGTTATGCGTTATGCGTTATGCGTTATGCGTTATGCGTTATGCGTTATGCGTTATGCGTTATGCGTGATGCGTAATGCTTTTTGCGTTATGCGTTATGAGTTATGAGTTATACGTTATGCGTTAAGCATTATGCGTTATGGTTTATGCGTTGTGCGTGATCCGTTATGCGTTATGCGTTATGCGTTATGCGTTATGCATTTTGCGTTATGCGCCATGCGTTATGCGTTATGAGTTTTGCGTTATGCGTTATGCGTTATGCGTTATGCGTTATGCGTTATGCGTTATGCGTTATGCGTTATGCGTTATGCGTTATGCGTTATGCGTTATGCGTTATGCGTTATGCGTTATGCGTTATGCGTTATGCGTTATGCGTTATGCGTTATGCGTTTTGCGTTATGCGTTATGCGTTATGCGTTATGCGTTATGCGTTATGCGTTATGCGTTATGCGTTATGCGTTATGCGTTATGCGTTATGCGTGATGCGTTATGCTTTTTGCGTTATGCGTTATGCGTTATGAGTTATACGTTATGCGTTAAGCGTTATGCGTTATGGTTTATGCGTTATGCGTGATCCGTTATGCGTTAGGCGTTATGCGTTATGCGTTATGCGCCATGCGTTATGCGTTATGAGTTATGCGTTATGCGTTATGCGTTATGCGTTATGCGTTATACGTTATGCGTTAAGCGTTATGCGTTAAGCGTTATGCGTTATGCTTTATGCGTTATGCGTTATACGTTATGCGTTATGCGTTATGCGTTATGCGTTATGCGTTATGCGTTATGCGTTATGCGTTGTGCGTTATGAATTATGCGTTATGCGTTATGCGTTATGCGTTATGCGTTATGCGTTATGCGTTATGCGTTATGCGTTATGCGTTATGCGTTATGCGTTATGCGTTATGCGTTATGCGTTATGCGTTATGCGTTATACTTTATGCGTTATATGTTATGCGTTATGCGTTATGCGTTATGCGTTATGCGTTATGCGTTATGCGTTATGCGTTATGCGTTATGCGTTATGCGTTATGCGTTATGCGTTATGCGTTATGCGTTATGCGTTATGCGTTATGCGTTGTTCGTTATGCGTTATGCGTTATGCGTTATGCGTTATGCGTTATGCGTTATGCGTTATGCGTTATGCGTTATGCGTTATGCGTTATGCGTTATGCGTTCTGTGTTGTGCGTTGTGCGTTGTGCGATATGCGTTATGCGTTATGGGTTATGGGTTATGCGTTATAATATATGCGTTATGCATTTTGCGTTATGCGTTATGCGTTATGCGTTATGCGTTATGCGTTATGCATTATGCGTTATGCGTTATGCGTTGTGCGTTTGCGTTATGCGTTAGGCGTTATGCGTTATGCTTTATGCGTTATGCGTTATGCGTTATGCGTTACGCGTTATGCGTTATACGTTAGGTGTTATGCTTTATGCGTTAAGCGTTATGCGTTATGCTTTATGCGTTATGCGTGATCCGTTATGCGTTATGCGTTATGCGTTATGCGTTATGCATTTTGCGTTATGCGCCATGCGTTATGCGTTATGCGTTATGAGTTATGCGTTATGCGTTATGCGTTATGCGTTATGCGTTATACGTTATGCGTTATGCGTTATGCGTTATGCGTTATGCGTTATGCGTTATGCGTTATGCGTTATGCGTTATGCGTTATGCGTTATGCGTTATGCGTTATGCGTTATGCGTTATGCGTTATGCGTTATGCGTTATGCGTTATGCGTGATGCGTTATGCTTTTTGCGTTATGCGTTATGCGTTATGAGTTATACGTTATCTGTTAAGCGTTATGCGTTATGCTTTATGCGTTATGCGTGATCCGTTATGCGTTAGGCGTTATGCGTTATGCGTTATGCATTTTGCGTTATGCGCCATGCGTTATGCGTTATGAGTTATGCGTTATGCGTTATGCGTTATGCGTTATGCGTTATGCGTTATGCGTTATACGTTATGCGTTATGCGGTATGCGTTATGCGTTATGCGTTATGCGTTATGCGTTATGCGTTATGCGTTATGCGTTATGCGTTATGCGTTATACGTTATGCGTTATGCGTTATGCGTTACGCGTTATGCGTGATCCATTATGCGTTATGCGTTATGCGTTATGCGTTATGCATTTTGCGTTATGCGCCATGCGTTATGCGTTATGAGTTATGCGTTATGCGTTATGCGTTATGCGATATGCGTTATGCGTTATGCGTTATGCGTTAACGTTATGCGTTATGCGTTATGCGTTATGCGTTATGCGTTTTGCGTTATACGTTATGCGATATGCGTTATGCGTTATGCGTTATGCGTTATGCGTTATGCGTTATGCGTTATGCGTTATGCGTTATGCGTTATGCGTTATGCGTTATGTGTTATGCGTTATGCGTTATGCGTTATGCGTTATGCGTTATGCGTTATGCTTTATGCGTTATGCGTGATCCGTTATGCGTTAGGCGTTATGCGTTAGGCGTTATGCGTTATGCGTTGTGCATTATGCGTTATGCGTTATGCGTTATGCGTTATGGGTTATGGGTTATGGGTTATGCGTTATGCGTTATGCGTTATGCGTTATGCGTTATGCGTTATGCGTTAAGCGTTATGTTTTATGCGATATGCGTTATGCGTTATGAGTTATACGTTATGCGTTATGCGTTATACGTTATGCGTTATGCGTTATGCGTTATGCGTTATGCGTTATGCGTTATGCGTTATGCGTTATGCGTTATGCGTTATGCGTTATGCGTAATGCGTTATGCGTTATGCGTTATCCGTTATGCGTTATGCGTTATGCGTTATGCGTTATGCGTTATGCGTTATGCGTTATGCGTTATGCGTTATGCGTTATGCGTTATGCGTTATGCGTTATGCGTTATGCGTTATGCGTTATGCGTTATGCGTTATGCGTTATGCGTTATGCGTTATGCGTTATGCGTTATGCGTTATGCGTTATGCGTTATGCGTTATGCGTTATGCGTTATGCGTTATACGTTATGTGTTATGCGTTTTGCGTTATGCGTTATGCGTTATGCGTTATGCGTTATGCGTTATGCGTTATGCGTTATGCGTTATGCGTTATGCGTTATGCGTTATGCGATATGCGTTGTGCGTTATACGTTTGCGTTAGGCGTTATGCTTTATGGGTTATGCGTTATGCATTATGCGTTATGGGTTATGCGTTATGCGTTATGCATATGCGTTATGCGTTATGCGTTATGCGTTATGCGTTATGCGTTATGCGTTATGCGTTATGCGTTATGCGTTATGCGTTATGCGTTATGCGTGATGCGTTATGCTTTTTGCGTTATGCGTTATGAGTTATACGTTATGCGTTAAGCGTTATGCGTTATGCTTTATGCGTTATGCGTGATCCGTTATGCGTTATGCGTTATGCGTTATTCATTTTGCGTTATGCGCCATGCGTTATGCGTTATGCGTTATGCGTTATGCGTTATGCGTTATGCGTTATGCGATATGCTATATGCGTTATGCGTTATGCGTTATGCGTTATGCGTTGTGCGTTATACGTTTGCGTTATGCGTTATGCGTTGTTCGTTATGCGTTATGCGTTGGGCGTAATACGTTTGCGTTATGCGTTATGAATTATGCTTTATGCTTTATGAATTATGCGTTATGCGTTATACGGTATGAGTTATGCGTTATTCGTTATGCGTTATGCGGTATTCGTTATGCGTTGTGCATTATGCGTTATGCGTTATGCGTTATGGGTTATGGTTTATGCGTTATGCGATATGCGTTATGCGTTATGCGTTATGCGTTAACGTTATGCGTTATGCGTTATGCGTTATGCGTTATGCGTTTTGCGTTATACGTTATGCGATATGCGTTATGCGTTATGCGTTATGCGTTATGCGTTATGCGTTATGCGTTATGCGTTATGCGTTATGCGTTATGTGTTATGCGTTATGCGTTATGCGTTATGCGTTATGCGTTATGCGTTATGCTTTATGCGTTATGCGTGATCCGTTATGCGTTAGGCGTTATGCGTTAGGCGTTATGCGTTATGCGTTGTGCATTATGCGTTATGCGTTATGCGTTATGCGTTATGGGTTATGGGTTATGGGTTATGCGTTATGCGTTATGCGTTATGCGTTATGCGTTATGCGTTATGCGTTATGCGTTGTGCATTATGCGTTATGCGTTATGCGTTATGCGTTATGGGTTATGGGTTATGGGTTATGCGTTATGCGTTATGCGTTATGCGTTATGCGTTATGCGTTATGCGTTATGCGTTTTGCGTTATGCGTTATGTGTTCTGCGTTATGGGTTTTGGGTTATGCGTTATGCGTTATGCATTCTGCGTTGTGCGCCATGCGTTATGCGTTATGAGTTATAAGTTATGCGTTATGCGTTATGCGTTATGCGTTTTGCGTTATGCGTTATGCGTTATGCGTTAAGCGTTATGTTTTATGCGATATGCGTTATGTGTTATGCGTTATGCGTTATGCGTTATGCGCTATGCGTTTTGCGTTATACGTTATGAGGTATTCGTTATGCGTTGTGCATTATGCGTTATGCGTTATGCGTTATGCGTTATGCTTGATGCGTAATGCGTGATCCGTTATGCGTTAGGCGTTATGCGTTATGCGTTATGAGTTATGAGTTATAAGTTATGCGTAATGCGTAATGCGTTATGCGTTATGCGATATGCGTTATGTGTTATGCGTTATGCGTTATGCGTTATGGTTTATGCGTTATGCGTTATGCGTTATGCGTTATGCGTTATGCGTTATGCGTGATCCGTTATGCGTTTGGCGTTATGCGTTAGGCGTTATGCGTTATGCGTTGTGTATTATGCGTTATGCGTTATGCGTTATGCGTTATGAGTTATACGTTATGCGTTATGCGTTATACGTTATGCGTTATGCGTTATGCGTTATGCGTTATGCGTTATGCGTTATGCGTTATGCGTTATGCGTTATGCGTTATGCGTTATGCGTTATGCGTTATGCGTTAACGTTATGCGTTATGCCTTTTGCGTTATGCTTTATGCGTTATGCGTTATGCGTTAACGTTATGCGTTATGCGTTATGCGTTATGCGTTTTGCGTTATACGTTATGCGATATGCGTTATGCGTTATGCGTTATGCGTTATGCGTTATGCGTTATGCGTTATGCGTTATGCGTTATGCGTTATGCGTTATGCGTTATGCGTTATGCGTTATGCGTTATGCGTTATGCGTTATGCTTTATGCGTTATGCGTGATCCGTTATGCGTTAGGCGTTATGCGTTAGGCGTTATGCGTTATGCGTTGTGCATTATGCGTTATGCGTTATGCGTTATGCGTTATGGGTTATGGGTTATGGGTTATGCGTTATGCGTTATGCGTTATGCGTTATGCGTTATGCGTTATGCGTTATGCGTTGTGCATTATGCGTTATGCGTTATGCGTTATGCGTTATGGGTTATGGGTTATGGGTTATGCGTTATGCGTTATGCGTTATGCGTTATGCGTTATGCGTTATGCGTTATGCATTTTGCGTTATGCGTTATGTGTTCTGCGTTATGGGTTTTGGGTTATGCGTTATGCGTTATGCATTCTGCGTTGTGCGCCATGCGTTATGCGTTATGAGTTATAAGTTATGCGTTATGCGTTATGCGTTATGCGTTTTGCGTTATGCGTTATGCGTTATGCGTTAAGCGTTATGTTTTATGCGATATGCGTTATGTGTTATGCGTTATGCGTTATGCGTTATGCGCTATGCGTTTTGCGTTATACGTTATGAGGTATTCGTTATGCGTTGTGCATTATGCGTTATGCGTTATGCGTTATGCGTTATGCTTGATGCGTTATGCGTGATCCGTTATGCGTTAGGCGTTATGCGTTATGCGTTATGAGTTATGAGTTATAAGTTATGCGTAATGCGTAATGCGTTATGCGTTATGCGATATGCGTTATGTGTTATGCGTTATGTGTTATGGGTTATGGTTTATGCGTTATGCGTTATGCGTTATGCGTTATGCGTTATGCGTTATGCGTGATGCGTTATGCGTTTGGCGTTATGCGTTAGGCGTTATGCGTTATGCGTTGTGTATTATGCGTTATGCGTTATGCGTTATGCGTTATGAGTTATACGTTATGCGTTATGCGTTATACGTTATGCGTTATGCGTTATGCGTTATGCGTTATGCGTTATGCGTTATGCGTTATGCGTTATGCGTTATGCGTTATGCGTTATGCGTTATGCGTTAACGTTATGCGTTATGCCTTTTGCGTTATGCTTTATGCGTTATGCGTTATGAGTTATACGTTATGCGTTATGCGTTATACGTTATGCGTTATGCGTTATGCGTTATGCGTTATGCGTTATGCGTTATGCGTTATGCGTTATGCGTTATGCGTTATGCGTTATGCGTTATGCGTAATGCGTTATGCGTTATGCGTTATCCGTTATGCGTTATGCGTTATGCGTTATGCGTTATGCGTTATGCGTTATGCGTTATGCGTTATGCGTTATGCGTTATGCGTTATGCGTTATGCGTTATGCGTTATGCGTTATGCGTTATGCGTTATGCGTTATGCGTTATGCGTTATGCGTTATGCGTTATGCGTTATGCGTTATGCGTTATGCGTTATGCGTTATGCGTTATGCGTTATGCGTTATGCGTTATGCGTTATGCGTTATGCGTTATGCGTTATGCTTTATGCGTTATGCGTGATCCGTTATGCGTTAGGCGTTATGCGTTATGCGTTATGCATTTTGCGTTATGCGCCATGCGTTATGCGTTATGAGTTATGCGTTATGCGTTATGCGTTATGCGTTATGCGTTATACGTTATGCGTTATGCGGTATGCGTTATGCGTTATGCGTTATGCGTTATGCGTTATGCGTTATGCGTTATGCGTTATGCGTTATGCGTTATGCGTTATGCGTTATACGTTATGCGTTATGCACTATGCGTTACGCGTTATGCGTGATCCATTATGCGTTATGCGTTATGCGTTATGCGTTATGCATTTTGCGTTATGCGCCATGCGTTATGCGTTATGAGTTATGCGTTATGCGTTATGCGTTATGCGTTATGCGTTATGCGTTATGCGTTATACGTTATGCGTTATGCGTTATGCGTTATGCGTTATGCGTTATGCGTTATGCGTTATGCGTTATGCGTTATGCGTTATGCGTTATGCGTTATGCGTTATGCGTTATGCGTTATGCGTTATGCGTTATGCGTTATGCGTTATGCGTTATGCGTTATGCGTTATGCGTTATGCGTTATGCGTTATGCGTTGTGCGTTATACGTTTGCGTTAGGCGTTATGCTTTATGGGTTATGCGTTATGCATTATGCGTTATGCGTTATGCGTTATGCGTTATGCATATGCGTTATGCGTTATGCGTTATGCGTTATGCGTTATGCGTTATACGTTATGCGTTATATGTTATGCGTTATGCGTTATGCGTTATGCGTTATGCGTTATGCGTTGTGCGTTATACGTTTGCGTTAGGCGTTATGCTTTATGGGTTATGCGTTATGCGTTATGCATTATGCGTTATGCGTTATGCGTTATGCGTTATGCGTTATGCGTTATGCGTTATGCGTTATGCGTTGTGCGTTATACGTTTGCGTTAGGCGTTATGCTTTATGGGTTATGCGTTATGCGTTATGCGTTATGCGTTATGCGTTATGCGTTATGCGTTGTGCGTTATACGTTTGCGTTAGGCGTTATGCTTTATGGGTTATGCGTTATGCACTATGCGTTATGCGTTATGCGTTATGCGTTATGCATATGCGTTATGCGTTATGCGTTATGCGTTATGCGTTATGCGTTATGCGTTATGCGTTATGCGTTATGCGTTATGCGTTATGCGTTATGCGTTATGCGTTATGCGTTATGCGTTATGCGTTATGCGTTATGCGTTGTGCGTTATACGTTTGCGTTAGGCGTTATGCTTTATGGGTTATGCGTTATGCATTATGCGTTATGCGTTATGCGTTATGCGTTATGCATATGCGTTATGCGTTATGCGTTATGCGTTATGCGTTATGCGTTATACGTTATGCGTTATATGTTATGCGTTATGCGTTATGCGTTATGCGTTATGCGTTATGCGTTATGCGTTATGCGTAATGCGTTATGCGTTATGCGTTATGCGTTATACGTTATGCGTTATGCGTTATGCGTTATGCGTTATGCGTTATGCGTTATGCGTTATGCGTTATGCGTTATGCGTTATGCGTTATGCGTTATGCGTTATGCGTTATGCGTTATGCGTTATGCGTTATGCGTTATGCGTTATGCGTTATGCGTTATGCGTTATGCGTTATGCGGTATGCGTTGTGCGTTATACGTTTGCGTTAGGCGTTCTGCTTTATGGGTTATGCGTTATGCATTATGCGTTATGCGTTATGCGTTATGCGTTATGCGTTATACGTTATGCGTTATATGTTATGCGTTATGCGTTATGCGTTATGCGTTATGCGTTATGCGTTATGCGTTATGCGTTATGCGTTATGCGTAATGCGTTATGCGTTATGCGTTATGCGTTATACGTTATGCGTTATGCGTTATGCGTTATGCGTTATGCGTTATGCGTTATGCGTTATGCGTTATGCGTTATGCGTTATGCGTTATGCGTTATGCGTTATGCGTTATGCGTTATGCATTTTGCGTTGTGCGTGATCCGTTATGCGTTAGGCGTTATGCGTTATGCGTTATGCATTTTGCGTTATGCGCCATGCGTTATGCGTTATGAGTTTTGCGTTATGCGTTATGCGTTATGCGTTATGCGTTATGCGTTATGCGTTATGCGTTATGCGTTATGCGTTATGCGTTATGCGTTATGCGTTATGCGTTATGCGTTATGCGTTATGCGTTATGCGTTATGCGTTATGCGTTATGCGTTATGCGTTATGCGTTATACGTTATGCGTTATATGTTATGCGTTATGCGTTATGCGTTATGCGTTATGCGTTATGCGTTATGCGTTATGCGTTATGCGTAATGCGTTATGCGTTATGCGTTATGCGTTATGCGTTATGCGTTATGCGTTATGCGTTGTGCGTTATACGTTTGCGTTAGGCGTTATGCTTTATGGGTTATGCGTTATGCATTATGCGTTATGCGTTATGCGTTATGCGTTATGCGTTATGCGTTATACGTTATGCGTTATATGTTATGCGTTATGCGTTATGCGTTATGCGTTATGCGTTATGCGTTATGCGTTATGCGTAATGCGTTATGCGTTATGCGTTATGCGTTATACGTTATGCGTTATGCGTTATGCGTTATGCGTTATGCGTTATGCGTTATGCGTTATGCGTTATGCGTTATGCGTTATGCGTTATGCGTTATGCGTTATGCGTTGTGCGTTATACGTTTGCGTTAGGCGTTATGCTTTATGGGTTATGCGTTATGCGTTATGCGTGATGCGTTATGCGTTATGCGTTATGCGTTATGCGTTATGCGTTATGCGTTGTGCGTTATACGTTTGCGTTAGGCGTTATGCTTTATGGGTTATGCGTTATGCGTTATGCGTTATGTTTTATGCGTTATGCGTTATGCGTTATGCGTTATGCGTTATGCGTTATGCGTTATGCGTTATGCGTGATGCGTAATGCTTTTTGCGTTATGCGTTATGCGTTATGAGTTATACGTTATGCGTTAAGCGTTATGCGTTATGGTTTATGCGTTGTGCGTGATCCGTTATGCGTTAGGCGTTATGCGTTATGCGTTATGCATTTTGCGTTATGCGCCATGCGTTATGCGTTATGAGTTATGCGTTATGCGTTATGCGTTATGCGTTATGCGTTATGCGTTATGCGTTATGCGTTATGCGTTATGCGTTATGCGTTATGCGTTATGCGTTATGCGTTATGCGTTATGCGTTATGCGTTATGCGTTATGCGTTATGCGTTATGCGTTATGCGTTATGCGTTATGCGTTATGCGTTATGCGTTATGAGTTTTGCGTTATGCGTTATGCGTTATGCGTTATGCGTTATGCGTTATGCGTTATGCGTTATGCGTTATGCGTTATGCGTTATGCGTTATGCGTTATGCGTGATGCGTAATGCTTTTTGCGTTATGCGTTATGCGTTATGAGTTATACGTTATGCGTTAAGCATTATGCGTTATGGTTTATGCGTTGTGCGTGATCCGTTATGCGTTATGCGTTATGCGTTATGCGTTATGCATTTTGCGTTATGCGCCATGCGTTATGCGTTATGAGTTTTGCGTTATGCGTTATGCGTTATGCGTTATGCGTTATGCGTTATGCGTTATGCGTTATGCGTTATGCGTTATGCGTTATGCGTTATGCGTTATGCGTTATGCGTTATGCGTTATGCGTTATGCGTTATGCGTTATGCGTTATGCGTTATGCGTTTTGCGTTATGCGTTATGCGTTATGCGTTATGCGTTATGCGTTATGCGTTATGCGTTATGCGTTATGCGTTATGCGTTATGCGTTATGCGTTATGCGTGATGCGTTATGCTTTTTGCGTTATGCGTTATGCGTTATGAGTTATACGTTATGCGTTAAGCGTTATGCGTTATGGTTTATGCGTTATGCGTGATCCGTTATGCGTTAGGCGTTATGCGTTATGCGTTATGCGCCATGCGTTATGCGTTATGAGTTATGCGTTATGCGTTATGCGTTATGCGTTATGCGTTATACGTTATGCGTTAAGCGTTATGCGTTAAGCGTTATGCGTTATGCTTTATGCGTTATGCGTTATACGTTATGCGTTATGCGTTATGCGTTATGCGTTATGCGTTATGCGTTATGCGTTATGCGTTGTGCGTTATGAATTATGCGTTATGCGTTATGCGTTATGCGTTATGCGTTATGCGTTATGCGTTATGCGTTATGCGTTATGCGTTATGCGTTATGCGTTATGCGTTATGCGTTATGCGTTATGCGTTATGCGTTATACTTTATGCGTTATATGTTATGCGTTATGCGTTATGCGTTATGCGTTATGCGTTATGCGTTATGCGTTATGCGTTATGCGTTATGCGTTATGCGTTATGCGTTATGCGTTATGCGTTATGCGTTATGCGTTATGCGTTATGCGTTATGCGTTGTTCGTTATGCGTTATGCGTTATGCGTTATGCGTTATGCGTTATGCGTTATGCGTTATGCGTTATGCGTTATGCGTTATGCGTTATGCGTTCTGTGTTGTGCGTTGTGCGTTGTGCGATTTGCGTTATGCGTTATGGGTTATGGGTTATGCGTTATAATATATGCGTTATGCATTTTGCGTTATGCGTTATGCGTTATGCGTTATGCGTTATGCGTTATGCATTATGCGTTATGCGTTATGCGTTGTGCGTTTGCGTTATGCGTTAGGCGTTATGCGTTATGCTTTATGCGTTATGCGTTATGCGTTATGCGTTACGCGTTATGCGTTATACGTTAGGTGTTATGCTTTATGCGTTAAGCGTTATGCGTTATGCTTTATGCGTTATGCGTGATCCGTTATGCGTTATGCGTTATGCGTTATGCGTTATGCATTTTGCGTTATGCGCCATGCGTTATGCGTTATGCGTTATGAGTTATGCGTTATGCGTTATGCGTTATGCGTTATGCGTTATACGTTATGCGTTATGCGTTATGCGTTATGCGTTATGCGTTATGCGTTATGCGTTATGCGTTATGCGTTATGCGTTATGCGTTATGCGTTATGCGTTATGCGTTATGCGTTATGCGTTATGCGTTATGCGTTATGCGTTATGCGTGATGCGTTATGCTTTTTGCGTTATGCGTTATGCGTTATGAGTTATACGTTATCTGTTAAGCGTTATGCGTTATGCTTTATGCGTTATGCGTGATCCGTTATGCGTTAGGCGTTATGCGTTATGCGTTATGCATTTTGCGTTATGCGCCATGCGTTATGCGTTATGAGTTATGCGTTATGCGTTATGCGTTATGCGTTATGCGTTATGCGTTATGCGTTATACGTTATGCGTTATGCGGTATGCGTTATGCGTTATGCGTTATGCGTTATGCGTTATGCGTTATGCGTTATGCGTTATGCGTTATGCGTTATACGTTATGCGTTATGCGTTATGCGTTACGCGTTATGCGTGATCCATTATGCGTTATGCGTTATGCGTTATGCGTTATGCATTTTGCGTTATGCGCCATGCGTTATGCGTTATGAGTTATGCGTTATGCGTTATGCGTTATGCGATATGCGTTATGCGTTATGCGTTATGCGTTAACGTTATGCGTTATGCGTTATGCGTTATGCGTTATGCGTTTTGCGTTATACGTTATGCGATATGCGTTATGCGTTATGCGTTATGCGTTATGCGTTATGCGTTATGCGTTATGCGTTATGCGTTATGCGTTATGCGTTATGCGTTATGTGTTATGCGTTATGCGTTATGCGTTATGCGTTATGCGTTATGCGTTATGCTTTATGCGTTATGCGTGATCCGTTATGCGTTAGGCGTTATGCGTTAGGCGTTATGCGTTATGCGTTGTGCATTATGCGTTATGCGTTATGCGTTATGCGTTATGGGTTATGCGTTATGGGTTATGCGTTATGCGTTATGCGTTATGCGTTATGCGTTATGCGTTATGCGTTAAGCGTTATGTTTTATGCGATATGCGTTATGCGTTATGAGTTATACGTTATGCGTTATGCGTTATACGTTATGCGTTATGCGTTATGCGTTATGCGTTATGCGTTATGCGTTATGCGTTATGCGTTATGCGTTATGCGTTATGCGTTATGCGTAATGCGTTATGCGTTATGCGTTATCCGTTATGCGTTATGCGTTATGCGTTATGCGTTATGCGTTATGCGTTATGCGTTATGCGTTATGCGTTATGCGTTATGCGTTATGCGTTATGCGTTATGCGTTATGCGTTATGCGTTATGCGTTATGCGTTATGCGTTATGCGTTATGCGTTATGCGTTATGCGTTATGCGTTATGCGTTATGCGTTATGCGTTATGCGTTATGCGTTATACGTTATGTGTTATGCGTTTTGCGTTATGCGTTATGCGTTATGCGTTATGCGTTATGCGTTATGCGTTATGCGTTATGCGTTATGCGTTATGCGTTATGCGATATGCGTTGTGCGTTATACGTTTGCGTTAGGCGTTATGCTTTATGGGTTATGCGTTATGCATTATGCGTTATGGGTTATGCGTTATGCGTTATGCATATGCGTTATGCGTTATGCGTTATGCGTTATGCGTTATGCGTTATGCGTTATGCGTTATGCGTTATGCGTTATGCGTTATGCGTTATGCGTTATGCGTGATGCGTTATGCTTTTTGCGTTATGCGTTATGAGTTATACGTTATGCGTTAAGCGTTATGCGTTATGCTTTATGCGTTATGCGTGATCCGTTATGCGTTATGCGTTATGCGTTATTCATTTTGCGTTATGCGCCATGCGTTATGCGTTATGCGTTATGCGTTATGCGTTATGCGTTATGCGTTATGCGTTATGCGATATGCTATATGCGTTATGCGTTATGCGTTATGCGTTATGCGTTGTGCGTTATACGTTTGCGTTATGCGTTATGCGTTGTTCGTTATGCGTTATGCGTTGGGCGTAATACGTTTGCGTTATGCGTTATGAATTATGCTTTATGCTTTATGAATTATGCGTTATGCGTTATACGGTATGAGTTATGCGTTATTCGTTATGCGTTATGCGGTATTCGTTATGCGTTGTGCATTATGCGTTATGCGTTATGCGTTATGGGTTATGGTTTATGCGTTATGCGATATGCGTTATGCGTTATGCGTTATGCGTTAACGTTATGCGTTATGCGTTATGCGTTATGCGTTATGCGTTTTGCGTTATACGTTATGCGATATGCGTTATGCGTTATGCGTTATGCGTTATGCGTTATGCGTTATGCGTTATGCGTTATGCGTTATGCGTTATGTGTTATGCGTTATGCGTTATGCGTTATGCGTTATGCGTTATGCGTTATGCTTTATGCGTTATGCGTGATCCGTTATGCGTTAGGCGTTATGCGTTAGGCGTTATGCGTTATGCGTTGTGCATTATGCGTTATGCGTTATGCGTTATGCGTTATGGGTTATGGGTTATGGGTTATGCGTTATGCGTTATGCGTTATGCGTTATGCGTTATGCGTTGTGCATTATGCGTTATGCGTTATGCGTTATGCGTTATGGGTTATGGGTTATGGGTTATGCGTTATGCGTTATGCGTTATGCGTTATGCGTTATGCGTTATGCGTTATGCATTTTGCGTTATGCGTTATGTGTTCTGCGTTATGGGTTTTGGGTTATGCGTTATGCGTTATGCATTCTGCGTTGTGCGCCATGCGTTATGCGTTATGAGTTATAAGTTATGCGTTATGCGTTATGCGTTATGCGTTTTGCGTTATGCGTTATGCGTTATGCGTTAAGCGTTATGTTTTATGCGATATGCGTTATGTGTTATGCGTTATGCGTTATGCGTTATGCGCTATGCGTTTTGCGTTATACGTTATGAGGTATTCGTTATGCGTTGTGCATTATGCGTTATGCGTTATGCGTTATGCGTTATGCTTGATGCGTAATGCGTGATCCGTTATGCGTTAGGCGTTATGCGTTATGCGTTATGAGTTATGAGTTATAAGTTATGCGTAATGCGTAATGCGTTATGCGTTATGCGATATGCGTTATGTGTTATGCGTTATGTGTTATGGGTTATGGTTTATGCGTTATGCGATATGCGTTATGCGTTATGCGTTATGCGTTATGCGTGATCCGTTATGCGTTTGGCGTTATGCGTTAGGCGTTATGCGTTATGCGTTGTGTATTATGCGTTATGCGTTATGCGTTATGCGTTATGAGTTATACGTTATGCGTTATGCGTTATACGTTATGCGTTATGCGTTATGCGTTATGCGTTATGCGTTATGCGTTATGCGTTATGCGTTATGCGTTATGCGTTATGCGTTATGCGTTATGCGTTATGCGTTATGCGTTAACGTTATGCGTTATGCCTTTTGCGTTATGCTTTATGCGTTATGCGTTATGCGTTAACGTTATGCGTTATGCGTTATGCGTTATGCGTTTTGCGTTATACGTTATGCGATATGCGTTATGCGTTATGCGTTATGCGTTATGCGTTATGCGTTATGCGTTATGCGTTATGCGTTATGCGTTATGTGTTATGCGTTATGCGTTATGCGTTATGCGTTATGCGTTATGCGTTATGCTTTATGCGTTATGCGTGATCCGTTATGCGTTAGGCGTTATGCGTTAGGCGTTATGCGTTATGCGTTGTGCATTATGCGTTATGCGTTATGCGTTATGCGTTATGGGTTATGGGTTATGGGTTATGCGTTATGCGTTATGCGTTATGCGTTATGCGTTATGCGTTATGCGTTATGCGTTGTGCATTATGCGTTATGCGTTATGCGTTATGCGTTATGGGTTATGGGTTATGGGTTATGCGTTATGCGTTATGCGTTATGCGTTATGCGTTATGCGTTATGCGTTATGCATTTTGCGTTATGCGTTATGTGTTCTGCGTTATGGGTTTTGGGTTATGCGTTATGCGTTATGCATTCTGCGTTGTGCGCCATGCGTTATGCGTTATGAGTTATAAGTTATGCGTTATGCGTTATGCGTTATGCGTTTTGCGTTATGCGTTATGCGTTATGCGTTAAGCGTTATGTTTTATGCGATATGCGTTATGTGTTATGCGTTATGCGTTATGCGTTATGCGCTATGCGTTTTGCGTTATACGTTATGAGGTATTCGTTATGCGTTGTGCATTATGCGTTATGCGTTATGCGTTATGCGTTATGCTTGATGCGTTATGCGTGATCCGTTATGCGTTAGGCGTTATGCGTTATGCGTTATGAGTTATGAGTTATAAGTTATGCGTAATGCGTAATGCGTTATGCGTTATGCGATATGCGTTATGTGTTATGCGTTATGTGTTATGGGTTATGGTTTATGCGTTATGCGTTATGCGTTATGCGTTATGCGTTATGCGTTATGCGTGATCCGTTATGCGTTTGGCGTTATGCGTTATGCGTTATGCGTTATGCGTTGTGTATTATGCGTTATGCGTTATGCGTTATGCGTTATGAGTTATACGTTATGCGTTATGCGTTATACGTTATGCGTTATGCGTTATGCGTTATGCGTTATGCGTTATGCGTTATGCGTTATGCGTTATGCGTTATGCGTTATGCGTTATGCGTTATGCGTTAACGTTATGCGTTATGCCTTTTGCGTTATGCTTTATGCGTTATGCGTTATGAGTTATACGTTATGCGTTATGCGTTATACGTTATGCGTTATGCGTTATGCGTTATGCGTTATGCGTTATGCGTTATGCGTTATGCGTTATGCGTTATGCGTTATGCGTTATGCGTTATGCGTAATGCGTTATGCGTTATGCGTTATCCGTTATGCGTTATGCGTTATGCGTTATGCGTTATGCGTTATGCGTTATGCGTTATGCGTTATGCGTTATGCGTTATGCGTTATGCGTTATGCGTTATGCGTTATGCGTTATGCGTTATGCGTTATGCGTTATGCGTTATGCGTTATGCGTTATGCGTTATGCGTTATGCGTTATGCGTTATGCGTTATGCGTTATGCGTTATACGTTATGTGTTATGCGTTTTGCGTTATGCGTTATGCGTTATGCGTTATGCGTTATGCGTTATGCGTTATGCGTTATGCGATATGCGTTGTGCGTTATACGTTTGCGTTAGGCGTTATGCTTTATGGGTTATGCGTTATGCATTATGCGTTATGGGTTATGCGTTATGCGTTATGCATATGCGTTATGCGTTATGCGTTATGCGTTATGCGTTATGCGTTATGCGTTATGCGTTATGCGTTATGCGTTATGCGTTATGCGTGATGCGTTATGCTTTTTGCGTTATGCGTTATGAGTTATACGTTATGCGTTAAGCGTTATGCGTTATGCTTTATGCGTTATGCGTGATCCGTTATGCGTTATGCGTTATGCGTTATTCATTTTGCGTTATGCGCCATGCGTTATGCGTTATGCGTTATGCGTTATGCGTTATGCGTTATGCGTTATGCGATATGCTATATGCGTTATGCGTTATGCGTTATGCGTTATGCGTTGTGCGTTATACGTTTGCGTTATGCGTTATGCGTTGTCCGTTATGCGTTATGCTTTATGCGTTATGCGTTATGCGTTATGCGTTATGCGTTATGCGTTATGCGTTATGCGTTATGCGATATGCTATATGCGTTATGCGTTATGCGTTATGCGTTATGCGTTATGCGTTATGCGTTATGCGTTATGCGTTATGCGTGATGCGTAATGCTTTTTGCGTTATGCGTTATGCGTTATGAGTTATACGTTATGCGTTAAGCGTTATGCGTTATGGTTTATGCGTTGTGCGTGATCCGTTATGCGTTAGGCGTTATGCGTTATGCGTTATGCATTTTGCGTTATGCGCCATGCGTTATGCGTTATGAGTTATGCGTTATGCGTTATGCGTTATGCGTTATGCGTTATGCGTTATGCGTTATGCGTTATGCGTTATGCGTTATGCGTTATGCGTTATGCGTTATGCGTTATGCGTTATGCGTTATGCGTTATGCGTTATGCGTTATGCGTTATGCGTTATGCGTTATGCGTTATGCGTTATGCGTTATGCGTTATGCGTTATGCGTTATGCGTTATGCGTTATGCGTTTTGCGTTATGCGTTATGCGTTATGCGTTATGCGTTATGCGTTATGCGTTATGCGTTATGCTTTTTGCGTTATGCGTTATGCGTTATGAGTTATACGTTATGCGTTAAGCGTTATGCGTTATGGTTTATGCGTTATGCGTGATCCGTTATGCGTTAGGCGTTATGCGTTATGCGTTATGCGCCATGCGTTATGCGTTATGAGTTATGCGTTATGCGTTATGCGTTATGCGTTATGCGTTATACGTTATGCGTTAAGCGTTATGCGTTAAGCGTTATGCGTTATGCTTTATGCGTTATGCGTTATACGTTATGCGTTATGCGTTATGCGTTATGCGTTATGCGTTATGCGTTATGCGTTGTGCGTTATGAATTATGCGTTATGCGTTATGCGTTATGCGTTATGCGTTATGCGTTATGCGTTATGCGTTATGCGTTATGCGTTATGCGTTATGCGTTATGCGTTATGCGTTGTGCGTTATGAATTATGCGTTATGCGTTATGCGTTATGCGTTATGCGTTATGCGTTATGCGTGATCCGTTATGCGTTATGCGTTATGCGTTATTCATTTTGCGTTATGCGCCATGCGTTACGCGTTATGCGTTATGCGTTATGCGTTATGCGTTATGCGTTATGCGTTATGCGTTATGCGTTATGCGATATGCTATATGCGTTATGCGTTATGCGTTATGCGTTATGCGTTGTGCGTTATACGTTTGCGTTATGCGTTATGCGTTGTCCGTTATGCGTTATGCTTTATGCGTTATGCGTTATGCGTTATGCGTTATGCGTTATGCGTTATGCGTTATGCGTTATGCGTTATGCGTTATGCGTTATGCATTTTGCGTTATGCGTTATGCGTTATGCGTTATGCGTTATGCGTTATGCGTAATGCGTTATGCGTTATGCGTTATGCGTTATACGTTATGCGTTATGCGTTATGCGTTATGCGTTATGCGTTGTGCGTTATGCGTTATGCGTTATGCGTTATGCGTTATGCGTTATGCGTTATGCGTTATGCGTTATGCGTTATGCGTTATGCGTTATGCGTTATGCGTTATGCGTTATGCGTTATGCGTTATGCGTTATGCGTTATGCGTTGTGCGTTATACGTTTGCGTTAGGCGTTATGCTTTATGGGTTATGCGTTATGCATTATGCGTTATGCGTTATGCGTTATGCGTTATGCGTTATGCGTTATACGTTATGCGTTATATGTTATGCGTTATGCGTTATGCGTTATGCGTTATGCGTTATGCGTTATGCGTTATGCGTAATGCGTTATGCGTTATGCGTTATGCGTTATACGTTATGCGTTATGCGTTATGCGTTATGCGTTATGCGTTATGCGTTATGCGTTATGCGTTATGCGTTATGCGTTATGCGTTATGCGTTATGCGTTATGCGTTATGCGTTATGCGTTATGCGTTATGCGTTATGCGTTATGCGTTATGTTTTATGCGTTATGCGTTATGCGTTATGCGTTATGCGTTATGCGTTATGCGTTATGCGTTATGCGTTATGCGTTATGCGTTATGCGTTATGCGTGATGCGTAATGCTTTTTGCATTATGCGTTATGCGTTATGAGTTATACGTTATGCGTTAAGCGTTATGCGTTATGGTTTATGCGTTGTGCGTGATCCGTTATGCGTTAGGCGTTATGCGTTATGCGTTATGCATTTTGCGTTATGCGCCATGCGTTATGCGTTATGAGTTATGCGTTATGCGTTATGCGTTATGCGTTATGCGTTATGCGTTATGCGTTATGCGTTATGCGTTATGCGTTATGCGTTATGCGTTATGCGTTATGCGTTATGCGTTATGCGTTATGCGTTATGCGTTATGCGTTATGCGTTATGCGTTATGCGTTATGCGTTATGCGTTATGCGTTATGCGTTATGCGTTTTGCGTTATGCGTTATGCGTTATGCGTTATGCGTTATGCGTTATGCGTTATGCGTTATGCGTTATGCGTGATGCGTTATGCTTTTTGCGTTATGCGTTATGCGTTATGAGTTATACGTTATGCGTTAAGCGTTATGCGTTATGGTTTATGCGTTATGCGTGATCCGTTATGCGTTAGGCGTTATGCGTTATGCGTTATGCGCCATGCGTTATGCGTTATGAGTTATGCGTTATGCGTTATGCGTTATGCGTTATGCGTTATACGTTATGCGTTAAGCGTTATGCGTTAAGCGTTATGCGTTATGCTTTATGCGTTATACGTTATGCGTTATGCGTTATGCGTTATGCGTTATGCGTTATGCGTTATGCGTTATGCGTTATGCGTTGTGCGTTATGAATTATGCGTTATGCGTTATGCGTTATGCGTTATGCGTTATGCGTTATGCGTTATGCGTTATGCGTTATGCGTTATGCGTTATGCGTTATGCGTTATGCGTTATGCGTTATGCGTTATGCGTTATGCGTTATGCGTTATGCGTTATGCGTTATGCGTTATGCGTTATGCGTTATGCGTTATGCGTTATGCGTTATGCGTTATGCGTTATACTTTATGCGTTATATGTTATGCGTTATGCGTTATGCGTTATGCGTTATGCGTTATGCGTTATGCGTTATGCGTTATGCGTTATGCGTTATGCGTTATGCGTTATGCGTTATGCGTTATGCGTTATGCGTTATGCGTTATGCGTTGTTCGTTATGCGTTATGCGTTATGCGTTATGCGTTATGCGTTATGCGTTATGCGTTATGCGTTGTTCGTTATGCGTTATGCGTTATGCATATGCGTTATGCGTTATGCGTTATGCGTTATGCGTTATGCGTTATGCGTTATGCGTTATGCGTGATGCGTTATGCTTTTTGCGTTATGCGTTATGCGTTATGAGTTATACGTTATGCGTTAAACGTTATGCGTTATGCTTTATGCGTTATACGTGATCCGTTATGCGTTATGCGTTATGCGTTATTCATTTTGCGTTATGCGCCATGCGTTATGCGTTATGCGTTATGCGTTATGCGTTATGCGTTATGCGATATGCTATATGCGTTATGCGTTATGCGTTATGCGTTATGCGTTGTGCGTTATACGTTTGCGTTATGCGTTATGCGTTGTCCGTTATGCGTTATGCTTTATGCGTTATGCGTTATGCGTTATGCGTTATGCGTTATGCGTTATGCGTTATGCATTTTGCGTTATGCGTTATGCGTTATGCGTTATGCGTAATACGTTTGCGTTATGCGTTATGTGTTATGCGTTATGCTTTATGCGTTATGCGTTATGCGTTATGCGTTATACGTTTGCGTTATGCGTTATGCGTTGTGCGTTATACGTTTGCGTTATGCGTTATGCGTTATGCGTTGTTCGTTATGCGTTATGCGTTCGGCGTAATACGTTTGCGTTATGCGTTATGCGTTGTGCGTTATACGTTTGCGTTATGCGTTATGCGTTATGCGTTATGCGTTATGCGTTATGCGTTATGCGTAATACGTTTGCGTTATGCGTTAACGTTATGCGTTATGCCTTTTGCGTTATGCTTTATGCGTTATGCGTTATGAGTTATGCGTTATGCGTTATGCGTTATGCGTTGTTCGTTATGCGTTATGCGTTGGGCGTAATACGTTTGCGTTATGCGTTATGCGTTATGCGTTATGCGTTATGCGTTATGCGTTATGCGTTATGCGTTATGCGTTATGCGTTATGCGTTATGCGTTATACGTTATGCGTTATGCGTTATGCGTTATGCGTTATGCGTTATGCGTTATGCTTTATGCTTTATGCGTTATGCGTTATGCGTTATACGGTATGAGTTATGCGTTATTCGTTATGCGTTATGCGTTATGCGTTATGCGTTATGCGTTATGCGTTATGCGTTATGCGTTATGCGTTATGCGTTGTTCGTTGTGCGTTATGCGTTGGGCGTAATACTTTTGCGTTATGCGTTGTGCGTTATACGTTTGCGTTATGCGTTATGCGTTATGCGTTGTTCGTTATGCGTTATGCGTTGGGCGTAATACGTTTGCGTTATGCGTTATTCGTTATGCTTTATGCTTTATGAATTATGCGTTATGCGTTATACGGTATGAGTTATGCGTTATTCGTTATGCGTTATGCGGTATTCGTTATGCGTTGTGCATTATGCGTTATGCGTTATGCGTTATGGGTTATGGTTTATGCGTTATGCGATATGCGTTATGCGTTATGCGTTATGCGTTAACGTTATGCGTTATGCGTTATGCGTTATGCGTTTTGCGTTATACGTTATGCGATATGCGTTATGCGTTATGCGTTATGCGTTATGCGTTATGCGTTATGCGTTATGCGTTATGCGTTATGCGTTATGCGTTATGCGTTATGCGTTATGCGTTATGTGTTATGCGTTATGCGTTATGCGTTATGCGTTATGCGTTATGCGTTATGCTTTATGCGTTATGCGTGATCCGTTATGCGTTAAGCGTTATGCGTTAGGCGTTATGCGTTATGCGTTGTGCATTATGCGTTATGCGTTATGCGTTATGCGTTATGGGTTATGGGTTATGGGTTATGCGTTATGCGTTATGCGTTATGCGTTATGCGTTATGCGTTATGCGTTGTGCATTATGCGTTATGCGTTATGCGTTATGCGTTATGGGTTATGGGTTATGGGTTATGCGTTATGCGTTATGCGTTATGCGTTATGCGTTATGCGTTATGCATTTTGCGTTATGCGTTATGCGTTCTGCGTTATGGGTTTTGGGTTATGCGTTATGCGTTATGCATTCTGCGTTGTGCGCCATGCGTTATGCGTTATGAGTTATAAGTTATGCGTTATGCGTTATGCGTTATGCGTTTTGCGTTATGCGTTATGCGTTATGCGTTAAGCGTTATGTTTTATGCGATATGCGTTATGTGTTATGCGTTATGCGTTATGCGTTATGCGCTATGCGTTTTGCGTTATACGTTATGAGGTATTCGTTATGCGTTGTGCATTATGCGTTATGCGTTATGCGTTATGCGTTATGCTTGATGCGTTATGCGTTATGCGTTATGCGTTATGTGTTATGCGTTATGCGTTATGCGTTATGCGTTATGCGTTATGGGTTATGCGTTATGCGTTATGCGTTATGCGTTATGCGTTATGCGTTATGCTTTATGCGTTATGCGTGATCCGTTATGCGTTAAGCGTTATGCGTTAGGCGTTATGCGTTATGCGTTGTGCATTATGCGTTATGCGTTATGCGTTATGCGTTATGGGTTATGGGTTATGGGTTATGCGTTATGCGTTATGCGTTATGCGTTATGCGTTATGCGTTATGCGTTGTGCATAATGCGTTATGCGTTATGCGTTATGCGTTATGGGTTATGGGTTATGGGTTATGCGTTATGCGTTATGCGTTATGCGTTATGCGTTATGCGTTATGCGTTATGCATTTTGCGTTATGCGTTATGCGTTCTGCGTTATGGGTTTTGGGTTATGCGTTATGCGTTACGCATTCTGCGTTGTGCGCCATGCGTTATGCGTTATGAGTTATAAGTTATGCGTTATGCGTTATGCGTTATGCGTTATGCGTTTTGCGTTATGCGTTATGCGTTATGCGTTAAGCGTTATGTTTTGTGCGATATGCGTTATGTGTTATGCGTTATGCGTTATGCGTTATGCGCTATGCGTTTTGCGTTATACGTTATGAGGTATTCGTTATGCGTTGTGCATTATGCGTTATGCGTTATGCGTTATGCGTTATGCTTGATGCGTTATGCGTGATCCGTTATGCGTTAGGCGTCATGCGTTATGCGTTATGAGTTATGAGTTATAAGTTATGCGTAATGCGTTATGCGTTATGCGTTATGCGATATGCGTTATGTGTTATGGGTTATGGTTTATGCGTTATGCGTTATGCGTTATGCGTTATGCGTTATGCGTTATGCGTTATGCGTTATGCGTTATGCGTTATGCGTTATGCGTTATGCGTTATGCGTTATGCGTTATGCGTTATGCGTTATGCGTTATGCGTTATGCGTTATGCGTTATGCGTTATGCGTTATGCGTTATGCGTTATGCGTTATACGTTATGTGTTATGCGTTTTGCGTTATGCGTTATGCGTTATGCGTTATGCGTTATGCGTTATGCGTTATGCGTTGTGCGATATGCGTTATGCGTTATGGGTTATGGGTTGTGCGTTATGCTATATGCGTTATGCATTTTGCGTTATGCGTTATGCGTTATGCGTTATGCGTTATGCGTTATGCATTATGCGTTATGCGTTATGCGTTGTGCGTTTGCGTTATGCGTTAGGCGTTATGCGTTATGCTTTATGCGTTATGCGTTATGCGTTATGCGTTATGCGTTATACGTTTGCGTTATGCGTTATGCGTTGTGCGTTATACGTTTGCGTTAAGCGTTATGCGTTATGCGTTGTTCGTTATGCGTTATGCGTTGGGCGTAATACGTTTGCGTTATGCGTTATGCGTTATGCTTTATGCGTTATGCGTTATGCGTAATGCGTTATGCGTTATGCGTTAAGCGTTATGCGTTATGCGTTATGCGTTGTTCGTTATGCGTTATGCGTTATGCGTTATGCGTTATGCGTTATGCGTTATGCGTGATGCGTTATGCTTTTTGCGTTATGCGTTATGCGTTATGCGTTATGCGTTATGCGTTATGCGTTATGCGTTATGCGTTATGCGTAATGCGTTATGCGTTATGCGTTATGCGTTATGCGTTATGCGATATGCGTTATGCGTTATGCGTTATGCGTTATGCGTTATGCGTTATGCGTTATGCGTTATGCGTTATGCGTTACGCGTTACGCGTTATGCGTTATGCGTTATGCGTTATGCGTTATGCGTTATGCGTTATGCGTTATGCGTTATGCGTTGTTCGTTATTCGTTATGCGTTGGGCGTAATACGTTTGCGTTATGCGTTATGCGTTATGCGTTATGCGTTATGCGTTATGCGTTATGCGTTATGCGTTATGCGTTATGCGTTATACGTTATGCGTTATGCGTTATGCGTTATGCGTTATGCGTTATGCGTTATGCGTTATGCGTTATGCGTTACGCGTTACGCGTTATGCGTTATGCGTTATGCGTTATGCGTTATGCGTTATGCGTTATGCGTTATGCGTTATGCGTTGTTCGTTATTCGTTATGCGTTGGGCGTAATACGTTTGCGTTATGCGTTATGCGTTATCCGTTATGCGTTATGCGTTACGCGTTATGCGTTATGCGTTATGCGTTATGCGTTATGCGTTATGCGTTATGCGTTATGCGTTATGCGTTATGCGTTATGCGTTATGCGTTATGCGTTATGCGTTATGCGTTATGCGTTATGCGTTATGCGTTATGCGTTATGCGTTATGCGTTCTGTGTTGTGCGTTGTGCGTTGTGCGATATGCGTTATGCGTTATGGGTTATGGGTTATGCGTTATGCTATATGCGTTATGCATTTTGCGTTATGCGTTATGCGTTATCCGTTATCCGTCATGCGTTATGCGTTATGCATTATGCGTTATGCGTTATGCGTTGTGCGTTTGCGTTATGCGTTAGGCGTTATGCGTTATGCTTTATGCGTTATGAGTTATGAGTTATACGGTATGAGTTATGCGTTGGGCGTAATACGTTTGCGTTATGCGTTATGCGTTATGCGTTATGCGTTATGCGTTATGCGTTATGCGTTATGCGTTATGCGTTGGGCGTAATACGTTTGCGTTATGCGTTATGCGTTATGCTTTATGCGTTATGCGTTATGCGTTTTGCGTTATGCGTTATGCGTTATGCGTTATGCGTTATGCGTTATGCGTTATGCGTTATGCGTTATGCGTTATGCGTTATGCGTTATGCGTCATGCGTTATGCGTTCTGTGTTGTGCGTTGTGCGTTGTGCGATATGCGTTATGCGTTATGCGTTATGCGTTATGCGTTGTTCGTTATGCGTTATGCGTTGGGCGTAATACGTTTGCGTTATGCGTTATGCGTTATGCGTTCTGCGTTATGCGTTATGCGTTATGCGTTATGCGTTATGCGTTATGCGTTATGCGTTATGCGTTATGCGTTATGCCTTATGCGTTCTGTGTTGTGCGTTGTGCGTTGTGCGATATGCGTTATTCGTTATGGGTTATGGGTTATGCTTTATGCTATATGCGTTATGCATTTTGCGTTATGCGTTATGCGTTATGCGTTATGCGTTATGCGTTATGCGTTATGCGTTATGCATTATGCGTTATGAGTTATGCGTTGTGCGTTTGCGTTATGCGTTATGCGTTATGCGTTATGCGTTATGCGTTATGCGTTATGCGTTGTTCGTTATTCGTTATGCGTTGGGCGTAATACGTTTGCGTTATGCGTTATGCGTTATGCGTTATGCGTTATGCGTTATGCGTTATGCGTTATGCGTTATGCGTTATGCGTTATGCGTTATGCGTTATGCGTTATGCGTTATGCGTTATGCGTTATGCGTTATGCGTTATGCGTTCTGTGTTGTGCGTTGTGCGTTGTGCGATATGCGTTATGCGTTATGGGTTATGGGTTATGCGTTATGCTATATGCGTTATGCATTTTGCGTTATGAGTTATGCGTTATGCGTTAGGCGTTATGCGTTATGCGTTATGCGTTATGCGTTATGCGTTATGCGTTATGCGTTATGCGTTATGCGTTATGCGTTATGCGTTATGCGTTATGCGTTATGCGTTATGCGTTATGCGTTATGCGTTATGCGTTATGCGTTATGCGTTATGCGTTATGCGTTATGCGTTATGCGTTAAGCGTTATGCGTTATGCTTTATGCGTTATGCGTGATCCGTTATGCGTTATGCGTTATGCGTTATGCATTTTGCGTTATGCGCCATGCGTTATGCGTTATGCGTTATGCGTTATGCTTTATGCGTTATGCGTTATGCGTTATGCGTTATGCGTTATGCGTTATGCGTTATGCGTTATGCGTTATGCGTTATGCGTTATGCGTTATGCGTTATGCGTTATGCGTTATGCGTTATGCGTTATGCGTTATGCGTTATGCGTTATGCGTTATGCGTTATGCGTTATGCGTTATGCGTTATGCGTTATGCGTTATGCATTTTGCGTTATGCGTTATGCGTTATGCGTTATGCGTAATACGTTTGCGTTATGCGTTATGCGTTATGCGTTATGATTTATGCGTTATGCGTTATGCGTTATGCGTTATACGTTTGCGTTATGCGTTATTCGTTGTGCGTTATACGTTTGCGTTATGCGTTATGCGTTATGCGTTGTTCGTTATGCGTTATGCGTTATGCGTTATGCGTGATGCGTTATGCTTTTTGCGTTGTGCGTTATGAGTTATACGTTATGCGTTAAGCGTTATGCGTTATGCTTTATGCGTTACGCGTGATCCATTATGCGTTATGCGTTATGCGTTATGCGTTATGCCTTATGCATTTTGCGTTATGCGCCATGCGTTATGCGTTATGAGTTATGCGTTATGCGTTATGCGTTATGCGTTATGCGTTATGCGTTATGCGTTATACGTTATGCGTTATGCGTTATGCGTTATGCGTTATGCGTTATGCGTTATGCGTTATGCGTTATGCGTTATGCGTTATGCGTTATGCGTTATGCGTTATGCGTTATGCGTTATGCGTTATGCGTTATGCGTTATGCGTTATGCATTATGCGTTATGCGTTATGCGTTATGCGTTATGCGTTATACGTTATGCGTTATGCGTTATGCGTTATGCGTTATGCGTAATACGTTATGCGTTATGCGTTATGCGTTATCCGTTATGCGTTGTTCGTTATGCGTTATGCGTTGGGCGTAATACGTTTGCGTTATGCGTTATGCGTTATGCGTTATGCGTTATGCGTTATGCGTTATGCGTTATGCGTTATGCGTTATGCGTTGGGCGTAATACGTTTGCGTTATGCGTTATGCGTTATGCTTTATGCGTTATGCGTTATGCGTTATACGGTTTGAGTTATGCGTTATTCGTTATGCGTTATGCGTTATGCGTTATGCGTTATGCGTTATGCGTTATGCGTTATGCGTTAACGTTATGCGTTATGCCTTTTGCGTTATGCGTTATGCGTTTTGCGTTATACGTTATGCTTTATGCGTTATGCGTTATGAGTTATACGTTATGCGTTATGCGTTATGCGTTATGCGTTATGCGTTATGCGTTATATGTTATGCGTTATGCGTTAAGCGTTATGCGTTATGCGTTATGCATTATGCGTTATGCGTTATGCGTTATGCGTTATGCGTTATGCGTTATGCGTAATGCGTTATGCGTTATGCGTTATGCGTTATGCGTTATGCGTTATGCGTTATGCGTTGTTCGTTATGCGTTAAGCGTTATGCGTTATGCGTTATGCGTTATGCGTTATGCGTTATGCGTTATGCGTTATGCGTTATGCGTTCTGTGTTGTGCGTTGTGCGTTGTGCGATATGCGTTATGCGTTATGGGTTATGGGTTGTGCGTTATGCTATATGCGTTATGCATTTTGCGTTATGCGTTATGCGTTATGCGTTATGTATTATGCGTTATGCGTTATGCGTTGTGCGTTTGCGTTATGCGTTATGCTTTATGCGTTATGCGTTATGCGTTATACGGTATAAATTATGCGTTATTCGTTATGCGTTATGCGTTATGCGTTATGCGTTATGCGTTATGCGTTATGCGTGATGCGTTAAGCTTTTTGCGTTGTGCGTTATGAGTTATACGTTATGCGTTAAGCGTTATGCGTTATGCTTTATGCGTTACGCGTGATCCATTATGCGTTATGCGTTATGCATTATGCGTTATGCGTTATGCGTTATGCGTTATGCGTTATGCGTTATGCGTTATGCGTTATGCGTTATGCGTTATGCGTTATGCGTTATGAGTTATACGTTATGCATTAAGCGTTATGCGTTATGCTTTATGCGTTATGCGTTATGCGTTATACGGTATAAATTATGCGTTATTCGTTATGCGTTATGCGTTATGCGTTATGCGTTATGCGTTATGCGTTATGCGTTATGCGTTATGCGTTATGCGTTATGCGTTATGCGTTATGCGTTATGCGTTATGCGTTATGCGTTATGCGTTATGCGTTATGCGTTATGCGTTATGCGTTATGCGTTATGCGTTATGCATTATGCGTGATGTGTTATGCTTTTTGCGTTATGAGTTATGAGTTATACGTTATGCGTTATGCGTTATGCGATATGCTATATGCGTTATGCGTTATGCGTTATGCGTTATGCGTTGTGGGTTATACGTTTGCGTTATGCGTTATGCGTTATCCGTTATGCGTTATGCTTTATGCGTTATGCGTTATGCGTTATGCGTTATGCGTTATGCGTTATGCGTTATGCGTTATGCGTTATGCGTTATGCGTTATGCGTTATGCGTTTTGCGTTATGCGTGATGCGTTATGCTTTTTGCGTTATGCGTTATGAGTTATACGTTATGCGTTAAGCGTTATGCGTTATGTCTTATACGTTATGCGTGATCCATTATGCGTTATGCGTCATGCGTTATGCGTTATGCGTTCTGTGTTGTGCGTTGTGCGTTGTGCGATATGCGTTATGCGTTATGGGTTATGGGTTATGCGTTATGCTATATGCGTTATGCATTTTGCGTTATGCGTTATGCGTTATGCGTTATGCGTTATGCGTTATGCATTATGCATTATGCGTTATGCGTTATGCGATATGCATATGCGTTATGCGTTATGCGTTAATCGTTATGCGTTATGCGTTATGCGTTATGCGTTATGCGTTATGCGTTATGCGTTATGCGTTATGCGTTATGCGTTATGCGTTATGCGTTATGCGTTATGCGTTATGCGTTATGCGTTATGCGTTATGCGTTATGCGTTATGCGTTATGCGTTATGCGTTATGCGTTATGCGTTATGCGTTATGCGTTATGCGTTATGCGTTATGCGTTATGCGTTATGCGTTATGCGATATGCGTTATGCGTTATGCGTTATGCGTTATGCGTTATGCGTTATGAGTTATACGTTATGCGTTAAGCGTTATGCGTTATGCTTTATGCGTTATGCGTTCTACGTTATGCGTTATGCGTTATGCGTTATGCGTTATGCGTTATGCGTTATGCGTTATGCGTTATGCGTTATGCGTTATGCGTTATGCGTTATGCGTGATGCGTTATGCTTTATGTGTTATGCGTTTTGAGTTATACGTTATGCGTTATGCGTTATGCGTTATGCGTTATGCTTTATGCGTTATGCGTTATGCGTTATGCGTTATGCGTTATGCGTTATGCGTTATGCGTTATGCGTTATGCGTTATGCGTTATGCGTTTTGCGTTATGCGTGATGCGTTATGCTTTTTGCGTTATGCGTTATGAGTTATACGTTATGCGTTAAGCGTTATGCGTTATGCCTTATACGTTATGCGTGATCCATTATGCGTTATGCGTTATGCGTTATGCGTTATGCGTTATGCGTTATGCGTTCTGTGTTGTGCGTTGTGCGTTGTGCGATATGCTTTATGGGTTATGGGTTATGGGTTATGCGTTATGCTATATGCGTTATGCATTTTGCGTTATGCGTTATGCGTTATGCGTTATGCGTTATGCGTTATGCGTTATGCATTATGCATTATGCGTTATGCGTTATGCGATATGCATATGCGTTATGCGTTATGCGTTAATCGTTATGCGTTATGCGTTATGCGTTACGCGTTATGCGTTATGCGTTATGCGTTATGCGTTATGCGTTATGCGTTATGCGTGATGTGTTATGCTTTTTGCGTTATGTGTTATGAGTTATACGTTATGCGTTAAGCGTTATGCGTTATGCGTTATGCGTTATGCGTTATGCGTTATGCGTTATGCGTTATGCGTTATGCGTTATGCGTTATGCGTTATGCGTTATGCGTTACGCGTTACGCGTTACGCGTTACGCGTTACGCGTTACGCGTTATGCGTTATGCGTTGTTCGTTATGCGTTATGCGTTATGCGTTATGCGTTATGCGTTATGCGTTATGCGTTATGCGTTATGCGTGATGCGTTATGCTTTTTGCGTTATGCGTTATGAGTTATACGTTATGCGTTAAGCGTTATGCGTTATGCTTTATACGTTATGCGTGATCCATTATGCGTTATGCGTTATGCGTTATGCGTTATGCATTTTGCGTTATGCGCCATGCGTTATGCGTTATGAGTTATGCGTTATGCGTTATGCGTTATGCGTTATGCGTTATGCGTTATGCGTTGTGCGTTATACGTTTGCGTTAGGCGTTATGCTTTATGGGTTATGCGTTATGCATTATGCGTTATGCGTTATGCGTTATGCATATGCGTTATGCGTTATGCGTTAATCGTTATGCGTTATGCGTTATGCGTTATGCGTTATGCGTTATGCGTTATGCGTTATGCGTTATGCGTTATGCGTTATGCGTTATGCGTTATGCGTTATGCGTTATGCGTTATGCGTGATGTGTTATGCTTTTTGCGTTATGTGTTATGAGTTATACGTTATGCGTTAAGCGTTATGCGTTATGCTTTATGCGTTATGCGTTATCCGTTATGCGTTATGCGTTATGCGTTATGCGTTATGCGTTATGCGTTATGCATTTTGCGTTATGCGCCAAGCGTTATGCGTTATGCGTTATGCGTTATGCGTTATGCGATATGCTATATGCGTTATGCGTTATGCGTTATGCGTTATGCGTTATGCGTTGTGGGTTATACGTTTGCGTTTTGCGTTATGCGTTATGCTTTATGCGTTATGCGTTATGCGTTATGCGTTATGCGTTATGCGTTATGCGTTATGCGTTATGCGTTATGCATTTTGCGTTATGCGTTATGCGTTATGCGTTATGCGTAATACGTTTGCGTTATGCGTTATGCGTTATGCGTTATGCGTTATGCTTTATGAGTTATGCGTTATGCGTTATGCGTTATACGTTATGCGTTATGCGTTATGCGTTATGCGTTATGCGGTATGCGTTATGCGTTATGCGTTATGCGTTATGCGTTATGCGTTATGCGTTATGCGTTATGCGTTATGCGTTATGCGTTATGCGTTATGCGTTATGCGTTATGAGTTATACGTTATGCATTAAGCGTTATGCGTTATGCTTTATGCGTTATGCGTTATACGTTATGCGTTATGCGTTATGCGTTATGCGTTATGCGTTATGCGTTATGCGTTATGCGTTATGCGTTATGCGTGATGCGTTATGCTTTATGTGTTATGCGTTTTGAGTTATACGTTATGCGTTATGCGTTATGCGTTGTGCGTTATGCTTTATGCGTTATGCGTTATGCGTTATGCGTTATGCGTTATGCGTTATGCGTTATGCGTTATGCGTTATGCGTTATGCGTTTTGCGTTATGCGTGATGCGTTATGCTTTTTGCGTTATGCGTTATGAGTTATACGTTATGCGTTAAGCGTTATGCGTTATGCCTTATACGTTATGCGTGATCCATTATGCGTTATGCGATATGCGTTATGCGTTATGCGTTCTGTGTTGTGCGTTATGCGTTATGCGTTATGCGTTATGCATTTTGCGTTATGCGCCAAGCGTTATGCGTTATGCGTTATGCGTTATGCGTTATGCGATATGCTATATGCGTTATGCGTTATGCGTTATGCGTTATGCGTTATGCGTTATGCGTTGTGGGTTATACGTTTGCGTTATGCGTTATGCGTTATGCTTTATGCGTTATGCGTTATGCGTTATGCGTTATGCGTTATGCGTTATGCGTTATGCGTTATGCGTTATGCGTTATGCGTTATGCATTTTGCGTTATGCGTTATGCGTTATGCGTTATGCGTAATACGTTTGCGTTATGCGTTATGCGTTATGCGTTATGCTTTATGAGTTATGCGTTATGCGTTATGCGTTATACGTTTGCGTTATGCGTTATGCGTTATGCGTTGTGCGTTATACGTTTGCGTTATGCGTTATGCGTTATGCGTTGTTCGTTATGCGTTATGCGTTAGGCGTAATACGTTTGCGTTATGCGTTATGCGTTATGCTTTATGCGTTATGCGTTATGCGTTATACGGTATGAGTTATGCGTTATTCGTTATGTGTTATGCGTTATGCGTTATGCGTTATGCGTTATGCGTTATGCGTTAGGCGTTATGCGTTATGCTTTATGCGTTATGAGTTATGAGTTATACGGTATGAGTTATGCGTTATGCGTTATGCGTTATGCGTTATGCGTTATGCGTTATGCGTTATGTGTTATGCGTTATGCGTTATGCGTTATCCGTTATGCGTTATGCGTTATGCGTTATGCGTTATGCGTTATGCATTATGCGTTATGCGTTATGCGTTATGCATTTTGCGTTATGCGCCATGCGTTATGCGTTATGAGTTATGCGTTATGCGTTATGCGTTATGCGTTATGCGTTATACGTTATGCGTTATGCGTTATGCGTTATGCGTTATGCGTTATGCGTTATGCGTTATGCTTTATGCGTTATGCGTTATGCGTTATGCGTTATGCGTTATGCGTTATGCGTTATGCGTTATGCGTTATGCGTTATGCGTTATGCGTTATGCGTTATGCGTTATGCGTTATGCATTTTGCGTTATGCGTTATGCGTTATGCGTTATGCGTTATACGTTTGCGTTATGCGTTATGCGTTGTGCGTTATACGTTTGCGTTATGCGTTATGCGTTATGCGTTATGCGTTATGCGATATGCGTTATGCGTGATGCGTTATGCTTTTTGCGTTATGCATTATGAGTTATACGTTATGCGTTAAGCGTTATGCGTTATGCTTTATACGTTATGCGTGATCCATTATGCGTTATGCGTTATGCGTTATGCGTTATGCATTTTGCGTTATGCGCCATGCGTTATGCGTTATGAGTTATGCGTTATGCGTTATGCGTTATGCGTTATGCGTTATACGTTATGCGTTATGCGTTATGCGTTATGCGTTATGCGTTATGCGTTATGCGTTATGCGTTATGCGTTATGCATTTTGCGTTATGCGCCAAGCGTTATGCGTTATGCGTTATGCGTTATGCGTTATGCGTTATGCGTTATGCGTTATGCGTTATGCGTTATGCGTTATGCGTGATGTGTTATGCTTTTTGCGTTATGTGTTATGAGTTATACGTTATGCGTTTAGCGTTATGCGTTATGCGTTATGCGTTATGCGTTATGCGTTAGGCGTTATGCGTTATGCGTTATGCGTTATGCGTTATGCGTTATGCGTTATGCGTTATGCGTTATGCGTTATGCGTTATGCGTTATGCGTTATGCGTTATGCGTTATGCGTTATGCGTTATGCGTTATGCGTTATGCGTTATGCGTTATGCGTTATGCGTTATGCGTTATGCGTTATGCGTTATGCGTTATGCGTTATGCGTTATGCGTTATGCGTTATGCGTTATGCGTTATGCGTTATGCGATATGCGTTATGCGTTATGCGTTATGCGTTATGCGTTATGCGTTATGAGTTATACGTTATGCATTAAGCGTTATGCGTTATGCTTTATGCGTTATGCGTTCTACGTTATGCGTTATGCGTTATGCGTTATGCGTTATGCGTTATGCGTTATGCGTTATGCGTTATGCGTTATGCGTGATGCGTTATGCTTTATGTGTTATGCGTTTTGAGTTATACGTTATGCGTTATGCGTTATGCGTTATGCGTTATGCTTTATGCGTTATGCGTTATGCGTTATGCGTTATGCGTTATGCGTTATGCGTTATGAGTTATGCGTTATGCGTTATGCGTTATGCGTTATGCGTTATGCGTTATGCGTTATGCGTTATGCGTTATGCGTTATGCGTTTTGCGTTATGCGTGATGCGTTATGCTTTTTGCGTTATGCGTTATGAGTTATACGTTATGCGTTATGCGTTATGCGTTATGCCTTATACGTTATGCGTGATCCATTATGCGTTATGCGTTATGCGTTATGCGTTATGCGTTCTGTGTTGTGCGTTGTGCGTTGTGCGATATGCTTTATGCGTTATGGGTTATGGGTTATGCGTTATGCTATATGCGTTATGCATTTTGCGTTATGCGTTATGCGTTATGCGTTATGCGTTATGCGTTATGCATTATGCATTATGCGTTATGCGTTATGCGATATGCATATGCGTTATGCGTTATGCGTTAATCGTTATGCGTTATGCGTTATGCGTTATGCGTTATGCGTTATGCGTTATGCGTTATACGTTATGCGTTATGCGTTATGCGTTATGCGTTATGCGTTATGCGTGATGTGTTATGCTTTTTGCGTTATGTGTTATGAGTTATACGTTATGCGTTAAGCGTTATGCGTTATGCGTTATGCGTTATGCGTTATGCGTTATGCGTTATGCGTTATGCGTTATGCGTTATGCGTTATGCGTTATGCGTTATGCGTTATGCGTTACGCGTTACGCGTTACGCGTTACGCGTTACGCGTTATGCGTTATGCGTTATGCGTTGTTCGTTATGCGTTATGCGTTATGCGTTATGCGTTATGCGTTATGCGTTATGCGTGATGCGTTATGCTTTTTGCGTTATGCGTTATGAGTTATACGTTATGCGTTAAGCGTTATGCGCTATGCTTTATACGTTATGCGTGATCCATTATGCGTTATGCGTTATGCGTTATGCGTTATGCATTTTGCGTTATGCGCCATGCGTTATGCGTTATGAGTTATGCGTTATGCGTTATGCGTTATGCGTTGTGCGTTATACGTTTGCGTTAGGCGTTATGCTTTATGGGTCATGCGTTATGCATTATGCGTTATGCGTTATGCGTTATGCATATGCGTTATGCGTTATGCGTTAATCGTTATGCGTTATGCGTTATGCGTTATGCGTTATGCGTTATGCGTTATGCGTTATGCGTTATGCGTTATGCGTTATGCGTTATGCGTTATGCGTTATGCGTTATGCGTTATGCGTTATGCGTTATGCGTTATGCGTTATGCGTTATGCGTGATGTGTTATGCTTTTTGCGTTATGTGTTATGAGTTATACGTTATGCGTTAAGCGTTATGCGTTATGCTTTATGCGTTATGCGTTATCCGTTATGCGTTATGCGTTATGCGTTATGCGTTATGCATTTTGCGTTATGCGCCAAGCGTTATGCGTTATGCGTTATGCGTTATGCGTTATGCGTTATGCGATATGCTATATGCGTTATGCGTTATGCGTTATGCGTTATGCGTTATGCGTTATGCGTTGTGGGTTATACGTTTGCGTTATGCGTTATGCGTTATGCTTTATGCGTTATGCGTTATGCGTTATGCGTTATGCGTTATGCGTTATGCGTTATGCGTTATGCGTTATGCGTTATGCGTTATGCGTTATGCATTTTGCGTTATGCGTTATGCGTTATGCGTTATGCGTTATACGTTATGCGTTATGCGTTATGCGTTATGCGTTATGCGGTATGCGTTATGCGTTATGCGTTATGCGTTATGCGTTATGCGTTATGCGTTATGCGTTATGCGTTATGCGTTATGCGTTATGCGTTATGAGTTATACGTTATGCATTAAGCGTTATGCGTTATGCTTTATGCGTTATGCGTTATACGTTATGCGTTATGCGTTATGCGTTATGCGTTATGCGTTATGCGTTATGCGTTATGCGTTATGCGTTATGCGTGATGCGTTATGCTTTATGTGTTATGCGTTTTGAGTTATTCGTTATGCGTTATGCGTTATGCGTTGTGCGTTATGCTTTATGCGTTTTGCGTTATGCGTTATGCGTTATGCGTTATGCGTTATGCGTTATGCGTTATGCGTTATGCGTTATGCGTTATGCGTTATGCGTTTTGCGTTATGCGTGATGCGTTATGCTTTTTGCGTTATGCGTTATGAGTTATACGTTATGCGTTAAGCGTTATGCGTTATGCCTTATACGTTATGCGTGATCCATTATGCGTTATGCGTTATGCGTTCTGTGTTGTGCGTTATGCGTTATGCGTTATGCGTTATGCATTTTGCGTTATGCGCCAAGCGTTATGCGTTATGCGTTATGCGTTATGCGTTATGCGATATGCTATATGCGTTATGCGTTATGCGTTATGCGTTATGCGTTATGCGTTGTGGGTTATACGTTTGCGTTATGCGTTATGCGTTATGCTTTATGCGTTATGCGTTATGCGTTATGCGTTATGCGTTATGCGTTATGCGTTATGCGTTATGCGTTATGCATTTTGCGTTATGCGTTATGCGTTATGCGTTATGCGTAATACGTTTGCGTTATGCGTTATGCGTTATGCGTTATGCGTTATGCTTTATGAGTTATGCGTTATGCGTTATGCGTTATACGTTTGCGTTATGCGTTATGCGTTATGCGTTGTGCGTTATACGTTTGCGTTATGCGTTATGCGTTATGCGTTGTTCGTTATGCGTTATGCGTTAGGCGTAATACGTTTGCGTTATGCGTTATGCGTTATGCTTTATGCGTTATGCGTTATGCGTTATACGGTATGAGTTATGCGTTATTCGTTATGTGTTATGCGTTATGCGTTATGCGTTATGCGTTATGCGTTATGCGTTAGGCGTTATGCGTTATGCTTTATGCGTTATGAGTTATGAGTTATACGGTATGAGTTATGCGTTATGCGTTATGCGTTATGCGTTATGCGTTATGCGTTATGCGTTATGCGTTATGCGTTATCCGTTATGCGTTATGCGTTATGCGTTATGAGTTATGCGTTATGCATTATGCGTTATGCGTTATGCGTTATGCATTTTGCGTTATGCGCCATGCGTTATGCGTTATGAGTTATGCGTTATGCGTTATGCGTTATGCGTTATGCGTTATACGTTATGCGTTATGCGTTATGCGTTATGCGTTATGCGTTATGCGTTATGCGTTATGCTTTATGCGTTATGCGTTATGCGTTATGCGTTATGCGTTATGCGATATGCGTTATGCGTTATGCGTTATGCGTTATGCGTTATGCGTTATGCGTTATGCGTTATGCGTTATGCGTTATGCGTTATGCGTTATGCATTTTGCGTTATGCGTTATGCGTTATGCGTTATGCGTTATACGTTTGCGTTATGCGTTATGCGTTGTGCGTTATACGTTTGCGTTATGCGTTATGCGTTATGCGTTATGCGTTATGCGTTATGCGTGATGCGTTATGCTTTTTGCGTTATGCATTATGAGTTATACGTTATGCGTTAAGCGTTATGCGTTATGCTTTATACGTTATGCGTGATCCATTATGCGTTATGCGTTATGCGTTATGCATTTTGCGTTATGCGCCATGCGTTATGCGTTATGAGTTATGCGTTATGCGTTATGCGTTATGCGTTATGCGTTATACGTTATGCGTTATGCGTTATGCGTTATGCGTTATGCGTTATGCGTTATGCGTTATGCGTTATGCATTTTGCGTTATGCGCCAAGCGTTATGCGTTATGCGTTATGCGTTATGCGTTATGCGTTATGCGATATGCTATATGCGTTATGCGTTATGCGTTATGCGTTATGCGTTGTGGGTTATACGTTTGCGTTATGCGTTATGCGTTATCCGTTATGCGTTATGCTTTATGCGTTATGCGTTATGCGATATGCGTTATGCGTTATGCGTTATGCGTTATGCGTTATGCGTTATGCGTTATGCATTTTGCGTTATGCGTTATGCGTTATGCGTTATGCGTAATACGTTTGCGTTATGCGTTATGCGTTATGCGTTATGCGTTATGCGTTATGCGTTATGCGTTATGCGTTATGCGTTATGCGTTATGCGTTATGCGTTATGCGTTAACGTTATGCGTTATGCCTTTTGCGTTATGCGTTATGCGTTTTGCGTAATACGTTATGCTTTATGCGTTATGCGTTATGAGTTATACGTTATGCGTTATGCGTTATGCGTTATGCGTTATGCGTTATATGTTATGCGTTATGCGTTATGCGTTATGCGTTATGCGTTATGCGTTATGCGTTATGCGTTATGCGTTATGCGTTATGCGTTATGCGTAATGCGTTATGCGTTATGCGTTATGCGTTATGCGTTGTTCGTTATGCGTTATGCGTTGGGCGTAATACGTTTGCGTTATGCGTTATGCGTTATGCGTTATGCGTTATGCGTTATGCGTTATGCGTTATGCGTTATGCGTTATGCGTTATGCGTTATGCGTTATGCGTTATGCGTTTTGCGTAATGCGTTATGCGTTATGCGTTATGAGTTATGAGTTATACGGTATGAGTTATGCGTTATGCGTTAGGCGTTATGCGTTATGCGTTATGCGTTATGCGTTATGCGTTATGCGTTATGCGTTATGCGTTATACGTTATGCGTTATGCGTTATGCGTTATGCGTTATGCGTTATGCGTTATGCGTTATGCGTTATGCATTTTGCGTTATGCGCCAAGCGTTATGCGTTATGCGTTATGCGTTATGCGTTATGCGTTATGCGATATGCTATATGCGTTATGCGTTATGCGTTATGCGTTATGCGTTGTGGGTTATGCGTTATTCGTTATGTGTTATGCGTTATGCGTTATGCGTTATGCGTTATGCGTTATGCGTTAGGCGTTATGCGTTATGCGTTATGCGTTGTTCGTTATGCGTTATGCGTTGGGCGTAATACGTTTGCGTTATGCGTTATGCGTTATGCGTTATGCGTTATGCGTTATGCGTTATGCGTTATGCGTTATGCGTTATGCGTTATGCGTTATGCGTTATGCGTTATGCGTTATGCGTTATGCGTTATGCGTTTTGCGTAATGCGTTATGCGTTATGCGTTATGCGTTATGCGTTATGCGTTGTTCGTTATGCGTTATGCGTTGGGCGTAATACGTTTGCGTTATGCGTTAGGCGTTATGCGTTATGCTTTATGCGTTATGAGTTATGAGTTATACGGTATGAGTTATGCGTTATGCGTTATGCGTTATGCGTTATGCGTTATGCGTTATGCGTTATGCGTTATGCGTTATGCGTTATGCGTTATGCGTTATGCGTTATGCGTTATGCGTTATGCGTTATGCGTTATGCGTTATGCGTTATGCGTTATGCGTTATGCGTTATGCGTTATGCGTTATGCGTTATGCGTTATGCGTTATGCGTTATGCGTTATGCGTTATGCGTTATGCGTTATGCGTTAACGTTATGCGTTATGCCTTTTGCGTTATGCGTTATGCGTTTTGCGTAATACGTTATGCTTTATGCGTTATGCGTTATGAGTTATACGTTATGCGTTATGCGTTATGCGTTATGCGTTATGCGTTATATGTTATGCGTTATGCGTTATGCGTTATGCGTGATGCGTTATGCTTTTTGCGTTATGCGTTATGCATTTTGCGTTATGCGTTATGCGTTATGCGTTGTGCGTTATACGTTTGCGTTATGCGTTATGCGTTGTGCGTTATACGTTTGCGTTATGCGTTATGCGTTATGCGTTATGCGTTATGCGTGATGCGTTATGCTTTTTGCGTTATGCATTATGAGTTATACGTTATGCGTTAAGCGTTATGCGTTATGCTTTATACGTTATGCGTGATCCATTATGCGTTATGCGTTATGCGTTATGCGTTATGCATTTTGCGTTATGCGCCATGCGTTATGCGTTATGAGTTATGCGTTATGCGTTATGCGTTATGCGTTATGCGTTATACGTTATGCGTTATGCGTTATGCGTTATGCGTTATGCGTTATGCTTTATGCGTTATGCGTTATGCGATATGCGTTATGCGTTATGCGTTATGCGTTATGCGTTATGCGTTATGCGTTATGCGTTATGCGTTATACGTTTGCGTTATGCGTTATGCGTTATGCGTTATGCGTTATGCGTGATGCGTTATGCTTTTTGCGTTATGCATTATGAGTTATACGTTATGCGTTAAGCGTTATGCGTTATGCGTTATGCGTTATCCGTTATGCGTTATGCTTTATGCGTTATGCGTTATGCGATATGCGTTATGCGTTATGCGTTATGCGTTATGCGTTATGCGTTATGCGTTATGCATTTTGCGTTATGCGTTGTGCGTTATGCGTTATGCGTAATACGTTTGCGTTATGCGTTATGCGTTATGCGTTATGCGTTATGCTTTATGCGTTATGCGTTATGCGTTATGCGTTATACGTTATACGTTTGCGTTATGCGTTATGCGTTGTGCGTTATACGTTTGCGTTATGCGTTATGCGTTATGCGTTGTTCGTTATGCGTTATGCGTTGGGCGTAATACGTTTGCGTTATGCGTTATGCGTTATGCTTTATGCGTTATGCGTTATGCGTTATACGGTATGAGTTATGCGTTATTCGTTATGTGTTATGCGTTATGCGTTATGCGTTATGCGTTATGCGTTATGCGTTATGCGTTATGCGTTATGCGTTATGCGTTATGCGTTATGCGTTATGCATTATGCGTTATGCGTTATGCGTTTTGCGTAATACGTTATGCTTTATGCGTTATGCGTTATGCGATATGCGTTATGCGTTATGCGTTATGCGTTATGCGTTATGCGTTATGCGTTATGCATTTTGCGTTATGCGTTGTGCGTTATGCGTTATGCGTAATACGTTTGCGTTATGCGTTATGCGTTATGCGTTATGCGTTATGCTTTATGCGTTATGCGTTATGCGTTATGCGTGATGTGTTATGCTTTTTGCGTTATGTGTTATGAGTTATACGTTATGCGTTAAGCGTTATGCGTTATGCGTTATGCGTTATGCGTTATGCGTTAGGCGTTATGCGTTATGCGTTATGCGTTATGCGTTATGCGTTATGCGTTATGCGTTATGCGTTATGCGTTATGCGTTATGCGTTATGCGTTATGCGTTATGCGTTATGCGTTATGCGTTATGCGTTATGCGTTATGCGTGATGTGTTATGCTTTTTGCGTTATGTGTTATGAGTTATACGTTATGCGTTAAGCGTTATGCGTTATGCGTTATGCGTTATGCGTTATGCGTTAGGCGTTATGCGTTATGCGTTATGCGTTATGCGTTATGCGTTATGCATTTTGCGTTATGCGCCAAGCGTTATGCGTTATGCGTTATGCGTTATGCGTTATGCGTTATGCGTTATGCGTTATGCGTTAGGCGTTATGCGTTATGCGTTATGCGTTATGCGTTATGCGTTATGCGTTATGCGTTATGCGTTATGCATTTTGCGTTATGCGCCATGCGTTATGCGTTATGAGTTATGCGTTATGCGTTATGCGTTATGCGTTATGCGTTATACGTTATGCGTTATGCGTTATGCGTTATGCGTTATGCGTTATGCGTTATGCGTTATGCGTTATGCATTTTGCGTTATGCGCCAAGCGTTATGCGTTATGCGTTATGCGTTATGCGTTATGCGTTATGCGTTATGCGTTATGCGTTATGCGTTATGCGTTATGCGTGATGTGTTATGCTTTTTGCGTTATGTGTTATGAGTTATACGTTATGCGTTAAGCGTTATGCGTTATGCGTTATGCGTTATGCGTTATGCGTTAGGCGTTATGCGTTATGCGTTATGCGTTATGCGTTATGCGTTATGCGTTATGCGTTATGCGTTATGCGTTATGCGTTATGCGTTATGCGTTATGCGTTATGCGTTATGCGTTATGCGTTATGCGTTATGCGTTATGCGTTATGCGTTATGCGTTATGCGTTATGCGTTATGCGTTATGCGTTATGCGTTATGCGTTATGCGTTATGCGTTATGCGTTATGCGATATGCGTTATGCGTTATGCGTTATGCGTTATGCGTTATGCGTTATGAGTTATACGTTATGCATTAAGCGTTATGCGTTATGCTTTATGCGTTATGCGTTCTACGTTATGCGTTATGCGTTATGCGTTATGCGTTATGCGTTATGCGTTATGCGTTATGCGTTATGCGTTATGCGTGATGCGTTATGCTTTATGTGTTATGCGTTTTGAGTTATACGTTATGCGTTATGCGTTATGCGTTATGCGTTATGCTTTATGCGTTATGCGTTATGCGTTATGCGTTATGCGTTATGCGTTATGCGTTATGAGTTATGCGTTATGCGTTATGCGTTATGCGTTATGCGTTATGCGTTATGCGTTATGCGTTATGCGTTATGCGTTATGCGTTTTGCGTTATGCGTGATGCGTTATGCTTTTTGCGTTATGCGTTATGAGTTATACGTTATGCGTTAAGCGTTATGCGTTATGCCTTATACGTTATGCGTGATCCATTATGCGTTATGCGTTATGCGTTATGCGTTATGCGTTCTGTGTTGTGCGTTGTGCGTTGTGCGATATGCTTTATGCGTTATGGGTTATGGGTTATGCGTTATGCTATATGCGTTATGCATTTTGCGTTATGCGTTATGCGTTATGCGTTATGCGTTATGCGTTATGCATTATGCATTATGCGTTATGCGTTATGCGTTATGCGATATGCATATGCGTTATGCGTTATGCGTTAATCGTTATGCGTTATGCGTTATGCGTTATGCGTTATGCGTTATGCGTTATGCGTTATGCGTTATGCGTTATGCGTTATGCGTTATGCGTTATGCGTGATGTGTTATGCTTTTTGCGTTATGTGTTATGAGTTATACGTTATGCGTTAAGCGTTATGCGTTATGCGTTATGCGTTATGCGTTATGCGTTATGCGTTATGCGTTATGCGTTATGCGTTATGCGTTATGCGTTATGCGTTATGCGTTATGCGTTACGCGTTACGCGTTACGCGTTACGCGTTACGCGTTATGCGTTATGCGTTATGCGTTGTTCGTTATGCGTTATGCGTTATGCGTTATGCGTTATGCGTTATGCGTTATGCGTGATGCGTTATGCTTTTTGCGTTATGCGTTATGAGTTATACGTTATGCGTTAAGCGTTATGCGCTATGCTTTATACGTTATGCGTGATCCATTATGCGTTATGCGTTATGCGCTATGCGTTATGCATTTTGCGTTATGCGCCATGCGTTATGCGTTATGAGTTATGCGTTATGCGTTATGCGTTATGCGTTGTGCGTTATACGTTTGCGTTAGGCGTTATGCTTTATGGGTCATGCGTTATGCATTATGCGTTATGCGTTATGCGTTATGCATATGCGTTATGCGTTATGCGTTAATCGTTATGCGTTATGCGTTATGCGTTATGCGTTATGCGTTATGCGTTATGCGTTATGCGTTATGCGTTATGCGTTATGCGTTATGCGTTATGCGTTATGCGTTATGCGTTATGCGTTATGCGTTATGCGTTATGCGTTATGCGTTATGCGTGATGTGTTATGCTTTTTGCGTTATGTGTTATGAGTTATACGTTATGCGTTAAGCGTTATGCGTTATGCTTTATGCGTTATGCGTTATCCGTTATGCGTTATGCGTTATGCGTTATGCGTTATGCATTTTGCGTTATGCGCCAAGCGTTATGCGTTATGCGTTATGCGTTATGCGTTATGCGTTATGCGATATGCTTTATGCGTTATGCGTTATGCGTTATGCGTTATGCGTTATGCGTTATGCGTTGTGGGTTATACGTTTGCGTTATGCGTTATGCGTTATGCTTTATGCGTTATGCGTTATGCGTTATGCGTTATGCGTTATGCGTTATGCGTTATGCGTTATGCGTTATGCGTTATGCGTTATGCGTTATGCATTTTGCGTTATGCGTTATGCGTTATGCGTTATGCGTAATACGTTTGCGTTATGCGTTATGCGTTATGCGTTATGCGTTATGCTTTATGAGTTATGCGTTATGCGTTATGCGTTATACGTTATGCGTTATGCGTTATGCGTTATGCGTTATGCGGTATGCGTTATGCGTTATGCGTTATGCGTTATGCGTTATGCGTTATGCGTTATGCGTTATGCGTTATGCGTTATGCGTTATGCGTTATGAGTTATACGTTATGCATTAAGCGTTATGCGTTATGCTTTATGCGTTATGCGTTATACGTTATGCGTTATGCGTTATGCGTTATGCGTTATGCGTTATGCGTTATGCGTTATGCGTTATGCGTTATGCGTGATGCGTTATGCTTTATGTGTTATGCGTTTTGAGTTATACGTTATGCGTTATGCGTTATGCGTTGTGCGTTATGCTTTATGCGTTATGCGTTATGCGTTATGCGTTATGCGTTATGCGTTATGCGTTATGCGTTATGCGTTATGCGTTATGCGTTATGCGTTATGCGTTTTGCGTTATGCGTGATGCGTTATGCTTTTTGCGTTATGCGTTATGAGTTATACGTTATGCGTTAAGCGTTATGCGTTATGCCTTATACGTTATGCGTGATCCATTATGCGTTATGCGTTATGCGTTCTGTGTTGTGCGTTATGCGTTATGCGTTATGCGTTATGCATTTTGCGTTATGCGCCAAGCGTTATGCGTTATGCGTTATGCGTTATGCGTTATGCGATATGCTATATGCGTTATGCGTTATGCGTTATGCGTTGTGGGTTATACGTTTGCGTTATGCGTTATGCGTTATGCTTTATGCGTTATGCGTTATGCGTTATGCGTTATGCGTTATGCGTTATGCGTTATGCGTTATGCGTTATGCGTTATGCATTTTGCGTTATGCGTTATGCGTTATGCGTTATGCGTAATACGTTTGCGTTATGCGTTATGCGTTATGCGTTATGCGTTATGCTTTATGAGTTATGCGTTATGCGTTATGCGTTATACGTTTGCGTTATGCGTTATGCGTTATGCGTTGTGCGTTATACGTTTGCGTTATGCGTTATGCGTTATGCGTTGTTCGTTATGCGTTATGCGTTAGGCGTAATACGTTTGCGTTATGCGTTATGCGTTATGCTTTATGCGTTATGCGTTATGCGTTATACGGTATGTGTTATGCGTTATTCGTTATGTGTTATGCGTTATGCGTTATGCGTTATGCGTTATGCGTTATGCGTTAGGCGTTATGCGTTATGCTTTATGCGTTATGAGTTATGAGTTATACGGTATGAGTTATGCGTTATGCGTTATGCGTTATGCGTTATGCGTTATGCGTTATGCGTTATGCGTTATGCGTTATGCGTTATGCGTTATCCGTTATGCGTTATGCGTTATGCGTTATGCGTTATGCATTATGCGTTATGCGTTATGCGTTATGCATTTTGCGTTATGCGCCATGCGTTATGCGTTATGAGTTATGCGTTATGCGTTATGCGTTATGCGTTATGCGTTATACGTTATGCGTTATGCGTTATGCGTTATGCGTTATGCGTTATGCGTTATGCGTTATGCGTTATGCTTTATGCGTTATGCGTTATGCGTTATGCGTTATGCGTTATGCGATATGCGTTATGCGTTATGCGTTATGCGTTATGCGTTATGCGTTATGCGTTATGCGTTATGCGTTATGCGTTATGCGTTATGCATTTTGCGTTATGCGTTATGCGTTATGCGTTATGCGTTATACGTTTGCGTTATGCGTTATGCGTTGTGCGTTATACGTTTGCGTTATGCGTTATGCGTTATGCGTTATGCGTTATGCGTTATGCGTGATGCGTTATGCTTTTTGCGTTATGCATTATGAGTTATACGTTATGCGTTAAGCGTTATGCGTTATGCTTTATACGTTATGCGTGATCCATTATGCGTTATGCGTTATGCGTTATGCATTTTGCGTTATGCGCCATGCGTTATGCGTTATGAGTTATGCGTTATGCGTTATGCGTTATGCGTTATGCGTTATGCGTTATGCGTTATGCGTTATGCGTTATGCGTTATGCGTTATGCGTTATGCGTTATGCGTTATGCATTTTGCGTTATGCGCCAAGCGTTATGCGTTATGCGTTATGCGTTATGCGTTATGCGTTATGCGATATGCTATATGCGTTATGCGTTATGCGTTATGCGTTATGCGTTGTGGGTTATACGTTTGCGTTATGCGTTATGCGTTATCCGTTATGCGTTATGCTTTATGCGTTATGCGTTATGCGTTATGCGTTATGCGTTATGCGTTATGCGTTATGCGTTATGCGTTATGCGTTATGCATTTTGCGTTATGCGTTATGCGTTATGCGTTATGCGTAATACGTTTGCGTTATGCGTTATGCGTTATGCGTTATGCGTTATGCGTTATGCGTTATGCGTTATGCGTTATGCGTTATGCGTTATGCGTTATGCGTTATGCGTTAACGTTATGCGTTATGCCTTTTGCGTTATGCGTTATGCGTTTTGCGTAATACGTTATGCTTTATGCGTTATGCGTTATGAGTTATACGTTATGCGTTATGCGTTATGCGTTATGCGTTATGCGTTATATGTTATGCGTTATGCGTTATGCGTTATGCGTTATGCGTTATGCGTTATGCGTTATGCGTTATGCGTTATGCGTTATGCGTAATGCGTTATGCGTTATGCGTTATGCGTTATGCGTTGTTCGTTATGCGTTATGCGTTGGGCGTAATACGTTTGCGTTATGCGTTATGCGTTATGCGTTATGCGTTATGCGTTATGCGTTATGCGTTATGCGTTATGCGTTATGCGTTATGCGTTATGCGTTATGCGTTATGCGTTTTGCGTAATGCGTTATGCGTTATGCGTTATGAGTTATGAGTTATACGGTATGAGTTATGCGTTATGCGTTAGGCGTTATGCGTTATGCGTTATGCGTTATGCGTTATGCGTTATGCGTTATGCGTTATGCGTTATACGTTATGCGTTATGCGTTATGCGTTATGCGTTATGCGTTATGCGTTATGCGTTATGCGTTATGCGTTATGCGTTATGCATTTTGCGTTATGCGCCAAGCGTTATGCGTTATGCGTTATGCGTTATGCGTTATGCGTTATGCGATATGCTATATGCGTTATGCGTTATGCGTTATGCGTTATGCGTTGTGGGTTATGCGTTATTCGTTATGTGTTATGCGTTATGCGTTATGCGTTATGCGTTATGCGTTATGCGTTATGCGTTAGGCGTTATGCGTTATGCGTTATGCGTTGTTCGTTATGCGTTATGCGTTGGGCGTAATACGTTTGCGTTATGCGTTATGCGTTATGCGTTATGCGTTATGCGTTATGCGTTATGCGTTATGCGTTATGCGTTATGCGTTATGCGTTATGCGTTATGCGTTATGCGTTATGCGTTATGCGTTATGCGTTTTGCGTAATGCGTTATGCGTTATGCGTTATGCGTTATGCGTTATGCGTTTTTCGTTATGCGTTATGCGTTGGGCGTAATACGTTTGCGTTATGCGTTAGGCGTTATGCGTTATGCTTTATGCGTTATGAGTTATGAGTTATACGGTATGAGTTATGCGTTATGCGTTATGCGTTATGCGTTATGCGTTATGCGTTATGCGTTATGCGTTATGCGTTATGCGTTATGCGTTATGCGTTATGCGTTATGCGTTATGCGTTATGCGTTATGCGTTATGCGTTATGCGTTATGCGTTAACGTTATGCGTTATGCCTTTTGCGTTATGCGTTATGCGTTTTGCGTAATACGTTATGCTTTATGCGTTATGCGTTATGAGTTATACGTTATGCGTTATGCGTTATGCGTTATGCGTTATATGTTATGCGTTATGCGTTATGCGTTATGCGTGATGCGTTATGCTTTTTGCGTTATGCGTTATGCATTTTGCGTTATGCGTTATGCGTTATGCGTTGTGCGTTATACGTTTGCGTTATGCGTTATGCGTTGTGCGTTATACGTTTGCGTTATGCGTTATGCGTTATGCGTTATGCGTTATGCGTGATGCGTTATGCTTTTTGCGTTATGCATTATGAGTTATACGTTATGCGTTAAGCGTTATGCGTTATGCTTTATACGTTATGCGTGATCCATTATGCGTTATGCGTTATGCGTTATGCGTTATGCATTTTGCGTTATGCGCCATGCGTTATGCGTTATGAGTTATGCGTTATGCGTTATGCGTTATGCGTTATGCGTTATACGTTATGCGTTATGCGTTATGCGTTATGCGTTATGCGTTATGCTTTATGCGTTATGCGTTATGCGATATGCGTTATGCGTTATGCGTTATGCGTTATGCGTTATGCGTTATGCGTTATGCGTTGTGCGTTATACGTTTGCGTTATGCGTTATGCGTTATGCGTTATGCGTTATGCGTGATGCGTTATGCTTTTTGCGTTATGCATTATGAGTTATACGTTATGCGTTAAGCGTTATGCGTTATGCGTTATGCGTTATCCGTTATGCGTTATGCTTTATGCGTTATGCGTTATGCGATATGCGTTATGCGTTATGCGTTATGCGTTATGCGTTATGCGTTATGCGTTATGCATTTTGCGTTATGCGTTGTGCGTTATGCGTTATGCGTAATACGTTTGCGTTATGCGTTATGCGTTATGCGTTATGCGTTATGCTTTATGCGTTATGCGTTATGCGTTATGCGTTATACGTTATACGTTTGCGTTATGCGTTATGCGTTGTGCGTTATACGTTTGCGTTATGCGTTATGCGTTATGCGTTGTTCGTTATGCGTTATGCGTTGGGCGTAATACGTTTGCGTTATGCGTTATGCGTTATGCTTTATGCGTTATGCGTTATGCGTTATACGGTATGAGTTATGCGTTATTCGTTATGTGTTATGCGTTATGCGTTATGCGTTATGCGTTATGCGTTATGCGTTATGCGTTATGCGTTATGCGTTATGCGTTATGCGTTATGCGTTATGCATTATGCGTTATGCGTTAACGTTATGCGTTATGCCTTTTGCGTTATGCGTTATGCGTTTTGCGTAATACGTTATGCTTTATGCGTTATGCGTTATGCGATATGCGTTATGCGTTATGCGTTATGCGTTATGCGTTATGCGTTATGCGTTATGCATTTTGCGTTATGCGTTGTGCGTTATGCGTTATGCGTAATACGTTTGCGTTATGCGTTATGCGTTATGCGTTATGCGTTATGCTTTATGCGTTATGCGTTATGCGTTATGCGTTATGCGTTATACGTTTGCGTTATGCGTTATGCGTTGTGCGTTATACGTTTGCGTTATGCGTTATGCGTTATGCGTTGTTCGTTATGCGTTATGCGTTGGGCGTAATACGTTTGCGTTATGCGTTATGCGTTATGCTTTATGCGTTATGCGTTATGCGTTATACGGTATGAGTTATGCGTTATTCGTTATGTGTTATGCGTTATGCGTTATGCGTTATGCGTTATGCGTTATGCGTTATGCGTTATGCGTTATGCGTTATGCGTTATGCGTTATGCATTATGCGTTATGCGTTAACGTTATGCGTTATGCCTTTTGCGTTATGCGTTATGCGTTTTGCGTAATACGTTATGCTTTATGCGTTATGCGTTATGAGTTATACGTTATGCGTTATGCGTTATGCGTTATGCGTTATGCGTTATGCGTTATATGTTATGCGTTATGCGTTATGCGTTATGCGTTATGCGTTATGCGTTATGCGTTATGCGTTATGCGTTATGCGTTATGCGTAATGCGTTATGCGTTATGCGTTATGCGTTATGCGTTATGCGTTGTTCGTTATGCGTTATGCGTTGGGCGTAATACGTTTGCGTTATGCGTTATGCGTTATGCGTTATGCGTTATGCGTTATGCGTTATGCGTTATGCGTTATGCGTTATGCGTTATGCGTTATGCGTTATGCGTTCTGTGTTGTGCGTTGTGCGTTGTGCGATATGCGTTATGCGTTATGGGTTATGGGTTATGCGTTATGCTATATGCGTTATGCATTTTGCGTTATGCGTTATGCGTTATGCGTTATGCGTTATGCGTTATGCGTTATGCGTTATGCATTATGCGTTATGCGTTATGCGTTGTGCGTTTGCGTTATGCGTTAGGCGTTATGCGTTATGCTTTATGCGTTATGAGTTATGAGTTATACGGTATGAGTTATGCGTTATGCGTTATGCGTTATGCGTTATGCGTTATGCGTTATGCGTTATGCGTTATGCGTTATGCGTTATGCGTTATGCGTTATGCGTTATGCGTTATGCGTTATGCGTTATGCGTTATGCGTTATGCGTTATGCGTTATGCGTTATGCGTTATGCGTTATGCGTTATGCGTTATGCGTTATGCGTTATGCGTTATGCGTTATGCGTTATGCGTTATGCGTTATGCGTTATGCGTTATGCGTTATGCGTTATGCGTTATGCGTTATGCGATATGCTATATGCGTTATGCGTTATGCGTTATGCGTTATGCGTTGTGGGTTATACGTTTGCGTTATGCGTTATGCGTTATCCGTTATTCGTTATGCTTTATGCGTTATGCGTTATGCGTTATGCGTTATGCGTTATGCGTTATGCGTTATGCGTTATGCGTTATGCGTTATGCTTTTGCGTTATGCGTTATGCGTTATGCGTTATGCGTAATACGTTTGCGTTATGCGTTATGCGTTATGCGTTATGCTTTATGCGTTATGCGTTATGCGTTATGCGTTATACGTTTGCGTTATGCGTTATGCGTTGTGCGTTATACGTTTGCGTTATGCGTTATGCGTTATGCGTTGTTCGTTATGCGTTATGCGTTGGGCGTAATACGTTTGCGTTATGCGTTATGCGTTATGCTTTATGCGTTATGCGTTATGCGTTATACGGTATGAGTTATGCGTTATTCGTTATGTGTTATGCGTTATGCGTTATGCGTTATGCGTTATGCGTTATGCGTTATGCGTTATGCGTTATGCGTTATGCGTTATGCGTTAACGTTATGCGTTATGCCTTTTGCGTTATGCGTTATGCGTTTTGCGTTATACGTTATGCTTTATGCGTTATGCGTTATGAGTTATACGTTATGCGTTATGCGTTATGCGTTATGCGTTATGCGTTATATGTTACGCGTTATGCGTTATGCGTTATGCGTTATGCGTTATGCGTTATGCGTTATGCGTTATGCGTAATGCGTTATGCGTTATGCGTTATGCGTTATGCGTTATGCGTTATGCGTTGTTCGTTATGCGTTATGCGTTGGGCGTAATACGTTTGCGTTATGCGTTATGCGTTATGCGTTATGCGTTATGCGTTATGCGTTATGCGTTATGCGTTATGCGTTATGCGTTATGCGTTATGCGTTATGCGTTCTGTGTTGTGCGTTGTGCGTTGTGCGATATGCGTTATGCGTTATGGGTTATGGGTTATGCGTTATGCTATATGCGTTATGCATTTTGCGTTATGCGTTATGCGTTATGCGTTATGCGTTATGCGTTATGCGTTATGCATTATGTGTTATGCGTTATGCGTTGTGCGTTTGCGTTATGCGTTAGGCGTTATGCGTTATGCTTTATGCGTTATGAGTTATGAGTTATACGGTATGAGTTATGCGTTATGAGTTATGCGTTATGCGTTATGCGTTATGCGTTATGCGTTATGCGTTATGCGTTATGCGTTATGCCTTATGCGTTATGCGTTATGCGTTATGCGTTATGCGTTATGTGTTATGCGTTATGCGTTATGCGTTATGCGTTATGCGTTATGCGTTATGCGTTATGCGTTATGCGTTATGCGTTATGCGTTATGCGTTATGCGTTATGCGTTATGCGTTATGCGTTATGCGTTATGCGTTATGCGTTATGCGTTCTGTGTTGTGCGTTGTGCGTTGTGCGATATGCGTTATGCGTTATGGGTTATGGGTTATGCGTTATGCTATATGCGTTATGCATTTTGCGTTATGCGTTATGCGTTATGCGTTATGCGTTATGCGTTATGCATTATGCGTTATGCGTTATGCGTTGTGCGTTTGCGTTATGCGTTAGGCGTTATGCGTTATGCTTTATGCGTTATGAGTTATGAGTTATACGGTATGAGTTATGCGTTATGAGTTATGCGTTATGCGTTATGCGTTATGCGTTATGCGTTATGCGTTATGCGTTATGCGTTATGCGTTATGCGTTATGCGTTATGCGTTATGCGTTGTTCGTTATGCGTTATGCGTTGGGCGTAATACGTTTGCGTTATGCGTTATGCGTTATGCTTTATGCGTTATGCGTTATGCGTTATACGGTATGAGTTATGCGTTATTCGTTATGTGTTATGCGTTATGCGTTATGCGTTATGCGTTATGCGTTATGCGTTATGCGTTATGCGTTATGCGTTAACGTTATGCGTTATGCCTTTTGCGTTATGCGTTATGCGTTTTGCGTTATACGTTATGCTTTATGCGTTATGCGTTATGAGTTATACGTTATGCGTTATGCGTTATGCGTTATGCGTTGTTCGTTATGCGTTATGCGTTGGGCGTAATACGTTTGCGTTATGCGTTATGCGTTATGCGTTATGCGTTATGCGTTATGCGTTATGCGTTATGCGTTATGCGTTATGCGTTATGCGTTATGCGTTATGCGTTATGCGTTATGCGTTATGCGTTATGCGATATGCTATATGCGTTATGCGTTATGCGTTATGCGTTATGCGTTGTGGGTTATACGTTTGCGTTATGCGTTATGCGTTATCCGTTATTCGTTATGCTTTATGCGTTATGCGTTATGCGATATGCGTTATGCGTTATGCGTTATGCGTTATGCGTTATGCGTTATGCGTTATGCTTTTGCGTTATGCGTTATGCGTTATGCGTTATGCGTAATACGTTTGCGTTATGCGTTATGCGTTATGCGTTATGCTTTATGCGTTATGCGTTATGCGTTATGCGTTATACGTTTGCGTTATGCGTTATGCGTTGTGCGTTATACGTTTGCGTTATGCGTTATGCGTTATGCGTTGTTCGTTATGCGTTATGCGTTGGGCGTAATACGTTTGCGTTATGCGTTATGCGTTATGCTTTATGCGTTATGCGTTATGCGTTATACGGTATGAGTTATGCGTTATTCGTTATGTGTTATGCGTTATGCGTTATGCGTTATGCGTTATGCGTTATGCGTTATGCGTTATGCGTTATGCGTTAACGTTATGCGTTATGCCTTTTGCGTTATGCGTTATGCGTTTTGCGTTATACGTTATGCTTTATGCTTTATGCGTTATGCGTTATGAGTTATACGTTATGCGTTATGCGTTATGCGTTATGCGTTATGCGTTATGCGTTATATGTTACGCGTTATGCGTTATGCGTTATGCGTTATGCGTTATGCGTTATGCGTTATGCGTAATGCGTTATGCGTTATGCGTTATGCGTTATGCGTTATGCGTTGTTCGTTATGCGTTATGCGTTGGGCGTAATACGTTTGCGTTATGCGTTATGCGTTATGCGTTATGCGTTATGCGTTATGCGTTATGCGTTATGCGTTATGCGTTATGCGTTATGCGTTATGCGTTATGCGTTCTGTGTTGTGCGTTGTGCGTTGTGCGATATGCGTTATGCGTTATGGGTTATGGGTTATGCGTTATGCTATATGCGTTATGCATTTTGCGTTATGCGTTATGCGTTATGCGTTATGCGTTATGCGTTATGCGTTATGCATTATGCGTTATGCGTTATGCGTTGTGCGTTTGCGTTATGCGTTATGCGTTATGCGTTATGCTTTATGCGTTATGAGTTATGAGTTATACGGTATGAGTTATGCGTTATGAGTTATGCGTTATGCGTTATGCGTTATGCGTTATGCGTTATGCGTTATGCGTTATGCGTTATGCCTTATGCGTTATGCGTTATGCGTTATGCGTTATGCGTTATGTGTTATGCGTTATGCGTTATGCGTTATGCGTTATGCGTTATGCGTTATGCGTTATGCGTTATGCGTTATGCGTTATGCGTTATGCGTTATGCGTTATGCGTTATGCGTTATGCGTTATGCGTTATGCGTTCTGTGTTGTGCGTTGTGCGTTGTGCGATATGCGTTATGCGTTATGGGTTATGGGTTATGCGTTATGCTATATGCGTTATGCATTTTGCGTTATGCGTTATGCGTTATGCGTTATGCGTTATGCGTTATGCATTATGCGTTATGCGTTATGCGTTGTGCGTTTGCGTTATGCGTTAGGCGTTATGCGTTATGCTTTATGCGTTATGAGTTATGAGTTATACGGTATGAGTTATGCGTTATGAGTTATGCGTTATGCGTTATGCGTTATGCGTTATGCGTTATGCGTTATGCGTTATGCGTTATGCGTTATGCGTTATGCGTTATGCGTTATGCGTTATGCGTTATGCGTTGTTCGTTATGCGTTATGCGTTGGGCGTAATACGTTTGCGTTATGCGTTATGCGTTATGCTTTATGCGTTATGCGTTATGCGTTATACGGTATGAGTTATGCGTTATTCGTTATGTGTTATGCGTTATGCGTTATGCGTTATGCGTTATGCGTTATGCGTTATGCGTTATGCGTTAACGTTATGCGTTATGCCTTTTGCGTTATGCGTTATGCGTTTTGCGTTATACGTTATGCTTTATGCGTTATGCGTTATGAGTTATACGTTATGCGTTATGCGTTATGCGTTATGCGTTGTTCGTTATGCGTTATGCGTTGGGCGTAATACGTTTGCGTTATGCGTTATGCGTTATGCGTTATGCGTTATGCGTTATGCGTTATGCGTTATGCGTTATGCGTTATGCGTTGTTCGTTATGCGTTATGCGTTGGGCGTAATACGTTTGCGTTATGCGTTATGCGTTATGCGTTATGCGTTATGCGTTATGCGTTATGCGTTATGCGTTATGCGTTATGCGTTATGCGTTCTGTGTTGTGCGTTGTGCGTTGTGCGATATGCGTTATGCGTTATGGGTTATGGGTTATGCGTTATGCTATATGCGTTATGCATTTTGCGTTATGCGTTATGCGTTATGCGTTATGCGTTATGCGTTATGCGTTATGCATTATGCGTTATGCGTTATGCGTTGTGCGTTTGCGTTATGCGTTAGGCGTTATGCGTTATGCTTTATGCGTTATGAGTTATGAGTTATGCGTTATGAGTTATGCGTTATGAGTTATTCGTTATGCGTTATGCGTTATGCGTTATGCGTTATGCGTTATGCGTTATGCGTTATGCGTTATGCGTTATGCGTTATGCGTTATGCGTTATGCGTTATGCGTTATGCGTTATGCGTTATGCGTTATGCGTTATGCGTTATGCGTTATGCGTTATGCGTTATGCGTTATGCGTTATGCGTTATGCGTTATGCGTTATGCGTTATGCGTTATGCGTTATGCGTTATGCGTCATGCGTTATGCGTTATGCGATATGCGTTATGCGTTATGCGTTATGCGTTATGCGTTATGCGTTATGCGTTATGCGTTATGCGTTCTGCGTTGTGCGTTCTGCGTTATGCGTTATGCGTTATGCGTTATGGGTTATGCGTTATGGGTTATGGGTTATGCGTTATGCGTTATGCGTTATGCGTTCTGCGTTGTGCGTTATGCGTTATGCGTTATGCGTTATGCGTTATGCGTTATGGGTTATGGGTTATGCGTTATGCGTTATGCGTTATGCTTTATGCGTTATGCGTTATGCGTTATGCGTTATGCGTTATGCGTTATGCGTTATGCGTTATGCGTTATGCGTTATACGTTTGCGTTATGCGTTATGCGTTGTGCGTTATACGTTTGCGTTATGCGTTATGCGTTGTTCGTTATGCGTTATGCGTTGGGCGTAATACGTTTGCGTTATGCGTTATGCGTTATGCTTTATGCGTTATGCGTTATGCGTTATACGGTATGAGTTATGCGTTATTCGATATGTGTTATGCGTTATGCGTTATGCGTTATGCGTTATGCGTTAACGTTATGCGTTATGCCTTTTGCGTTATGCGTTATGCGTTTTGCGTTATACGTTATGCTTTATGCGTTATGCGTTATGAGTTATACGTTATGCGTTATGCGTTATGCGTTATGCGTTATATGTTATGCGTTATGCGTTATGCGTTATGCGTTATGCGTTATGCGTTATGCGTTATGCGTTATGCGTTATGCGTAATGCGTTATGCGTTATGCGTTATGCGTTATGCGTTATGCGTTATGCGTTGTTCGTTATGCGTTATGCGTTGGGCGTTATACGTTTGCGTTATGCGTTATGCGTTATGCGTTATGCGTTATGCGTTATGCGTTATGCGTTATGCGTTATGCGTTATGCGTTATGCGTTATGCGTTATGCGTTATGCGTTATGCGTTATGCGTTCTGTGTTGTGCGTTGTGCGTTGTGCGATATGCGTTATGCGTTATGGGTTATGGGTTATGCGTTATGCTATATGCGTTATGCGTTATGCGTTATGCGTTAACGTTATGCGTTTTGCCTTTTGCGTTATGCGTTATGCGTTTTGCGTTATACGTTATGCTTTATGCGTTATGCGTTATGAGTTATACGTTATGCGTTATGCGTTATGCGTTATGCGTTGTTCGTTATGCGTTATGCGTTGGGCGTAATACGTTTGCGTTATGCGTTATGCCTTATGCGTTATGCGTTATGCGTTATGCGTTATGCGTTATGCGTTATGCGTTATGCGTTATGCGTTATGCGTTATGCGTTATGCGTTATGCGTTATGCGTTATGCGTTATGCGTTCTGTGTTGTGCGTTGTGCGTTGTTCGATATGCGTTATGCGTTATGGGTTATGGGTTATGCGTTATGCTATATGCGTTATGCATTTTGCGTTATGCGTTATGCGTTATGCGTTATGCGTTATGCGTTATGCATTATGCGTTATGCGTTATGCGTTGTGCGTTTGCGTTATGCGTTAGGCGTTATGCGTTATGCTTTATGCGTTATGAGTTATGAGTTATACGGTATGAGTTATGCGTTATGAGTTATGCGTTATGCGTTATGCGTTATGCGTTATGCGTTATGCGTTATGCGTTATGCGTTATGCGTTATGCGTTATGCCTTATGCGTTATGCGTTATGCGTTATGCGTTATGCGTTATGCGTTATGCGTTATGCGTTATGCGTTATGCGTTATGCGTTTTGCGTTATGCGTTATGCGTTATGCGTTATGCGTTATGCGTTATGCGTTATGCGTTATGCGTTATGCGTTATGCGTTATGCGTTATGGGTTATGCGTTCTGTGTTGTGCGTTGTGCGTTGTGCGATATGCGTTATGCGTTATGGGTTATGGGTTATGCGTTATGCTATATGCGTTATGCATTTTGCGTTATGCGTTATGCGTTATGCGTTATGCGTTATGCGTTATGCATTATGCGTTATGCGTTATGCGTTGTGCGTTTGCGTTATGCGTTAGGCGTTATGCGTTATGCTTTATGCGTTATGAGTTATGAGTTATACGGTATGAGTTATGCGTTATGAGTTATGCGTTATGCGTTATGCGTTATGCGTTATGCGTTATGCGTTATGCGTTATGCGTTATGCGTTATGCGTTATGCGTTATGCGTTATGCGTTATGCGTTATGCGTTGTTCGTTATGCGTTATGCGTTGGGCGTAATACGTTTGCGTTATGCGTTATGCGTTATGCTTTATGCGTTATGCGTTATGCGTTATACGGTATGAGTTATGCGTTATTCGTTATGTGTTATGCGTTATGCGTTATGCGTTATGCGTTATGCGTTATGCGTTATGCGTTAACGTTATGCGTTATGCCTTTTGCGTTATGCGTTATGCGTTTTGCGTTATACGTTATGCTTTTTGCGTTATGCGTTATGAGTTATACGTTATGCGTTATGCGTTATGCGTTATGCGTTGTTCGTTATGCGTTATGCGTTGGGCGTAATACGTTTGCGTTATGCGTTATGCGTTATGCGTTATGCGTTATGCGTTATGCGTTATGCGTTATGCGTTATGCGTTATGCGTTGTTCGTTATGCGTTATGCGTTGGGCGTAATACGTTTGCGTTATGCGTTATGCGTTATGCGTTATGCGTTATGCGTTATGCGTTATGCGTTATGCGTTATGCGTTATGCGTTATGCGTTCTGTGTTGTGCGTTGTGCGTTGTGCGATATGCGTTATGCGTTATGGGTTATGGGTTATGCGTTATGCTATATGCGTTATGCATTTTGCGTTATGCGTTATGCGTTATGCGTTATGCGTTATGCGTTATGCGTTATGCATTATGCGTTATGCGTTATGCGTTGTGCGTTTGCGTTATGCGTTAGGCGTTATGCGTTATGCTTTATGCGTTATGAGTTATGAGTTATACGGTATGAGTTATGCGTTATGAGTTATTCGTTATGCGTTATGCGTTATGCGTTATGCGTTATGCGTTATGCGTTATGCGTTATGCGTTATGCGTTATGCGTTATGCGTTATGCGTTATGCGTTATGCGTTATGCGTTATGCGTTATGCGTTATGCGTTATGCGTTATGCGTTATGCGTTATGCGTTATGCGTTATGCGTTATGCGTTATGCGTTATGCGTTATGCGTTATGCGTCATGCGTTATGCGTTATGCGATATGCGTTATGCGTTATGCGTTATGCGTTATGCGTTATGCGTTATGCGTTATGCGTTATGCGTTCTGCGTTGTGCGTTCTGCGTTATGCGTTATGCGTTATGCGTTATGGGTTATGCGTTATGGGTTATGGGTTATGCGTTATGCGTTATGCGTTATGCGTTCTGCGTTGTGCGTTATGCGTTATGCGTTATGCGTTATGCGTTATGCGTTATGGGTTATGGGTTATGCGTTATGCGTTATGCGTTATGCGTTATGCGTTATGCGTTATGCGTTATGCGTTATGCGTTATGCGTTATGCGTTATGCGTTATGCGTTATGCGTTATACGTTTGCGTTATGCGTTATGCGTTGTGCGTTATACGTTTGCGTTATGCGTTATGCGTTGTTCGTTATGCGTTATGCGTTGGGCGTAATACGTTTGCGTTATGCGTTATGCGTTATGCTTTATGCGTTATGCGTTATGCGTTATACGGTATGAGTTATGCGTTATTCGATATGTGTTATGCGTTATGCGTTATGCGTTATGCGTTATGCGTTAACGTTATGCGTTATGCCTTTTGCGTTATGCGTTATGCGTTTTGCGTTATACGTTATGCTTTATGCGTTATGCGTTATGAGTTATACGTTATGCGTTATGCGTTATGCGTAATGCGTTATGCGTTATGCGTTATGCGTTATGCGTTATGCGTTATGCGTTGTTCGTTATGCGTTATGCGTTATGCGTTATGCGTTATGCGTTATGCGTTATGCGTTATGCGTAATGCGTTATGCGTTATGCGTTATGCGTTATGCGTTATGCGTTATGCGTTGTTCGTTATGCGTTATGCGTTATGCGTTGTTCGTTATGCGTTATGCGTTGGGCGTAATACGTTTGCGTTATGCGTTATGCGTTATGCGTTATGCGTTATGCGTTATGAGTTATACGTTATGCGTTATGCGTTATGCGTTATGCGTTATATGTTATGCGTTATGCGTTATGCGTTATGCGTTATGCGTTATGCGTTATGCGTTATGCGTTATGCGTTATGCGTAATGCGTTATGCGTTATGCGTTATGCGTTATGCGTTATGCGTTATGCGTTGTTCGTTATGCGTTATGCGTTGGGCGTAATACGTTTGCGTTATGCGTTATGCGTTATGCGTTATGCGTTATGCGTTATGCGTTATGCGTTATGCGTTATGCGTTATGCGTTATGCGTTATGCGTTATGCGTTATGCGTTATGCGTTATGCGTTCTGTGTTGTGCGTTGTGCGTTGTGCGATATGCGTTATGCGTTATGGGTTATGGGTTATGCGTTATGCTATATGCGTTATGCGTTATGCGTTATGCGTTAACGTTATGCGTTTTGCCTTTTGCGTTATGCGTTATGCGTTTTGCGTTATACGTTATGCTTTATGCGTTATGCGTTATGAGTTATACGTTATGCGTTATGCGTTATGCGTTATGCGTTATGCGTTATGCGTTATGCGTTGGGCGTAATACGTTTGCGTTATGCGTTATGCGTTATGCGTTATGCGTTATGCGTTATGCGTTATGCGTTATGCGTTATGCGTTATGCGTTATGCGTTATGCGTTATGCGTTATGCGTTCTGTGTTGTGCGTTGTGCGTTGTTCGATATGCGTTATGCGTTATGGGTTATGGGTTATGCGTTATGCTATATGCGTTATGCATTTTGCGTTATGCGTTATGCGTTATGCGTTATGCGTTATGCGTTATGCGTTATGCATTATGCGTTATGCGTTATGCGTTGTGCGTTTGCGTTATGCGTTAGGCGTTATGCGTTATGCTTTATGCGTTATGAGTTATGAGTTATACGGTATGAGTTATGCGTTATGAGTTATGCGTTATGCGTTATGCGTTATGCGTTATGCGTTATGCGTTATGCGTTATGCGTTATGCGTTATGCGTTATGCCTTATGCGTTATGCGTTATGCGTTATGCGTTATGCGTTATGCGTTATGCGTTATGCGTTATGCGTTATGCGTTATGCGTTTTGCGTTATGCGTTATGCGTTATGCGTTATGCGTTATGCGTTATGCGTTATGCGTTATGCGTTATGCGTTATGCGTTATGCGTTATGCGTTATGGGTTATGGGTTATGCGTTATGCGTTATGCGTTATGCGTTATGCGTTATGCGTCATGCGTTATGCGTTATGCGTTATGCGTTATGCGTTATACGTTTGCGTTATGCGTTATGCGTTGTGCGTTATACGTTTGCGTTATGCGTTATGCGTTGTTCGTTATGCGTTATGCGTTGGGCGTAATACGTTTGCGTTATGCGTTATGCGTTATGCTTTATGCGTTATGCGTTATGCGTTATACGGTATGAGTTATGCGTTATTCGATATGTGTTATGCGTTATGCGTTATGCGTTATGCGTTATGCGTTATGCGTTATGCGTTATGCGTTATGCGTTATGCGTTATGCGTTATGCGTTAACGTTATGCGTTATGCCTTTTGCGTTATGCGTTATGCGTTTTGCGTTATACGTTATGCTTTATGCGTTATGCGTTATGAGTTATACGTTATGCGTTATGCGTTATGCGTTATGCGTTATATGTTATGCGTTATGCGTTATGCGTTATGCGTTATGCGTTATGCGTTATGCGTTATGCGTTATGCGTTATGCGTTATGCGTTATGCGTAATGCGTTATGCGTTATGCGTTATGCGTTATGCGTTATGCGTTATGCGTTGTTCGTTATGCGTTATGCGTTGGGCGTAATACGTTTGCGTTATGCGTTATGCGTTATGCGTTATGCGTTATGCGTTATGCGTTATGCGTTATGCGTTATGCGTTATGCGTTATGCGTTATGCGTTATGCGTTATGCGTTATGCGTTATGCGTTATGCGTTATGCGTTATGCGTTATGCGTTATGGGTTTTGCGTTGTGCGTTGTGCGATATGCGTTATGCGTTATGGGTTATGGGTTATGCGTTATGCTATATGCGTTATGCATTTTGCGTTATGCGTTATGCGTTATGCGTTATGCGTTATGCGTTATGCGTTATGCATTATGCGTTATGCGTTATGCGTTGTGCGTTTGCGTTATGCGTTAGGCGTTATGCGTTATGCTTTATGCTTTATGCGTTATGAGTTATGAGTTATACGGTATGAGTTATGCGTTATGCGTTGTGCGATATGCGTTATGCGTTATGGGTTATGGGTTATGCGTTATGCTATATGCGTTATGCATTTTGCGTTATGCGTTATGCGTTATGCGTTATGCGTTATGCGTTATGCGTTATGCGTTATGCATTATGCGTTATGCGTTATGCGTTGTGCGTTTGCGTTATGCGTTAGGCGTTATGCGTTATGCTTTATGCGTTATGAGTTATGAGTTATACGGTATGAGTTATGCGTTATGAGTTATGCGTTATGCGTTATGCGTTATGCGTTATGCGTTATGCGTTATGCGTTATGCGTTATGCGTTATGCCTTATGCGTTATGCGTTATGCGTTATGCGTTATGCGTTATGCGTTATGCGTTATGCGTTATGCGTTATGCGTTATGCGTTATGCGTTATGCGTTATGCGTTATGCGTTATGCGTTATGCGTTATGCGTTATGCGTTATGCGTTATGCGTTATGCGTTATGCGTTATGCGTTATGCGTTATGCGTTATGCGTTATGCGTTATGCGTTATGCGTTATGCGTTATGCGTTCTGCGTTGTGCGTTCTGCGTTATGCGTTATGCGTTATGCGTTATGGGTTATGCGTTATGGGTTATGGGTTATGCGTTATGCGTTATGCGTTATGCGTTCTGCGTTATGCGTTATGCGTTGGGCGTAATACGTTTGCGTTATGCGTTATGCGTTATGCGTTATGCGTTATGCGTTATGCGTTATGCGTTATGCGTTATGCGTTCTGTGTTGTGCGTTGTGCGTTGTGCGATATGCGTTATGCGTTATGGGTTATGGGTTATGCGTTATGCTATATGCGTTATGCATTTTGCGTTATGCGTTATGCGTTATGCGTTATGCGTTATGCGTTATGCGTTATGCATTATGCGTTATGCGTTATGCGTTGTGCGTTTGCGTTATGCGTTAGGCGTTATGGGTTATGCGTTATGGGTTATGGGTTATGCGTTATGCGTTATGCGTTATGCGTTCTGCGTTGTGCGTTATGCGTTATGCGTTATGCGTTATGCGTTATGCGTTATGGGTTATGGGTTATGCGTTATGCGTTATGCGTTATGCGTTATGCGTTATGCGTTATGCGTTATGCGTTATGCGTTATGCGTTATGCGTTATGCGTTATGCGTTATACGTTTGCGTTATGCGTTATGCGTTGTGCGTTATACGTTTGCGTTATGCGTTATGCGTTGTTCGTTATGCGTTATGCGTTGGGCGTAATACGTTTGCGTTATGCGTTATGCGTTATGCTTTATGCGTTATGCGTTATGCGTTGTACGGTATGAGTTATGCGTTATTCGATATGTGTTATGCGTTATGCGTTATGCGTTATGCGTTATGCGTTATGCGTTATGCGTTATGCGTTAACGTTATGCGTTATGCCTTTTGCGTTATGCGTTTTGCGTTATACGTTATGCTTTATGCGTTATGCGTTATGAGTTATACGTTATGCGTTATGCGTTATGCGTTATGCGTTATATGTTATGCGTTATGCGTTATGCGTTATGCGTTATGCGTTATGCGTTATGCGTAATGCGTTATGCGTTATGCGTTATGCGTTATGCGTTATGCGTTATGCGTTGTTCGTTATGCGTTATGCGTTGGGCGTAATACGTTTGCGTTATGCGTTATGCGTTATGCGTTATGCGTTATGCGTTATGCGTTATGCGTTATGCGTTATGCGTTATGCGTTATGCGTTATGCGTTATGCGTTATGCGTTCTGTGTTGTGCGTTGTGCGTTGTGCGATATGCGTTATGCGTTATGGGTTATGGGTTATGCGTTATGCTATATGCGTTATGCATTTTGCGTTATGCGTTATGCGTTATGCGTTATGCGTTATGCGTTATGCATTATGCGTTATGCGTTATGCGTTGTGCGTTTGCGTTATGCGTTAGGCGTTATGCGTTATGCTTTATGCGTTATGAGTTATACGGTATGAGTTATGCGTTATGAGTTATGCGTTATGCGTTATGCGTTATGCGTTATGCGTTATGCGTTATGCGTTATGCGTTATGCGTTATGCCTTATGCGTTATGCGTTATGCGTTATGCGTTATGCGTTATGCGTTATGCGTTATGCGTTATGCGTTATGCGTTATGCGTTATGCGTTATGCGTTATGCGTTATGCGTTATGCGTTATGCGTTATGCGTTATGCGTTATGCGTTATGCGTTATGCGTTATGCGTTATGCGTTATGCGTTATGCGTTATGCGTTATGCGTTATGCGTTCTGCGTTGTGCGTTCTGCGTTATGCGTTATGCGTTATGCGTTATGGGTTATGCGTTATGGGTTATGGGTTATGCGTTATGCGTTATGCGTTATGCGTTCTGCGTTGTGCGTTATGCGTTATGCGTTATGCGTTATGCGTTATGCGTTATGGGTTATGGGTTATGCGTTATGCGTTATGCGTTATGCGTTATGCGTTATGCGTTATGCGTTATGCGTTATGCGTTATGCGTTATGCGTTATGCGTTATGCGTTATGCGTTATACGTTTGCGTTATGCGTTATGCGTTGTGCGTTATACGTTTGCGTTATGCGTTATGCGTTGTTCGTTATGCGTTATGCGTTGGGCGTAATACGTTTGCGTTATGCGTTATGCGTTATGCTTTATGCGTTATGCGTTATGCGTTGTACGGTATGAGTTATGCGTTATTCGATATGTGTTATGCGTTATGCGTTATGCGTTATGCGTTATGCGTTATGCGTTATGCGTTATGCGTTATGCGTTAACGTTATGCGTTATGCCTTTTGCGTTATGCGTTTTGCGTTATACGTTATGCTTTATGCGTTATGCGTTATGAGTTATACGTTATGCGTTATGCGTTATGCGTTATGCGTTATATGTTATGCGTTATGCGTTATGCGTTATGCGTTATGCGTTATGCGTAATGCGTTATGCGTTATGCGTTATGCGTTATGCGTTATGCGTTGTTCGTTATGCGTTATGCGTTGGGCGTAATACGTTTGCGTTATGCGTTATGCGTTATGCGTTATGCGTTATGCGTTATGCGTTATGCGTTATGCGTTATGCGTTATGCGTTATGCGTTATGCGTTATGCGTTATGCGTTATGCGTTATGCGTTCTGTGTTGTGCGTTGTGCGTTGTGCGATATGCGTTATGCGTTATGGGTTATGGGTTATGCGTTATGCTATATGCGTTATGCATTTTGCGTTATGCGTTATGCGTTATGCGTTATGCGTTATGCGTTATGCGTTATGCATTATGCGTTATGCGTTATGCGTTGTGCGTTTGCGTTATGCGTTAGGCGTTATGCGTTATGCTTTATGCTTTATGCGTTATGAGTTATGAGTTATACGGTATGAGTTATGCGTTATGCGTTATGCGTTATGCGTTATGCGTTATGCGTTATGCGTTATGCGTTATGCGTTATGCGTTATGCGTTATGCGTTATGCGTTATGCGTTATGCGTTATGCGTTATGCGTTATGCGTTATGCGTTATGCGTTATGCGTTATGCGTTATGCGTTATGCGTTATGCTTTATGCGTTATGCGTTATGCGTTATGCGTTATGCGTTATGCGTTCTGTGTTGTGCGTTGTGCGTTGTGCGTTGTGCGATATGCGTTATGCGTTATGGGTTATGGGTTATGCGTTATGCTATATGCGTTATGCATTTTGCGTTATGCGTTATGCGTTATGCGTTATGCGTTATGCGTTATGCATTATGCGTTATGCGTTATGCGTTGTGCGTTTGCGTTATGCGTTAGGCGTTAGGCGTTATGCGTTATGCTTTATGCTTTATGCGTTATGAGTTATGAGTTATACGGTATGAGTTATGCGTTATGCGTTATGCGTTATGCGTTATGCGTTCTGGGTTGTGCGTTATGCGTTATGCGTTATGCGTTATGCGTTATGCGTTATGGGTTATGGGTTATGCGTTATGCGTTATGCGTTATGCGTTATGCGTTATGCTTTATGCGTTATGCGTTATGCGTTATGCGTTATGCGTTATGCGTTATGCATTTTGCGTTATGCGTTATGCGTAATACGTTTGCGTTATGCGTTATGCGTTATGCTTTATGCGTTATGCGTTATGCGTTATGCGTTATGCGTTATACGTTTGCGTTATGCGTTATGCGTTATGCGTTATGCGTTATGCTTTATGCGTTATGCGTAATGCGTTATACGTTTGCGTTGTGCGTTATGCGTTGGGCGTAATACGTTTGCGTTATGCGTTATGCGTTATGCGTTATGCGTTATGCGTTATGCGTTATGCGTTATGCGTTATGCGTTATGCGTTATGCGTTATGCATTATGCGTTATGCGTTATGCGTTGTGCGTTTGCGTTATGCGTTAGGCGTTATGCGTTATGCTTTATGCTTTATGCGTTATGAGTTATGAGTTATACGGTATGAGTTATGCGTTATGCGTTATGCGTTATGCGTTATGCGTTATGCGTTATGCGTTATGCGTTATGCGTTATGCGTTATGCGTTATGCGTTATGCGTTATGCGTTATGCGTTATGCGTTATGCGTTATGCGTTATGCGTTATGCGTTATGCGTTATGCGTTATGCGTTATGCGTTATGCGTTATGCGTTATGCGTTATGCGTTATGCGTTATGCGTTATCCGTTATGCTTTATGCGTTATGCGTTATGCGTTATGCGTTATGCGTTATGCGTTATGCGTTATGCGTTCTGTGTTGTGCGTTGTGCGTTGTGCGTTGTGCGATATGCGTTATGCGTTATGGGTTATGGGTTATGCGTTATGCTATATGCGTTATGCATTTTGCGTTATGCGTTATGCGTTATGCGTTATGCGTTATGCGTTATGCATTATGCGTTATGCGTTATGCGTTGTGCGTTTGCGTTATGCGTTAGGCGTTAGGCGTTATGCGTTATGCTTTATGCTTTATGCGTTATGAGTTATGAGTTATACGGTATGAGTTATGCGTTATGCGTTATGCGTTATGCGTTATGCGTTATGCGTTATGCGTTATGCGTTATGCGTTATGCGTTATGCGTTATGCGTTATGCGTTATGCGTTATGCGTTATGCGTTATGCGTTATGCGTTATGCGTTATGCGTTATGCGTTATGCGTTATGCGTTATGCGTTATGCGTTATGCGTTATGCGTTATGCGTTATGCGTTATGCGTTATGCGTTATGCGTTATGCGTTCTGCGTTGTGCGTTATGCGTTATGCGTTATGCGTTATGCGTTATGGGTTATGGGTTATGCGTTATGCGTTATGCGTTATGCGTTATGCGTTATGCGTTCTGGGTTGTGCGTTATGCGTTATGCGTTATGCGTTATGCGTTATGCGTTATGGGTTATGGGTTATGCGTTATGCGTTATGCGTTATGCGTTATGCGTTATGCTTTATGCGTTATGCGTTATGCGTTATGCGTTATGCGTTATGCGTTATGCGTTATGCATTTTGCGTTATGCGTTATGCGTAATACGTTTGCGTTATGCGTTATGCGTTATGCTTTATGCGTTATGCGTTATGCGTTATGCGTTATACGTTTGCGTTATGCGTTATGCGTTATGCGTTATGCGTTATGCTTTATGCGTTATGCGTTATGCGTTATGCGTTATACGTTTGCGTTGTGCGTTATGCGTTGGGCGTAATACGTTTGCGTTATGCGTTATGCGTTATGCGTTATGCGTTATGCGTTATGCGTTATGCGTTATGCGTTATGCGTTATGCGTTATGCGTTGGGCGTAATACGTTTGCGTTATGCGTTATGCGTTATGCTTTATGCGTTATGCGTTATGCGTTATACGGTATGAGTTATGCGTTATTCGTTATGCGTTATGCGTTATGCGTTATGCGTTATGCGTTATGCGTTATGCGTTAACGTTATGCGTTATGCCTTTTGCGTTATGCGTTATGCGTTTTGCGTTATACGTTATGCTTTATGCGTTATGCGTTATGAGTTATACGTTATGCGTTATGCGTTATGCGTTATGCGTTATGCGTTATGCGTTATGCGTTATATGGTATGCGTTATGCGTTATGCGTTATGCGTTATGCGTTATGCGTTATATGGTATGCGTTATGCGTTATGCGTTATGCGTTATGCGTTGTGCGTTTGCGTTATGCGTTAGGCGTTAGGCGTTATGCGTTATGCTTTATGCTTTATGCGTTATGAGTTATGAGTTATACGGTATGAGTTATGCGTTATGCGTTATGCGTTATGCGTTATGCGTTATGCGTTATGCGTTATGCGTTATGCGTTATGCGTTATGCGTTCTGCGTTGTGCGTTATGCGTTATGCGTTATGCGTTATGCGTTATGGGTTATGGGTTATGCGTTATGCGTTATGCGTTATGCGTTATGCGTTCTGGGTTGTGCGTTATGCGTTATGCGTTATGCGTTATGCGTTATGCGTTATGGGTTATGGGTTATGCGTTATGCGTTATGCGTTATGCGTTATGCGTTATGCTTTATGCGTTATGCGTTATGCGTTATGCGTTATGCGTTATGCGTTATGCATTTTGCGTTATGCGTTATGCGTAATACGTTTGCGTTATGCGTTATGCGTTATGCTTTATGCGTTATGCGTTATGCGTTATGCGTTATACGTTTGCGTTATGCGTTATGCGTTATGCGTTATGCATTTTGCGTTATGCGTTATGCGTAATACGTTTGCGTTATGCGTTATGCGTTATGCTTTATGCGTTATGCGTTATGCGTTATGCGTTATGCGTTATGCGTTATGCGTTATATGGTATGCGTTATGCGTTATGCGTTATGCGTTATGCGTTGTGCGTTTGCGTTATGCGTTAGGCGTTAGGCGTTATGCGTTATGCTTTATGCTTTATGCGTTATGAGTTATGAGTTATACGGTATGAGTTATGCGTTATGCGTTATGCGTTATGCGTTATGCGTTATGGGTTATGGGTTATGCGTTATGCGTTATGCGTTATGCGTTATGCGTTATGCTTTATGCGTTATGCGTTATGCGTTATGCGTTATGCGTTATGCGTTATGCGTTATGCGTTATGCATTTTGCGTTATGCGTTATGCGTAATACGTTTGCGTTATGCGTTATGCGTTATGCTTTATGCGTTATGCGTTATGCGTTATGCGTTATACGTTTGCGTTATGCGTTATGCGTTATGCGTTATGCGTTATGCTTTATGCGTTATGCGTTATGCGTTATGCGTTATACGTTTGCGTTATGCGTTATGCGTTGGGCGTAATACGTTTGCGTTATGCGTTATGCGTTATGCGTTATGCGTTATGCGTTATGCGTTATGCGTTGGGCGTAATACGTTTGCGTTATGCGTTATGCGTTATGCTTTATGCGTTATGCGTTATGCGTTATACGGTATGAGTTATGCGTTATTCGTTATGCGTTATGCGTTATGCGTTATGCGTTATGCGTTATGCGTTATGCGTTAACGTTATGCGTTATGCCTTTTGCGTTATGCGTTATGCGTTTTGCGTTATACGTTATGCTTTATGCGTTATGCGTTATGCGTTATGAGTTATACGTTATGCGTTATGCGTTATGCGTTATGCGTTATGCGTTATGCGTTATGCGTTATGCGTTATGCGTTATGCGTTATGCGTTATGCGTTAACGTTATGCGTTATGCCTTTTGCGTTATGCGTTATGCGTTTTGCGTTATACGTTATGCTTTATGCGTTATGCGTTATGAGTTATACGTTATGCGTTATGCGTTATGCGTTATGCGTTATGCGTTATGCGTTATATGGTATGCGTTATGCGTTATGCGTTATGCGTTATGCGTTGTGCGTTTGCGTTATGCGTTAGGCGTTAGGCGTTATGCGTTATGCTTTATGCTTTATGCGTTATGAGTTATGAGTTATACGGTATGAGTTATGCGTTATGCGTTATGCGTTATGCGTTATGCGTTATGCGTTATGCGTTATGCGTTATGCGTTATGCGTTATGCGTTATGCGTTATGCGTTATGCGTTATGCGTTATGCGTTATGCGTTATGCGTTATGCGTTATGCGTTATGCGTTATGCGTTATGCGTTATGCGTTATGCGTTATGCGTTATGCGTTAGGCGTTATGCGTTATGCGTTGTGCGTTATGCGTTATGCGTTATGCGTTACGCGTTATGGGTTATGGGTTATGCGTTATGCGTTATGCGTTATGCGTTATGCGTTCTGCGTTGTGCGTTATGCGTTATGCGTTATGCGTTATGCGTTATGCGTTATGGGTTATGGGTTATGCGTTATGCGTTATGCGTTATGCGTTATGCGTTATGCTTTATGCGTTATGCGTTATGCGTTATGTTTTATGCGTTATGCGTTATGCATTTTGCGTTATGCGTTATGCGTAATACGTTTGCGTTATGCGTTATGCGTTATGCGTTATGCTTTATGCGTTATGCGTTATGCGTTATACGTTTGCGTTATGCGTTATGCGTTATGCGTTATGCGTTATGCTTTATGCGTTATGCGTTATGCGTTATGCGTTATACGTTTGCGTTATGCGTTATGCGTTGGGCGTAATACGTTTGCGTTATGCGTTATGCGTTATGCGTTATGCGTTATGCGTTATGCGTTATGCGTTATGCGTTATGCGTTGGGCGTAATACGTTTGCGTTATGCGTTATGCGTTATGCTTTATGCGTTATGCGTTATGCGTTATACGGTATGAGTTATGCGTTATTCGTTATGCGTTATGCGTTTTGCGTTATGCGTTATGCGTTATGCGTTATGCGTTATGCGTTAACGTTATGCGTTATGCCTTTTGCGTTATGCGTTATGCGTTTTGCGTTATACGTTATGCTTTATGCGTTATGCGTTATGCGTTATGCGTTATGCGTTATGCGTTATGCGTTATGCGTTATGCGTTATGCGTTATGCGTTCTGTGTTGTGCGTTGTGCGTTGTGCGATATGCGTTATGCGTTATGGGTTATGGGTTGTGCGTTATGCTATATGCGTTATGCATTTTGCGTTATGCGTTATGCGTTATGCGTTATGCGTTATGTATTATGCGTTATGCGTTATGCGTTGTGCGTTTGCGTTATGCGTTAGGCGTTACGCGTGATCCATTATGCGTTATGCGTTATGCGTTATGCGTTATGCGTTATACGTTATGCGTTATGCGTTATGCGTTATGCGTTATGCGTTATGCGTGATGCGTTATGCGTTATGCGTTATGCGTTATGCGTTATGCGTTATGCGTTATGCGTTATGCATTATGCGTTGGGCGTAATACGTTTGCGTTATGCGTTATGCGTTATGCTTTATGCGTTATGCGTTATACGGTATGAGTTATGCGATATTCGTTATGCGTTATGCGTTATGCGTTATATGTTATGCGTTATGCGTTATGCGTTATGCGTTACGCATTATGCGTTATGCGTTATGCGTTATGCGTTATGCGTTATGCGTAATGCGTTATGCGTTATGCGTTATACGTCATGCTTTATGCGTTATGCGTTATGAGTTATACGTTATGCGTTATGCGTTATGCGTTATGCGTTATATGTTATGCGTTATGCGTTATGCGTTATGCGTTGTTCGTTATGCGTTATGCGGTGGGCGTAATACGTTTGCGTTATGCGTTATGCGTTATGCTTTTTGCGTTATGCGTTATGAGTTATACGTTATGCGTTATGCGTTATGCTTTATGCGTTATGAGTTATGAGTTATACGGTATGAGTTATGCGTTATGCGTTATGCGTTATGCGTTATGCGTTATGCGTTATGCGTTATGCGTTATTCGTTATGCGTTATGCGTTATGCGTTATGCGTTATGCGTTATGCGTTATGCGTTATGCGTTATGAGTTATACGTTATGCGTTATGCGTTATGCGTTATGCGTTATGCGTTATGCGTTATGCGTTATGCGTAATGCGTTATGCGTTATGCGTTAAGCGTTATGCGTTATGCGTTATGCGTTGTTCGTTATGCGTTATGCGTTATGCGTTATGCGTTATGCGTGATGCGTTATGCTTTTTGCGTTATGCGTTATGCGTTATGCGTTATTCGTTATGCGTTATGCGTTATGCGTTATGCGTAATGCGTTATGCGTTATGCGTTATGCGTTATGCGTTATGCGTTATGCGTTATGCGTTATGCGTTATGCGTTATGCGTTATGCGTTATGCGTTATGCGTTATGCGTTATGCGTTATGCGTTATGCGTTATGCGTTATGCGTTATGCGTTATGCGTTATGCGTTATGCGTTATGAGTTATACGTTATGCGTTAAACGTTATGCGTTATGCTTTATGCGTTATGCGTTATACGTTATGCGTTATGCGTTATGCGTTATGCGTTATGCGTTATGCGTTATGCGTTATGCGTTATGCGTTATGCGTTATGCGTTATGCGTTATGCGTTATGCGTTATGCGTTATGCGTTATGCGTTATGCGTTATGCGTTATGCGTTATGCGTTATGCGTTGTTCGTTATTCGTTATGCGTTGGGCGTAATACGTTTGCGTTATGCGTTATGCGTTATGCGTTATGCGTTATGCGTTATGCGTTATGCGTTATACGTTATGCGTTATGCGTTATGCGTTATGCGTTATGCGTTATGCGTTATGCGTTATGTGTTATGCGTTATGCGTTATGCGTTATGCGTTATGCGTTACGCGTTACGCGTTATGCGTTATGCGTTTTGCGTTATGCGTTATGCGTTATGCGTTATGCGTTATGCGTTATGCGTTATGCGTTGTTCGTTATTCGTTATGCGTTGGGCGTAATACGTTTGCGTTATGCGTTATGCGTTATGCGTTATGCGTTATGCGTTATGCGTTATGCGTTATGCGTTATGCGTTATGCGTTATGCGTTCTGTGTTGTGCGTTGTGCGTTGTGCGATATGCGTTATGCGTTATGGGTTATGGGTTATGCGTTATGCTATATGCGTTATGCATTTTGCGTTATGCGTTATGCGTTATCCGTTATGCGTTATGCGTTATGCGTTATGCATTATGCGTTATGCGTTATGCGTTATGCGTTACGCGTTACGCGTTATGCGTTATGCGTTATGCGTTATGCGTTATGCGTTATGCGTTATGCGTTATGCGTTATGCGTTATGCGTTGTTCGTTATTCGTTATGCGTTGGGCGTAATACGTTTGCGTTATGCGTTATGCGTTATGCGTTATGCGTTATGCGTTATGCGTTATGCGTTATACGTTATGCGTTATGCGTTATGCGTTATGCGTTATGCGTTATGCGTTATGCGTTATGTGTTATGCGTTATGCGTTATGCGTTATGCGTTATGCGTTACGCGTTACGCGTTATGCGTTATGCGTTTTGCGTTATGCGTTATGCGTTATGCGTTATGCGTTATGCGTTATGCGTTATGCGTTGTTCGTTATTCGTTATGCGTTGGGCGTAATACGTTTGCGTTATGCGTTATGCGTTATGCGTTATGCGTTATGCGTTATGCGTTATGCGTTATGCGTTATGCGTTATGCGTTATGCGTTATGCGTTATGCGTTCTGTGTTGTGCGTTGTGCGTTGTGCGATATGCGTTATGCGTTATGGGTTATGGGTTATGCGTTATGCTATATGCGTTATGCATTTTGCGTTATGCGTTATGCGTTATCCGTTATGCGTTATGCGTTATGCGTTATGCATTATGCGTTATGCGTTATGCGTTGTGCGTTTGCGTTATGCGTTAGGCGTTATGCGTTATGCTTTATGCGTTATGAGTTATGAGTTATACGGTATGAGTTATGCGTTATGCGTTATGCGTTATGCGTTAGGCGTTATGCGTTATGCTTTATGCGTTATGAGTTATGAGTTATACGGTATGAGTTATGCGTTATGCGTTATGCGTTATGCGTTATGCGTTATGCGTTATGCGTTATGCGTTATGCGTTATGCGTAATACGTTATGCGTTATGCGTTATGCGTTGTTCGTTATGCGTTATGCGTTGGGCGTAATACGTTTGCGTTATGCGTTATGCGTTATGCGTTATGCGTTATGCGTTATGCGTTATGCGTTATGCGTTATGCGTTATGCGTTATGCGTTATGCGTTATGCGTTGGGCGTAATACGTTTGCGTTATGCGTTATGCGTTATGCTTTATGCGTTATGCGTTATGCGTTATACGGTATGAGTTATGCGTTATTCGTTATGCGTTATGCGTTATGCGTTATGCGTTATGCGTTATGCGTTATGCGTTATGCGTTATGCGTTATGCGTTAACGTTATGCGTTATGCCTTTTGCGTTATGCGTTATGCGTTTTGCGTTATACGTTATGCTTTATGCGTTATGCGTTATGAGTTATACGTTATGCGTTATGCGTTATGCGTTATGCGTTATGCGTTATTCGTTATGCGTTATGCGTTATGCGTTATGCGTTATGCGTTATGCGTTATGCGTTATGCGTTATGCGTTATGAGTTATACGTTATGCGTTCTGCGTTATGCGTTATGCGTTATGCGTTATGCGTTATGCGTAATGCGTTATGCGTTATGCGTTAAGCGTTATGCGTTATGCGTTATGCGTTGTTCGTTATGCGTTATGCGTTATGCGTTATGCATTATGCGTAATGCGTTATGCGTTATGCGTTATGCGTTATGCGTTATGCGGTATGCGTTATGCGTTATGCGTTATGCGTTATGCGTTATGCGTTATGCGTTATGCGTTATGCGTTATGCGTTATGCGTTATGCGTTATGCATTATGCGTTATGCGTTATGCGTTGTGCGTTTGCGTTATGCGTTAGGCGTTATGCGTTATGCTTTATGCGTTATGAGTTATGAGTTATACGGTATGAGTTATGCGTTATGCGTTATGCGTTATGCGTTATGCGTTATGCGTTATGCGTTATGCGTTATGCGTTATGCGTTATTCGTTATGCGTTATGCGTTATGCGTTATGCGTTATGCGTTATGCGTTATGCGTTATGCGTTATGCGTTATGAGTTATACGTTATGCGTTATGCGTTATGCGTTATGCGTTATGCGTTATACGTTATGCGTAATGCGTTATGCGTTATGCGTTAAGCGTTATGCGTTATGCGTTATGCGTTGTTCGTTATGCGTTATGCGTTATGCGTTATGCGTTATGCGTTATGCGTGATGCGTTATGCTTTTTGCGTTATGCGTTATGCGTTATGCGTTATGCGTTATGCGTTATGCGTTATGCATTATGCGTAATGCGTTATGCGTTATGCGTTATGCGTTATGCGTTATGCGGTATGCGTTATGCGTTATGCGTTATGCGTTATGCGTTATGCGTTATGCGTTATGCGTTATGAGTTATACGTTATGCGTTAAACGTTATGCGTTATGCTTTATGCGTTATGCGTTATACGTTATGCGTTATGCGTTATGCGTTATGCGTTATGCGTTATGCGTTATGCGTTATGCGTTATGCGTTATGCGTTATGCGTTATGCGTTATGCGTTACGCGTTACGCGTTATGCGTTATGCGTTATGCGTTATGCGTTATGCGTTATGCGTTATGCGTTATGCGTTATGCTTTATGCGTTATGCGTAATACGTTATGCGTTATGCGTTATGCGTTATGCGTTATGCGTTGTTCGTTATGCGTTATGCGTTGGGCGTAATACGTTTGCGTTATGCGTTATGCGTTATGCGTTATGCGTTATGCGTTATGCGTTATGCGTTATGAGTTATACGTTATGCGTTATGCGTTATGCGTTATGCGTTATGCGTTATGCGTAATGCGTTATGCGTAATGCGTTATGCGTTATGCGTTATGCGTTATGCGTTATGCGTTATGCGTTATGCGTTATGCGTTATGCGTTATGAGTTATACGTTATGCGTTATGCGTTATGCGTTATGCGTTATGCGTTATGCGTAATGCGTTATGCGTTATGCGTTAAGCGTTATGCGTTATGCGTTATGCGTTATGCCTTATGCGTTATGCATTTTGCGTTATGCGTTATACGTTATGCGTTATGCGTTATGCGTTATGCGTTATGCATTATGCGTTATGCGTTATGCGTTGTGCGTTTGCGTTATGCGTTAGGCGTTATGCGTTATGCTTTATGCGTTATGAGTTATGAGTTATACGGTATGAGTTATGCGTTATGCGTTATGCGTTATGCGTTATGCGTTATGCGTTATTCGTTATGCGTTATGCGTTATGCGTTATGCGTTATGCGTTATGCGTTATGCGTTATGAGTTATACGTTATGCGTTATGCGTTATGCGTTATGCGTTATGCGTTATGCGTAATGCGTTATGCGTTATGCGTTAAGCGTTATGCGTTATGCGTTATGCGTTGTTCGTTATGCGTTATGCGTTTTGCGTTATGCGTTATGCGTTATGCGTGTTGCGTTATGCTTTTTGCGTTATGCGTTATGCGTTATGCGTTATGCGTTATGCGTTATGCGTTATGCGTAATGCGTTATGCGTTATGCGTTATGCGTTATGCGTTATGCGTTATGCGTTATGCGTTATGCGTTATGCGTTATGCGTTATGCGTTATGCGTTATGCGTTATGCGTTATGCGTTATGCGTTATGCGTTATGCGTTATGCGTTATGCGTTATGCGTTATGCTTTATGCGTTGTTCGTTATGCGTTATGCGTTATGCGTTATGCGTTATGCGTTATGCGTTATGCGTTATGCGTTATGCGTTATGCGTTAGGCGTTATGCGTTATGCGTTACGCGTTATGCGTTATGCGTTATGCGTTATGCGTTATGCATTATGCGTTATGCGTTATGCGTTGTGCGTTTGCGTTATGCGTTAGGCGTTATGCGTTATGCTTTATGCGTTATGAGTTATGAGTTATACGGTATGAGTTATGCGTTATGCGTTATGCGTTATGCGTTATGCGTTATGCGTTATGCGTTATGCGTTATGCGTTATGCGTTATGCGTTATGCGTTATGCGTTATGCGTTATGCGTTATGCGTTATGCGTTATGCGTTATGCGTTATGCGTTATGCGTTATGCGTTATGCGTTATGCGTTATGCGTTATGCGTTATGCGTTATGCGTTATGCGTTATGCGTTATGCGTTATGCTTTATGCGTTATTCGTTATGCGTTATGCGTTATGCGTTATGCGTTATGCGTTATGCGTTATGCGTTATGCGTTATGCGTTATGCGTTATGCGTTATGCGTTATGCGTTATGCGTTATGCGTTATGCGTTATGCGTTATGCGTTATGCGTTATGCGTTATGCGTTATGCGATATGCTATTTGCGTTATGCGTTATGCGTTATGCGTTATGCGTTATGCGTTATGCGTTGTGCGTTATACGTTTGCGTTTTGCGTTATGCGTTATGCGTTATGCGTTATGCGTTATGCGTTATGCGTTATGCGATATGCTATTTGCGTTATGCGTTATGCGTTATGCGTTATGCGTTATGCGTTGTGCGTTATACGTTTGCGTTTTGCGTTATGCGTTGTCCGTTATGCGTTATGCTTTATGCGTTATGCGTTATGCGTTATGCGTTATGCGTTATGCATTTTGCGTTATGCGCCATGCGTTATGCGTTATGAGTTATGCGTTATGAGTTATGCGTTATGCGTTATGCGTTATGCGTTATGCGTTATGCGTTATGCGTTATGCGTTATGCGTTATGCGTTATGCGTTATGCGTTATGCGTTATGCGTTATGCGTTATGCGTTATGCGTTATGCGTTATGCGTTATGCGTTATGCGTTATGCGTTATGCGTTATGCGTTATGCGTTATGAGTTATACGTTATGCGTTATGCGTTATGCGTTATGCGTTATGCGTTATGCGTAATGCGTTATGCGTTATGCGTTAAGCGTTATGCGTTATGCGTTATGCGTTATGCCTTATGCGTTATGCATTTTGCGTTATGCGTTATACGTTATGCGTTATGCGTTATGCGTTGTGCGTTATGCATTATGCGTTATGCGTTATGCGTTGTGCGTTTGCGTTATGCGTTAGGCGTTATGCGTTATGCTTTATGCGTTATGAGTTATGAGTTATACGGTATGAGTTATGCGTTATGCGTTATGCGTTATGCGTTATGCGTTATTCGTTATGCGTTATGCGTTATGCGTTATGCGTTATGCGTTATGCGTTATGCGTTATGAGTTATACGTTATGCGTTATGCGTTATGCGTTATGCGTTATGCGTTATGCGTAATGCGTTATGCGTTATGCGTTAAGCGTTATGCGTTATGCGTTATGCGTTATGCGTTATGCGTTATGCGTTATGCGTTATGCGTTATGCGTTATGCGTGTTGCGTTATGCTTTTTGCGTTATGCGTTATGCGTTATGCGTTATGCGTTATGCGTTATGCGTTATGCGTAATGCGTTATGCGTTATGCGTTATGCGTTATGCGTTATGCGTTATGCGTTATGCGTTATGCGTTATGCGTTATGCGTTATGCGTTATGCGTTATGCGTTATGCGTTATGCGTTATGCGTTATGCGTTATGCGTTATGCGTTATGCTTTATGCGTTATTCGTTATGCGTTATGCGTTATGCGTTATGCGTTATGCGTTATGCGTTATGCGTTATGCGTTATGCGTTATGCGTTAGGCGTTATGCGTTATGCGTTACGCGTTATGCGTTATGCGTTATGCGTTATGCGTTATGCATTATGCGTTATGCGTTATGCGTTGTGCGTTTGCGTTATGCGTTAGGCGTTATGCGTTATGCTTTATGCGTTATGAGTTATAAGTTATACGGTATGAGTTATGCGTTATGCGTTATGCGTTATGCGTTATGCGTTATGCGTTATGCGTTATGCGTTATGCGTTATGCGTTATGCGTTATGCGTTATGCGTTATGCGTTATGCGTTATGCGTTATGCGTTATGCGTTATGCGTTATGCGTTATGCGTTATGCGTTATGCGTTATGCGTTATGCGTTATGCTTTATGCGTTATTCGTTATGCGTTATGCGTTATGCGTTATGCGTTATGCGTTATGCGTTATGCGTTATGCGTTATGCGTTATGCGTTATGCGTTATGCGTTATGCGTTATGCGTTATGCGATATGCTATTTGCGTTATGCGTTATGCGTTATGCGTTATGCGTTATGCGTTATGCGTTGTGCGTTATACGTTTGCGTTTTGCGTTATGCGTTATGCGTTATGCGTTATGCGTTATGCGTTATGCGTTATGCGATATGCTATTTGCGTTATGCGTTATGCGTTATGCGTTATGCGTTATGCGTTATGCGTTGTGCGTTATACGTTTGCGTTTTGCGTTATGCGTTGTCCGTTATGCGTTATGCTTTATGCGTTATGCGTTATGCGTTATGCGTTATGCGTTATGCTTTATGCGTTATTCGTTATGCGTTATGCGTTATGCGTTATGCGTTATGCGTTATGCGTTATGCGTTATGCGTTATGCGTTATGCGTTAGGCGTTATGCGTTATGCGTTACGCGTTATGCGTTATGCGTTATGCGTTATGCGTTATGCATTATGCGTTATGCGTTATGCGTTGTGCGTTTGCGTTATGCGTTAGGCGTTATGCGTTATGCTTTATGCGTTATGAGTTATGAGTTATACGGTATGAGTTATGCGTTATGCGTTATGCGTTATGCGTTATGCGTTATGCGTTATGCGTTATGCGTTATGCGTTATGCGTTATGCGTTATGCGTTATGCGTTATGCGTTATGCGTTATGCGTTATGCGTTATGCGTTATGCGTTATGCGTTATGCGTTATGCGTTATGCGTTATGCGTTATGCGTTATGCGTTATGCGTTATGCGTTATGCGTTATGCGTTATGTTTTATGCGTTATTCGTTATGCGTTATGCGTTATGCGTTATGCGTTATGCGTTATGCGTTATGCGTTATGCGTTATGCGTTATGCGTTATGCGTTATGCGTTATGCGTTATGCGTTATGCGATATGCGTTATGCGTTATGCGTTATGCGTTATGCGTTATGCGTTATGCGTTGTGCGTTATACGTTTGCGTTTTGCGTTATGCGTTATGCGTTATGCGTTATGCGTTATGCGTTATGCGTTATGCGATATGCTATTTGCGTTATGCGTTATGCGTTATGCGTTATGCGTTATGCGTTGTGCGTTATACGTTTGCGTTTTGCGTTATGCGTTGTCCGTTATGCGTTATGCTTTATGCGTTATGCGTTATGCGTTATGCATTTTGCGTTATGCGCCATGCGTTATGCGTTATGAGTTATGCGTTATGAGTTATGCGTTATGCGTTATGCGTTATGCGTTATGCGTTATGCGTTATGCGTTATGCGTTATGCGTTATGCGTTATGCGTTATGCGTTATGCGTTATGCGTTATGCGTTATGCGTTATGCGTTATGCGTTATGCGTTATGCTTTATGCGTTATTCGTTATGCGTTATGCGTTATGCGTTATGCGTTATGCGTTATGCGTTATGCGTTATGCGTTATGCGTTATGCGTTAGGCGTTATGCGTTATGCGTTACGCGTTATGCGTTATGCGTTATGCGTTATGCGTTATGCATTATGCGTTATGCGTTATGCGTTGTGCGTTTGCGTTATGCGTTAGGCGTTATGCGTTATGCTTTATGCGTTATGAGTTATGAGTTATACGGTATGAGTTATGCGTTATGCGTTATGCGTTATGCGTTATGCGTTATGCGTTATGCGTTATGCGTTATGCGTTATGCGTTATGCGTTATGCGTTATGCGTTATGCGTTATGCGTTATGCGTTATGCGTTATGCGTTATGCGTTATGCGTTATGCGTTATGCGTTATGCGTTATGCGTTATGCTTTATGCGTTATTCGTTATGCGTTATGCGTTATGCGTTATGCGTTATGCGTTATGCGTTATGCGTTATGCGTTATGCGTTATGCGTTATGCGTTATGCGTTATGCGATATGCTATTTGCGTTATGCGTTATGCGTTATGCGTTATGCGTTATGCGTTATGCGTTGTGCGTTATACGTTTGCGTTTTGCGTTATGCGTTATGCGTTATGCGTTATGCGTTATGCGTTATGCGTTATGCGATATGCTATTTGCGTTATGCGTTATGCGTTATGCGTTATGCGTTATGCGTTATGCGTTGTGCGTTATACGTTTGCGTTTTGCGTTATGCGTTGTCCGTTATGCGTTATGCTTTATGCGTTATGCGTTATGCGTTATGCGTTATGCGTTATGCATTTTGCGTTATGCGCCATGCGTTATGCGTTATGAGTTATGCGTTATGAGTTATGCGTTATGCGTTATGCGTTATGCGTTATGCGTTATGCGTTATGCGTTATGCGTTATGCGTTATGCGTTATGCGTTATGCGTTATGCGTTATGCGTTATGCGTGATGCGTTATGCTTTTTGCGTTATGCGTTATGCGTTATGAGTTATACGTTATGCGTTAAGCGTTATGCGTTATGCTTTATGCGTTATGCGTTATGCGTTATGCGTTATGCGTTATGCGTTATGCGATATGCTATATGCGTTATGCGTTATGCGTTATGCGTTATGCGTTATGCGTTATGCGTTGTGCGTTATACGTTTGCGTTTTGCGTGATGTGTTATGCTTTTTGCGTTATGTGGTATGAGTTATACGTTATGCGTTAAGCGTTATGCGTTATGCGTTATGCGTTATGCGTTATGCGTTATGCGTTATGCGTTATGCGTTATGCATTATGCGTTATGCGTTATGCGTTGTGCGTTTGCGTTATGCGTTAGGCGTTATGCGTTATGCTTTATGCGTTATGAGTTATGAGTTATACGGTATGAGTTATGCGTTATGCGTTATGCGTTATGCGTTATGCGTTATGCGTTATGCGTTATGCGTTATGCGTTATGCGTTATGCGTTATGCGTTATGCGTTATGCGTTATGCGTTATGCGTTATGCGTTATGCGTTATGCGTTATGCGTTATGCGTTATGCGTTATGCGTTATGCGTTATGCGTTATGCGTTATGCGTTATGCGTTGTGCGTTTGCGTTATGCGTTAGGCGTTATGCGTTATGCTTTATGCGTTATGAGTTATGAGTTATACGGTATGAGTTATGCGTTATGCGTTATGCGTTATGCGTTATGCGTTATGCGTTATGCGTTATGCGTTATGCGTTATGCGTTATGCGTTATGCGTTATGCGTTATGCGTTATGCGTTATGCGTTATGCGTTATGCGTTATGCGTTATGCGTTATGCGTTATGCGTTATGCGTTATGCGTTATGCGTTATGCGTTATGCGTTATGCGTTATGCGTTATGCGTTATGCGTTATGCGTTATGCGTTATGCGTTATGCGTTATGCTTTATGCGTTATTCGTTATGCGTTATGCGTTATGCGTTATGCGTTATGCGTTATGCGTTATGCGTTATGCGTTATGCGTTATGCGTTATGCGTTATGCGTTATGCGATATGCTATTTGCGTTATGCGTTATGCGTTATGCGTTATGCGTTATGCGTTATGCGTTGTGCGTTATACGTTTGCGTTTTGCGTTATGCGTTATGCGTTATGCGTTATGCGTTATGCGTTATGCGTTATGCGTTATGCGATATGCTATTTGCGTTATGCGTTATGCGTTATGCGTTATGCGTTATGCGTTGTGCGTTATACGTTTGCGTTTTGCGTTATGCGTTGTCCGTTATGCGTTATGCTTTATGCGTTATGCGTTATGCGTTATGCGTTATGCATTTTGCGTTATGCGCCATGCGTTATGCGTTATGAGTTATGCGTTATGAGTTATGCGTTATGCGTTATGCGTTATGCGTTATGCGTTATGCGTTATGCGTTATGCGTTATGCGTTATGCGTTATGCGTTATGCGTTATGCGTTATGCGTTATGCGTTATGCGTTATGCGTTATGCGTTATGCGTTATGCGTTATGCGTTATGCGTTATGCGTTATGCGTTATGCGTTATGCGTTATGCGTTATGCGTTATGCGTTATGCGTTATGCGTGATGCGTTATGCTTTTTGCGTTATGCGTTATGCGTTATGAGTTATACGTTATGCGTTAAGCGTTATGCGTTATGCTTTATGCGTTATGCGTTATGCGTTATGCGTTATGCGTTATGCGTTATGCGATATGCTATATGCGTTATGCGTTATGCGTTATGCGTTATGCGTTATGCGTTATGCGTTGTGCGTTATACGTTTGCGTTTTGCGTGATGTGTTATGCTTTTTGCGTTATGTGTTATGAGTTATACGTTATGCGTTAAGCGTTATGCGTTATGCGTTATGCGTTATGCGTTATGCGTTATGCGTTATGCGTTATGCGTTATGCGTTATGCGTTATGCGTTATGCGTTATGCGTTATGCGTTATGCGTTATGCGTTATGCGTTATGCGTTATGCGTTATGCGTTATGCGTTATGCGTTATGCGTTATGCGTTATGCGTTATGCGTTATGCGTTATGCGTTATGCGTTATGCGTTATGCGTTATGCGTTATGCGTTATGCGTTATGCGTTATGCGTTAGGCGTTATGCGTTATGCGTTATGCGTTATGAGTTATACGTTATGCATTAAGCGTTATGCGTTATGCTTTATGCGTTATGCGTTATACGTTATGCGTTATGCGTTATGCGTTATGCGTTATGCGTTATGCGTTATGCGTTATGCGTTATGCGTTATGCGTGATGCGTTATGCTTTATGTGTTATGCGTTTTGAGTTATACGTTATGCGTTATGCGTTATGCGTTATGCGTTATGCTTTATGCGTTATACGTTATGCGTTATGCGTTATGCGTTATGCGTTATGCGTTATGCGTTATGCGTTATGCGTTATGCGTTATGCGTTATGCGTTTTGCGTTATGCGTGATGCGTTATGCTTTTTGCGTTATGCGTTATGAGTTATACGTTATGCGTTAAGCGTTATGCGTTATGCCTTATACGTTATGCGTGATCCATTATGCGTTATGCGTTATGCGTTATGCGTTATGCGTTCTGTGTTGTGCGTTATGCGTTATGCGTTATGCGTTATACGTTATGCGTTATGCGTTATGCGTTATGCGTTGTGCGTTATGCGTTATGCGTTATGCGTTATGCGTTATGCGTTATGAGTTATACGTTATGCGTTAAGCGTTATGCGTTATACGTTATGCGTTATGCGTTATGCGTTATGCGTTATGCGTTATGCATTATGCGTTATGCGTTATGCGTTATGCGTTATGCGTTATGCGTTAAGCGTTATGCGTTATGCGTTATGAGTTATGCGTGATCCGTTATGCGTTACGCGTTATGCGTTATGCGTTATGCGCCATGCGTTATGCGTTATGAGTTATGCGTTATGCGTTATGCGTTATGCGTTATGCGTTATGCGTTATACGTTATGCGTTATGCGTTATGCGTTATGCGTTGTGCGTTATTCGTTATGCGTTATGCGTTATGCGTTATGCGTTACGCGTTACGCGTTATGCGTTATGCGTTATGCGTTATGCGTTAATCGTTATGCGTTATGCGTTATGCGTTATGCGTTATGCGTTATGCGTTATGCGTTATGCGTTATGCGTTATGCGTTATGCGTTATGCGTTATGCGTTATGCGTTATGCGTTATGCGTTATGCGTTATGCGTTATGCGTTATGCGTTATGCGTTATGCATTATGCGTGATGTGTTATGCTTTTTGCGTTATGTGTTATGAGTTATACGTTATGCGTTATGCGTTATGCGATATGCTATATGCGTTATGCGTTATGCGTTATGCGTTATGCGTTGTGGGTTATACGTTTGCGTTATGCGTTATGCGTTATCCGTTATGCGTTATGCTTTATGCGTTATGCGTTATGCGTTATGCGTTATGCGTTATGCGTTATGCGTTATGGGTTATGCGTTATGCGTTATGCGTTATGCGTTATGCGTTTTGCGTTATGCGTGATGCGTTATGCTTTTTGCGTTATGCGTTATGAGTTATACGTTATGCGTTAAGCGTTATGCGTTATGCCTTATACGTTATGCGTGATCCATTATGCGTTATGCGTCATGCGTTATGCGTTATGCGTTCTGTGTTGTGCGTTGTGCGTTGTGCGATATGCGTTATGCGTTATGGGTTATGGGTTATGCGTTATGCTATATGCGTTATGCATTTTGCGTTATGCGTTATGCGTTATGCGTTATGCGTTATGCGTTATGCATTATGCATTATGCGTTATGCGTTATGCGATATGCATATGCGTTATGCGTTATGCGTTAATCGTTATGCGTTATGCGTTATGCGTTATGCGTTATGCGTTATGCGTTATGCGTTATGCGTTATGCGATATGCGTTATGCGTTATGCGTTATGCGTTATGCGTTATGCGTTATGAGTTATACGTTATGCATTAAGCGTTATGCGTTATGCGTTATGCGTTATGCGTTATGCGTTATGCGTTATGCGTTATGCGTTATGCGTTATGAGTTATACGTTATGCATTAAGCGTTATGCGTTATGCTTTATGCGTTATGCGTTATACGTTATGCGTTATGCGTTATGCGTTATGCGTTATGCGTTATGCGTTATGCGTTATGCGTTATGCGTTATGCGTGATGCGTTATGCTTTATGTGTTATGCGTTTTGAGTTATACGTTATGCGTTATGCGTTATGCGTTGTGCGTTATGCTTTATGCGTTATGCGTTATGCGTTATGCGTTATGCGTTATGCGTTATGCGTTATGCGTTATGCGTTATGCGTTATGCGTTATGCGTTATGCGTTATGCGTTTTGCGTTATGCGTGATGCGTTATGCTTTTTGCGTTATGCGTTATGAGTTATACGTTATGCGTTAAGCGTTATGCGTTATGCCTTATACGTTATGCGTGATCCATTATGCGTTATGCGTTATGCGTTATGCGTTATGCGTTCTGTGTTGTGCGTTATGCGTTATGCGTTATGCGTTATGCATTTTGCGTTATGCGCCAAGCGTTATGCGTTATGCGTTATGCGTTATGCGTTATGCGTTATGCGATATGCTATATGCGTTATGCGTTATGCGTTATGCGTTATGCGTTATGCGTTATGCGTTGTGGGTTATACGTTTGCGTTATGCGTTATGCGTTATGCATTTTGCGTTATGCGTTATGCGTTATGCTTTATGCGTTATGCGTTATGCGTTATGCGTTATGCGTTATGCGTTGTTCGTTATGCGTTATGCGTTATGCGTTATGCGTTATGCGTTATGCGTTATGCGTTATGCGTTTTGCGTTATGCGTTATGCGTTATGCGTTATGCGTTCTGTGTTGTGCGTTGTGCGTTGTGCGATATGCGTTATGCGTTATGGGTTATGGGTTGTGCGTTATGCTATATGAGTTATGCATTTTGCGTTATGCGTTATGCGTTATGCGTTATGCGTTATGCGTTATGCGTTATGCATTATGCGTTATGCGTTATGCGTTGTGCGTTTGCGTTATGCGTTAGGCGTTATGCGTTATGCTTTATGCGTTATGAGTTATGAGTTATAGGGTATGAGTTATGCGTTATGCGTTATGCGTTATGCGTTATGCGTTATGCGTTATGCGTTATGCGTTATGCGTTTTGCGTTATACGTTATGCTTTATGCGTTATGCGTTATGAGTTATACGTTATGCGTTATGCGTTATGCGTTATGCGTTAACGTTATGCGTTATGCCTTTTGCGTTATGCGTTATGCGTTTTGCGTTATACGTTATGCTTTATGCGTTATGCGTTATGAGTTATACGTTATGCGTTATGCGTTATGCGTTATGCGTTATACGGTATGCGTTATGCGTTATGCGTTATGCGTTGTTCGTTATGCGTTATGCGTTGGGCGTAATACGTTTGCGTTATGCGTTATGCGTTATGCGTTATGCGTTATGCGTTATGCGTTATGCGTTATGCGTTATGCGTTATGCGTTATGCGTTATGCGTTATGCGTTATGCGTTATGCCTTATGCGTTCTGTGTTGTGCGTTGTGCGTTGTGCGATATGCGTTATGCGTTATGGGTTATGGGTTATGCGTTATGCTATATGCGTTATGCATTTTGCGTTATGCGTTATGCGTTATGCGTTATGCGTTATGCGTTATGCATTATGCGTTATGCGTTATGCGTTGTGCGTTTGCGTTATGCGTTAGGCGTTATGCGTTATGCTTTATGCGTTATGAGTTATGAGTTATACGGTATGAGTTATGCGTTATGCGTTATGCGTTATGCGTTATGCGTTATGCGTTATGCGTTATGCGTTATGCGTTATTCGTTATGCGTTATGCGTTATGCGTTATGCGTTATGCGTTATGCGTTATGCGTTATGCGTTATGCGTTATGAGTTATACGTTATGCGTTATGCGTTATGCGTTATGCGTTATGCGTTATGCGTTATGCGTAATGCGTTATGCGTTATGCGTTAAGCGTTATGCGTTATGCGTTATGCGTTGTTCGTTATGCGTTATGCGTTATGCGTTATGCGTTATGCGTTATGCGTTATGCGTTATGCTTTTTGCGTTATGCGTTATGCGTTATGCGTTATGCGTTATGCGTTATGCGTTATGCGTTATGCGTAATGCGTTATGCGTTATGCGTTATGCGTTATGCGTTATGCGGTATGCGTTATGCGTTATGCGTTATGCGTTATGCGTTATGCGTTATGCGTTATGCGTTATGAGTTATACGTTATGCGTTAAACGTTATGCGTTATGCTTTATGCGTTATGCGTTATACGTTATGCGTTATGCGTTATGCGTTATGCGTTATGCGTTATGCGTTATGCGTTATGCGTTATGCGTTATGCGTTATGCGTTATGCGTTACGCGTTACGCGTTATGCGTTATGCGTTATGCGTTATGCGTTATGCGTTATGCGTTATGCGTTATGCTTTATGCGTTATGCGTAATACGTTATGCGTTATGCGTTATGCGTTATGCGTTATGCGTTGTTCGTTATGCGTTATGCGTTGGGCGTAATACGTTTGCGTTATGCGTTATGCGTTATGCGTTATGCGTTATGCGTTATGCGTTATGCGTTATGCGTTATGAGTTATACGTTATGCGTTATGCGTTATGCGTTATGCGTTATGCGTTATGCGTAATGCGTTATGCGTAATGCGTTATGCGTTATGCGTTATGCGTTATGCGTTATGCGTTATGCGTTATGCGTTATGCGTTATGCGTTATGAGTTATACGTTATGCGTTATGCGTTATGCGTTATGCGTTATGCGTTATGCGTAATGCGTTATGCGTTATGCGTTAAGCGTTATGCGTTATGCGTTATGCGTTATGCCTTATGCGTTATGCATTTTGCGTTATGCGTTATACGTTATGCGTTATGCGTTATGCGTTATGCATTATGCGTTATGCGTTATGCGTTGTGCGTTTGCGTTATGCGTTAGGCGTTATGCGTTATGCTTTATGCGTTATGAGTTATGAGTTATACGGTATGAGTTATGCGTTATGCGTTATGCGTTATGCGTTATGCGTTATTCGTTATGCGTTATGCGTTATGCGTTATGCGTTATGCGTTATGCGTTATGAGTTATACGTTATGCGTTATGCGTTATGCGTTATGCGTTATGCGTTATGCGTAATGCGTAATGCGTTATGCGTTAAGCGTTATGCGTTATGCGTTATGCGTTGTTCGTTATGCGTTATGCGTTATGCGTTATGCGTTATGCGTTATGCGTGTTGCGTTATGCTTTTTGCGTTATGCGTTATGCGTTATGCGTTATGCGTTATGCGTTATGCGTAATGCGTTATGCGTTATGCGTAATGCGTTATGCGTTATGCGTTATGCGTTATGCGTTATGCGTTATGCGTTATGCGTTATGCGTTATGCGTTATGCGTTATGCGTTATGCGTTATGCGTTATGCGTTATGCGTTATGCGTTATGCGTTATGCGTTATGCTTTATGCGTTATTCGTTATGCGTTATGCGTTATGCGTTATGCGTTATGCGTTATGCGTTATGCGTTATGCGTTATGCGTTATGAGTTATACGTTATGCATTAAGCGTTATGCGTTATGCTTTATGCGTTATGCGTTATACGTTATGCGTTATGCGTTATGCGTTATGCGTTATGCGTTATGCGTTATGCGTTATGCGTTATGCGTTATGCGTTATGCGTGATGCGTTATGCTTTATGTGTTATGCGTTTTGAGTTATACGTTATGCGTTATGCGTTATGCGTTGTGCGTTATGCTTTATGCGTTATGCGTTATGCGTTATGCGTTATGCGTTATGCGTTATGCGTTATGCGTTATGCGTTATGCGTTATGCGTTATGCGTTATGCGTTTTGCGTTATGCGTGATGCGTTATGCTTTTTGCGTTATGCGTTATGAGTTATACGTTATGCGTTAAGCGTTATGCGTTATGCCTTATACGTTATGCGTGATCCATTATGCGTTATGCGTTATGCGTTATGCGTTATGCGTTCTGTGTTGTGCGTTATGCGTTATGCGTTATGCGTTATGCATTTTGCGTTATGCGCCAAGCGTTATGCGTTATGCGTTATGCGTTATGCGTTATGCGTTATGCGTTATGCGTTATGCCTTATGCGTTCTGTGTTGTGCGTTGTGCGTTGTGCGATATGCGTTATGCGTTATGGGTTATGGGTTATGCGTTATGCTATATGCGTTATGCATTTTGCGTTATGCGTTATGCGTTATGCGTTATGCGTTATGCGTTATGCATTATGCGTTATGCGTTATGCGTTGTGCGTTTGCGTTATGCGTTAGGCGTTATGCGTTATGCTTTATGCGTTATGAGTTATGAGTTATACGGTATGAGTTATGCGTTATGCGTTATGCGTTATGCGTTATGCGTTATGCGTTATGCGTTATGCGTTATGCGTTATTCGTTATGCGTTATGCGTTATGCGTTATGCGTTATGCGTTATGCGTTATGCGTTATGCGTTATGCGTTATGAGTTATACGTTATGCGTTATGCGTTATGCGTTATGCGTTATGCGTTATGCGTTATGCGTTATGCGTTATGCGTTATGCGTTAAGCGTTATGCGTTATGCGTTATGCGTTGTTCGTTATGCGTTATGCGTTATGCGTTATGCGTTATGCGTTATGCGTGATGCGTTATGCTTTTTGCGTTATGCGTTATGCGTTATGCGTTATGCGTTATGCGTTATGCGTTATGCGTTATGCGTAATGCGTTATGCGTTATGCGTTATGCGTTATGCGTTATGCGGTATGCGTTATGCGTTATGCGTTATGCGTTATGCGTTATGCGTTATGCGTTATGCGTTATGAGTTATACGTTATGCGTTAAACGTTATGCGTTATGCTTTATGCGTTATGCGTTATGCGTTATGCGTTATGCGTTATGCGTTATGCGTTATGCGTTATGCGTTATGCGTTATGCGTTATGCGTTATGCGTTATGCGTTATGCGTTACGCGTTACGCGTTATGCGTTATGCGTTATGCGTTATGCGTTATGCGTTATGCGTTATGCGTTATGCTTTATGCGTTATGCGTAATACGTTATGCGTTATGCGTTATGCGTTATGCGTTATGCGTTGTTCGTTATGCGTTATGCGTTGGGCGTAATACGTTTGCGTTATGCGTTATGCGTTATGCGTTATGCGTTATGCGTTATGCGTTATGCGATATGCGTTATGAGTTATACGTTATGCGTTATGCGTTATGCGTTATGCGTTATGCGTTATGCGTAATGCGTTATGCGTAATGCGTTATGCGTTATGCGTTATGCGTTATGCGTTATGCGTTATGCGTTATGCGTTATGCGTTATGAGTTATACGTTATGCGTTATGCGTTATGCGTTATGCGTTATGCGTTATGCGTAATGCGTTATGCGTTATGCGTTAAGCGTTATGCGTTATGCGTTATGCGTTATGCCTTATGCGTTATGCATTTTGCGTTATGCGTTATACGTTATGCGTTATGCGTTATGCGTTATGCATTATGCGTTATGCGTTATGCGTTGTGCGTTTGCGTTATGCGTTAGGCGTTATGCGTTATGCTTTATGCGTTATGAGTTATGAGTTATACGGTATGAGTTATGCGTTATGCGTTATGCGTTATGCGTTATGCGTTATTCGTTATGCGTTATGCGTTATGCGTTATGCGTTATGCGTTATGCGTTATGAGTTATACGTTATGCGTTATGCGTTATGCGTTATGCGTTATGCGTTATGCGTAATGCGTTATGCGTTATGCGTTAAGCGTTATGCGTTATGCGTTATGCGTTGTTCGTTATGCGTTATGCGTTATGCGTTATGCGTTATGCGTTATGCGTGTTGCGTTATGCTTTTTGCGTTATGCGTTATGCGTTATGCGTTATGCGTTATGCGTTATGCGTAATGCGTTATGCGTTATGCGTTATGCGTTATGCGTTATGCGTTATGCGTTATGCGTTATGCGTTATGCGTTATGCGTTATGCGTTATGCGTTATGCGTTATGCGTTATGCGTTATGCGTTATGCGTTATGCGTTATGCGTTATGCGTTATGCGTTATGCGTTATGCTTTATGCGTTATTCGTTATGCGTTATGCGTTATGCGTTATGCGTTATGCGTTATGCGTTATGCGTTATGCGTTATGCGTTATGCGTTATGCGTTAGGCGTTATGCGTTATGCGTTACGCGTTATGCGTTATGCGTTATGCGTTATGCGTTATGCATTATGCGTTATGCGTTATGCGTTGTGCGTTTGCGTTATGCGTTAGGCGTTATGCGTTATGCTTTATGCGTTATGAGTTATGAGTTATACGGTATGAGTTATGCGTTATGCGTTATGCGTTATGCGTTATGCGTTATGCGTTATGCGTTATGCGTTATGCGTTATGCGTTATGAGTTATGCGTTATGCGTTATGCGTTATGCGTTATGCGTTATGCGTTATGCGTTATGCGTTATGCGTTATGCGTTATGCGTTATGCGTTATGCGTTATGCGTTATGCGTTATGCGTTATGCGTTATGCGTTATGCGTTATGCGTTATGCGTTATGCGTTATGCGTTATGCGTTATGCTTTATGCGTTATTCGTTATGCGTTATGCGTTATGCGTTATGCGTTATGCGTTATGCGTTATGCGTTATGCGTTATGCGTTATGCGTTATGCGTTATGCGTTATGCGTTATGCGTTATGCGTTATGCGATATGCTATTTGCGTTATGCGTTATGCGTTATGCGTTATGCGTTATGCGTTATGCGTTGTGCGTTATACGTTTGCGTTTTGCGTTATGCGTTATGCGTTATGCGTTATGCGTTATGCGTTATGCGTTATGCGTTATGCGTTATGCGATATGCTATTTGCGTTATGCGTTATGCGTTATGCGTTATGCGTTATGCGTTGTGCGTTATACGTTTGCGTTTTGCGTTATGCGTTGTCCGTTATGCGTTATGCTTTATGCGTTATGCGTTATGCGTTATGCGTTATGCATTTTGCGTTATGCGCCATGCGTTATGCGTTATGAGTTATGCGTTATGAGTTATGCGTTATGCGTTATGCGTTATGCGTTATGCGTTATGCGTTATGCGTTATGCGTTATGCGTTATGCGTTATGCGTTATGCGTTATGCGTTATGCGTTATGCGTTATGCGTTATGCGTTATGCGTTATGCGTTATGCGTTATGCGTTATGCGTTATGCGTTATGCGTTATGCGTTATGCGTTATGCGTTATGCGTTATGCGTTATGCGTTATGCGTTATGCGTTATGCGTTATGCGTGATGCGTTATGCTTTTTGCGTTATGCGTTATGCGTTATGAGTTATACGTTATGCGTTAAGCGTTATGCGTTATGCTTTATGCGTTATGCGTTATGCGTTATGCGTTATGCGTTATGCGATATGCTATATGCGTTATGCGTTATGCGTTATGCGTTATGCGTTATGCGTTATGCGTTATGCGTTGTGCGTTATACGTTTGCGTTATGCGTTATGCGTTATGCTTTTTGCGTTATGTGTTATGAGTTATACGTTATGCGTTAAGCGTTATGCGTTATGCGTTATGCGTTATGCGTTATGCGTTATGCGTTATGCGTTATGCGTTATGCGTTATGCGTTATGCGTTATGCGTTATGCGTTATGCGTTATGCGTTATGCGTTATGCGTTATGCGTTATGCGTTATGCGTTATGCGTTATGCGTTATGCGTTATGCGTTATGCGTTATGCGTTATGCGTTATGCGTTATGCGTTATGCGTTATGCGTTATGCGTTATGCGTTATGCGTTATGCGTTATGAGTTATACGTTATGCATTAAGCGTTATGCGTTATGCTTTATGCGTTATGCGTTATACGTTATGCGTTATGCGTTATGCGTTATGCGTTATGCGTTATGCGTTATGCGTTATGCGTTATGCGTTATGCGTTATGCGTTATGCGTTATGCGTGATGCGTTATGCTTTATGTGTTATGCGTTTTGAGTTATACGTTATGCGTTATGCGTTATGCGTTATGCGTTATGCTTTATGCGTTATACGTTATGCGTTATGCGTTATGCGTTATGCGTTATGCGTTATGCGTTATGCGTTATGCGTTATGCGTTATGCGTTATGCGTTTTGCGTTATGCGTGATGCGTTATGCTTTTTGCGTTATGCGTTATGAGTTATACGTTATGCGTTAAGCGTTATGCGTTATGCCTTATACGTTATGCGTGATCCATTATGCGTTATGCGTTATGCGTTATGCGTTATGCGTTCTGTGTTGTGCGTTATGCGTTATGCGTTATGCGTTATACGTTATGCGTTATGCGTTATGCGTTATGCGTTGTGCGTTATGCGTTATGCGTTATGCGTTATGCGTTATGAGTTATACGTTATGCGTTAAGCGTTATGCGTTATACGTTATGCGTTATGCGTTATGCGTTATGCGTTATGCGTTATGCGTTATGCGTTATGCGTTATGCGTTAAGCGTTATGCGTTATGCGTTATGAGTTATGCGTGATCCGTTATGCGTTACGCGTTATGCGTTATGCGTTATGCATTTTGCGTTATGCGCCATGCGTTATGCGTTATGAGTTATGCGTTATGCGTTATGCGTTATGCGTTATGCGTTATGCGTTATGCGTTATACGTTATGCGTTATGCGTTATGCGTTATGCGTTGTGCGTTATTCGTTATGCGTTATGCGTTATGCGTTATGCGTTACGCGTTACGCGTTATGCGTTATGCGTTATGCGTTATGCGTTAATCGTTATGCGTTATGCGTTATGCGTTATGCGTTATGCGTTATGCGTTATGCGTTATGCGTTATGCGTTATGCGTTATGCGTTATGCGTTATGCGTTATGCGTTATGCGTTATGCGTTATGCGTTATGCATTATGCGTGATGTGTTATGCTTTTTGCGTTATGTGTTATGAGTTATACGTTATGCGTTATGCGTTATGCGATATGCTATATGCGTTATGCGTTATGCGTTATGCGTTATGCGTTATGCGTTACGCGTTACGCGTTATGCGTTATGCGTTATGCGTTATGCGTTAATCGTTATGCGTTATGCGTTATGCGTTATGCGTTATGCGTTATGCGTTATGCGTTATGCGTTATGCGTTATGCGTTATGCGTTATGCGTTATGCGTTATGCGTTATGCGTTATGCGTTATGCGTTATGCGTTATGCGTTTTGCGTTATGCGTGATGCGTTATGCTTTTTGCGTTATGCGTTATGAGTTATACGTTATGCGTTAAGCGTTATGCGTTATGCCTTATACGTTATGCGTGATCCATTATGCGTTATGCGTCATGCGTTATGCGTTATGCGTTCTGTGTTGTGCGTTGTGCGTTGTGCGATATGCGTTATGCGTTATGGGTTATGGGTTATGCGTTATGCTATATGCGTTATGCATTTTGCGTTATGCGTTATGCGTTATGCGTTATGCGTTATGCGTTATGCATTATGCATTATGCGTTATGCGTTATGCGATATGCATATGCGTTATGCGTTATGCGTTATGCGTTAATCGTTATGCGTTATGCGTTATGCGTTATGCGTTATGCGTTATGCGTTATGCGTTATGCGATATGCGTTATGCGTTATGCGTTATGCGTTATGCGTTATGCGTTATGCGTTATGAGTTATACGTTATGCATTAAGCGTTATGCGTTATGCGTTATGCGTAATGCGTTATGCGTTATGCGTTATGCGTTATGCGTTATGCGTTATGAGTTATACGTTATGCATTAAGCGTTATGCGTTATGCTTTATGCGTTATGCGTTATACGTTATGCGTTATGCGTTATGCGTTATGCGTTATGCGTTATGCGTTATGCGTTATGCGTTATGCGTTATGCGTTATGCGTGATGCGTTATGCTTTATGTGTTATGCGTTTTGAGTTATACGTTATGCGTTATGCGTTATGCGTTGTGCGTTATGCTTTATGCGTTATGCGTTATGCGTTGTGCGTTATGCGTTATGCGTTATGCGTTATGCATTTTGCGTTATGCGCCAAGCGTTATGCGTTATGCGTTATGCGTTATGCGTTATGCGTTATGCGATATGCTATATGCGTTATGCGTTATGCGTTATGCGTTATGCGTTATGCGTTATGCGTTGTGGGTTATACGTTTGCGTTATGCGTTATGCGTTATGCTTTATGCGTTATGCGTTATGCGTTATGCGTTATGCGTTATGCGTTATGCGTTATGCGTTATGCGTTATGCGTTATGCATTTTGCGTTATGCGTTATGCGTTATGCGTTATGCGTAATACGTTTACGTTATGCGTTATGCGTTATGCGTTATGCGTTATGCTTTATGAGTTATGCGTTATGCGTTATGCGTTATACGTTTGCGTTATGCGTTATGCGTTATGGGTTGTGCGTTATACGTTTGCGTTATGCGTTATGCGTTATGCGTTGTTCGTTATGCGTTATGCGTTAGGCGTAATACGTTTGCGTTATGCGTTATGCGTTATGCTTTATGCGTTATGCGTTATGCGTTATACGGTATGAGTTATGCGTTATTCGTTATGTGTTATGCGTTATGCGTTATGCGTTATGCGTTATGCGTTAGGCGTTATGCGTTATGCTTTATGCGTTATGAGTTATGAGTTATACGGTATGAGTTATGCGTTATGCGTTATGCGTTATGCGTTATGCGTTATGCGTTATGCGTTATGCGTTATGCGTTATCCGTTATGCGTTATGCGTTATGCGTTATGCGTTATGCGTTATGCGTTATGCGTTATGCGTTATGCGTTATGCGTTATGCATTTTGCGTTATGCGCCATGCGTTATGCGTTATGAGTTATGCGTTATGCGTTATGCGTTATGCGTTATGCGTTATACGTTATGCGTTATGGGTTATGCGTTATGCGTTATGCGTTATGCGTTATGCGTTATGCTTTATGAGTTATGCGTTATGCGTTATGCGTTATGCGTTATGCGTTATGCGTTATGCGTTATGCGTTATGCGTTATGCGTTATGCATTTTGCGTTATGCGTTATGCGTTATGCGTTATGCGTTATACGTTTGCGTTATGCGTTATGCGTTGTGCGTTATACGTTTGCGTTATGCGTTATGCGTTATGCGTTATGCGTTATGCGTTATGCGTGATGCGTTATGCTTTTTGCGTTATGCATTATGAGTTATACGTTATGCGTTAAGCGTTATGCGTTATGCTTTATACGTTATGCGTGATCCATTATGCGTTATGCGTTATGCGTTATGCGTTATGCATTTTGCGTTATGCGCCATGCGTTATGCGTTATGAGTTATGCGTTATGCGTTATGCGTTATGCGTTATGCGTTATACGTTATGCGTTATGCGTTATGCGTTATGCGTTATGCGTTATGCGTTATGCGTTATGCGTTATGCATTTTGCGTTATGCGCCAAGCGTTATGCGTTATGCGTTATGCGTTATGCGTTATGCGTTATGCGATATGCTATATGCGTTATGCGTTATGCGTTATGCGTTATGCGTTGTGGGTTATACGTTTGCGTTATGCGTTATGCGTTATCCGTTATGCGTTATGCTTTATGCGTTATGCGTTATGCGATATGCGTTATGCGCTATGCGTTATGCGTTATGCGTTATGCGTTATGCGTTATGCATTTTGCGTTATGCGTTATGCGTTATGCGTTATGCGTAATACGTTTGCGTTATGCGTTATGCGTTATGCGTTATGCGTTATGCGTTATGCGTTATGCGTTATGCGTTATGCGTTATGCGTTATGCGTTATGCGTTATGCGTTATGCGTTATGCGTTATGCGTTAACGTTATGCGTTATGCCTTTTGCGTTATGCGTTATGCGTTTTGCGTAATACGTTATGCTTTATGCGTTATGCGTTATGAGTTATACGTTATGCGTTATGCGTTATGCGTTATGCGTTATATGTTATGCGTTATGCGTTATGCGTTATGCGTTATGCGTTATGCGTTATGCGTTATGCGTTATGCGTAATGCGTTATGCGTTATGCGTTATGCGTTATGCGTTATGCGTTGTTCGTTATGCGTTATGCGTTGGGCGTAATACGTTTGCGTTATGCGTTATGCGTTATGCGTTATGCGTTATGCGTTATGCGTTATGCGTTATGCGTTATGCGTTATGCGTTATGCGTTATGCGTTATGCGTTATGCGTTATGCGTTATGCGTTTTGCGTAATGCGTTATGCGTTATGCGTTATGCGTTATGCGTTATGCGTTATGCGTTGTTCGTTATGCGTTATGCGTTGGGCGTAATACGTTTGCGTTATGCGTTAGGCGTTATGCGTTATGCTTTATGCGTTATGAGTTATGAGTTATACGGTATGAGTTATGCGTTATGCGTTATGCGTTATGCGTTATGCGTTATGCGTTATGCGTTATGCGTTATGCGTTATGCGTTATGCGTTATGCGTTATGCGTTATGCGTTATGCGTTATGCGTTATGCGTTATGCGTTATGCGTTATGCGTTATGCGTTAACGTTATGCGTTATGCCTTTTGCGTTATGCGTTATGCGTTTTGCGTAATACGTTATGCTTTATGCGTTATGCGTTATGAGTTATACGTTATGCGTTATGCGTTATGCGTTATGCGTTATATGTTATGCGTTATGCGTTATGCGTTATGCGTGATGCGTTATGCTTTTTGCGTTATGCGTTATGAGTTATACGTTATGCGTTAAGCGTTATGCGTTATGCTTTATACGTTATGCGTGATCCATTATGCGTTATGCGTTATGCGTTATGCATTTTGCGTTATGCGTTATGCGTTATGCGTTATGCGTAATACGTTTGCGTTATGCGTTATGCGTTATGCGTTATGCTTTATGCGTTATGCGTTATGCGTTATGCGTTATACGTTTGCGTTATGCGTTATGCGTTGTGCGTTATACGTTTGCGTTATGCGTTATGCGTTATGCGTTATGCGTTATGCGTTATGCGTGATGCGTTATGCTTTTTGCGTTATGCGTTATGAGTTATACGTTATGCGTTAAGCGTTATGCGTTATGCTTTATACGTTATGCGTTATCCATTATGCGTTATGCGTTATGCGTTATGCGTTATGCATTTTGCGTTATGCGCCATGCGTTATGCGTTATGAGTTATGCGTTATGCGTTATGCGTTATGCGTTATGCGTTATACGTTATGCGTTATGCGTTATGCGTTATGCGTTATGCGTTATGCGTTATGCGTTATGTGTTATGCATTTTGCGTTATGCGCCAAGCGTTATGCGTTATGCGTTATGCGTTATGCGTTATGCGTTATGCGATATGCTATATGCGTTATGCGTTATGCGTTATGCGTTATGCGTTGTGGGTTATACGTTTGCGTTATGCGTTATGCGTTATCCGTTATGCGTTATGCTTTATGCGTTATGCGTTATGCGATATGCGTTATGCGCTATGCGTTATGCGTTATGCGTTATGCGTTATGCGTTATGCATTTTGCGTTATGCGTTATGCGTTATGCGTTATGCGTAATACGTTTGCGTTATGCGTTATGCGTTATGCGTTATGCGTTATGCGTTATGCGTTATGCGTTATGCGTTATGCGTTATGCGATATGCTATATGCGTTATGCGTTATGCGTTATGCGTTATGCGTTGTGGGTTATACGTTTGCGTTATGCGTTATGCGTTATCCGTTATGCGTTATGCTTTATGCGTTATGCGTTATGCGATATGCGTTATGCGCTATGCGTTATGCGTTATGCGTTATGCGTTATGCGTTATGCATTTTGCGTTATGCGCCATGCGTTATGCGTTATGAGTTATGCGTTATGCGTTATGCGTTATGCGTTATGCGTTATACGTTATGCGTTATGCGTTATGCGTTATGCGTTATGCGTTATGCGTTATGCGTTATGCGTTATGCATTTTGCGTTATGCGCCAAGCGTTATGCGTTATGCGTTATGCGTTATGCGTTATGCGTTATGCGATATGCTATATGCGTTATGCGTTATGCGTTATGCGTTATGCGTTGTGGGTTATACGTTTGCGTTATGCGTTATGCGTTATCCGTTATGCGTTATGCTTTATGCGTTATGCGTTATGCGTTATGCGTTATGCGCTATGCGTTATGCGTTATGCGTTATGCGTTATGCGTTATGCATTTTGCGTTATGCGTTATGCGTTATGCGTTATGCGTAATACGTTTGCGTTATGCGTTATGCGTTATGCGTTATGCGTTATGCGTTATGCGTTATGCGTTATGCGTTATGCGTTATGCGTTATGCGTTATGCGTTATGCGTTATGCGTTATGCGTTATGCGTTAACGTTATGCGTTATGCCTTTTGCGTTATGCGTTATGCGTTTTGCGTAATACGTTATGCTTTATGCGTTATGCGTTATGAGTTATACGTTATGCGTTATGCGTTATGCGTTATGCGTTATATGTTATGCGTTATGCGTTATGCGTTATGCGTTATGCGTTATGCGTTATGCGTTATGCGTTATGCGTAATGCGTTATGCGTTATGCGTTATGCGTTATGCGTTATGCGTTGTTCGTTATGCGTTATGCGTTGGGCGTAATACGTTTGCGTTATGCGTTATGCGTTATGCGTTATGCGTTATGCGTTATGCGTTATGCGTTATGCGTTATGCGTTATGCGTTATGCGTTATGCGTTATGCGTTATGCGTTATGCGTTATGCGTTTTGCGTAATGCGTTATGCGTTATGCGTTATGCGTTATGCGTTATGCGTTATGCGTTGTTCGTTATGCGTTATGCGTTGGGCGTAATACGTTTGCGTTATGCGTTAGGCGTTATGCGTTATGCTTTATGCGTTATGAGTTATGAGTTATACGGTATGAGTTATGCGTTATGCGTTATGCGTTATGCGTTATGCGTTATGCGTTATGCGTTATGCGTTATGCGTTATGCGTTATGCGTTATGCGTTATGCGTTATGCGTTATGCGTTATGCGTTATGCGTTATGCGTTAACGTTATGCGTTATGCCTTTTGCGTTATGCGTTATGCGTTTTGCGTAATACGTTATGCTTTATGCGTTATGCGTTATGAGTTATACGTTATGCGTTATGCGTTATGCGTTATGCGTTATATGTTATGCGTTATGCGTTATGCGTTATGCGTGATGCGTTATGCTTTTTGCGTTATGCGTTATGAGTTATACGTTATGCGTTAAGCGTTATGCGTTATGCTTTATACGTTATGCGTGATCCATTATGCGTTATGCGTTATGCGTTATGCATTTTGCGTTATGCGTTATGCGTTATGCGTTATGCGTAATACGTTTGCGTTATGCGTTATGCGTTATGCGTTATGCTTTATGCGTTATGCGTTATGCGTTATGCGTTATACGTTTGCGTTATGCGTTATGCGTTGTGCGTTATACGTTTGCGTTATGCGTTATGCGTTATGCGTTATGCGTTATGCGTTATGCGTGATGCGTTATGCTTTTTGCGTTATGCGTTATGAGTTATACGTTATGCGTTAAGCGTTATGCGTTATGCTTTATACGTTATGCGTGATCCATTATGCGTTATGCGTTATGCGTTATGCGTTATGCATTTTGCGTTATGCGCCATGCGTTATGCGTTATGAGTTATGCGTTATGCGTTATGCGTTATGCGTTATGCGTTATACGTTATGCGTTATGCGTTATGCGTTATGCGTTATGCGTTATGCGTTATGCGTTATGCGTTATGTGTTATGCATTTTGCGTTATGCGCCAAGCGTTATGCGTTATGCGTTATGCGTTATGCGTTATGCGTTATGCGATATGCTATATGCGTTATGCGTTATGCGTTATGCGTTATGCGTTGTGGGTTATACGTTTGCGTTATGCGTTATGCGTTATCCGTTATGCGTTATGCTTTATGCGTTATGCGTTATGCGATATGCGTTATGCGCTATGCGTTATGCGTTATGCGTTATGCGTTATGCGTTATGCATTTTGCGTTATGCGTTATGCGTTATGCGTTATGCGTAATACGTTTGCGTTATGCGTTATGCGTTATGCGTTATGCGTTATGCGTTATGCGTTATGCGTTATGCGTTATGCGTTATGCGTTATGCGTTATGCGTTATGCGTTATGCGTTATGCGTTATGCGTTAACGTTATGCGTTATGCCTTTTGCGTTATGCGTTATGCGTTTTGCGTAATACGTTATGCTTTATGCGTTATGCGTTATGAGTTATACGTTATGCGTTATGCGTTATGCGTTATGCGTTATGCGTTATATGTTATGCGTTATGCGTTATGCGTTATGCGTTATGCGTTATGCGTTATGCGTTATGCGTTATGCGTAATGCGTTATGCGTTATGCGTTATGCGTTATGCGTTATGCGTTGTTCGTTATGCGTTATGCGTTGGGCGTAATACGTTTGCGTTATGCGTTATGCGTTATGCGTTATGCGTTATGCGTTATGCGTTATGCGTTATGCGTTATGCGTTATGCGTTATGCGTTAACGTTATGCGTTATGCCTTTTGCGTTATGCGTTATGCGTTTTGCGTAATACGTTATGCTTTATGCGTTATGCGTTATGAGTTATACGTTATGCGTTATGCGTTATGCGTTATGCGTTATGCGTTATATGTTATGCGTTATGCGTTATGCGTTATGCGTTATGCGTTATGCGTTATGCGTTATGCGTTATGCGTTATGCGTTATGCGTAATGCGTTATGCGTTATGCGTTATGCGTTATGCGTTATGCGTTGTTCGTTATGCGTTATGCGTTGGGCGTAATACGTTTGCGTTATGCGTTATGCGTTATGCGTTATGCGTTATGCGTTATGCGTTATGCGTTATGCGTTATGCGTTATGCGTTATGCGTTATGCGTTATGCGTTTTGCGTAATGCGTTATGCGTTATGCGTTATGCGTTATGCGTTATGCGTTATGCGTTGTTCGTTATGCGTTATGCGTTGGGCGTAATACGTTTGCGTTATGCGTTAGGCGTTATGCGTTATGCTTTATGCGTTATGAGTTATGAGTTATACGGTATGAGTTATGCGTTATGCGTTATGCGTTATGCGTTATGCGTTATGCGTTATGCGTTATGCGTTATGCGTTATGCGTTATGCGTTATGCGTTATGCGTTATGCGTTATGCGTTATGCGTTATGCGTTATGCGTTATGCGTTATGCGTTATGCGTTAACGTTATGCGTTATGCCTTTTGCGTTATGCGTTATGCGTTTTGCGTAATACGTTATGCTTTATGCGTTATGCGTTATGAGTTATACGTTATGCGTTATGCGTTATGCGTTATGCGTTATATGTTATGCGTTATGCGTTATGCGTTATGCGTGATGCGTTATGCTTTTTGCGTTATGCGTTATGAGTTATACGTTATGCGTTAAGCGTTATGCGTTATGCTTTATACGTTATGCGTGATCCATTATGCGTTATGCGTTATGCGTTATGCATTTTGCGTTATGCGTTATGCGTTATGCGTTATGCGTAATACGTTTGCGTTATGCGTTATGCGTTATGCGTTATGCTTTATGCGTTATGCGTTATATGTTATGCGTTATGCGTTATGCGTTATGCGTGATGCGTTATGCTTTTTGCGTTATGCGTTATGAGTTATACGTTATGCGTTAAGCGTTATGCGTTATGCTTTATACGTTATGCGTGATCCATTATGCGTTATGCGTTATGCGTTATGCATTTTGCGTTATGCGTTATGCGTTATGCGTTATGCGTAATACGTTTGCGTTATACGTTATGCGTTATGCGTTATGCGTTATGCGTTATGCGTTATATGTTATGCGTTATGCGTTATGCGTTATGCGTTATGCGTTATGCGTTATGCGTTATGCGTTATGCGTAATGCGTTATGCGTTATGCGTTATGCGTTATGCGTTATGCGTTGTTCGTTATGCGTTATGCGTTGGGCGTAATACGTTTGCGTTATGCGTTATGCGTTATGCGTTATGCGTTATGCGTTATGCGTTATGCGTTATGCGTTATGCGTTATGCGTTATGCGTTATGCGTTATGCGTTATGCGTTATGCGTTATGCGTTTTGCGTAATGCGTTATGCGTTATGCGTTATGCGTTATGCGTTATGCGTTATGCGTTGTTCGTTATGCGTTATGCGTTGGGCGTAATACGTTTGCGTTATGCGTTAGGCGTTATGCGTTATGCTTTATGCGTTATGAGTTATGAGTTATACGGTATGAGTTATGCGTTATGCGTTATGCGTTATGCGTTATGCGTTATGCGTTATGCGTTATGCGTTATGCGTTATGCGTTATGCGTTATGCGTTATGCGTTATGCGTTATGCGTTATGCGTTATGCGTTATGCGTTATGCGTTATGCGTTATGCGTTAACGTTATGCGTTATGCCTTTTGCGTTATGCGTTATGCGTTTTGCGTAATACGTTATGCTTTATGCGTTATGCGTTATGAGTTATACGTTATGCGTTATGCGTTATGCGTTATGCGTTATATGTTATGCGTTATGCGTTATGCGTTATGAGTGATGCGTTATGCTTTTTGCGTTATGCGTTATGAGTTATACGTTATGCGTTAAGCGTTATGCGTTATGCTTTATACGTTATGCGTGATCCATTATGCGTTATGCGTTATGCGTTATGCATTTTGCGTTATGCGTTATGCGTTATGCGTTATGCGTTATACGTTTGCGTTATGCGTTATGCGTTATGCGTTATGCTTTATGCGTTATGCGTTATGCGTTATGCGTTATACGTTTGCGTTATGCGTTATGCGTTGTGCGTTATACGTTTGCGTTATGCGTTATGCGTTATGCGTTATGCGTTATGCGTGATGCGTTATGCTTTTTGCGTTATGCGTTATGAGTTATACGTTATGCGTTAAGCGTTATGCGTTATGCTTTATACGTTATGCGTGATCCATTATGCGTTATGCGTTATGCGTTATGCGTTATGCATTTTGCGTTATGCGCCATGCGTTATGCGTTATGAGTTATGCGTTATGCGTTATGCGTTATGCGTTATGCGTTATGCGTTATGCGTTATGCGTTATGCGTTATGCGTTATGCGTTATGCGTTATGCTTTATGCGTTATGCGTTATGCGTTATGCGTTATGCGTTATGCGTTATGCGTTATGCGTTATGCGTTATGCGTTATGCGTTATGCGTTATGCGTTATGCGTTATGCGTTATGCATTTTGCGTTATGCGTTATGCGTTATGCGTTGTGCGTTATACGTTTGCGTTATGCGTTATGCGTTGTGCGTTATACGTTTGCGTTATGCGTTATGCGTTATGCGTTATGCGTTATGCGTGATGCGTTATGCTTTTTGCGTTATGCATTATGAGTTATACGTTATGCGTTAAGCGTTATGCGTTATGCTTTATACGTTATGCGTGATCCATTATGCGTTATGCGTTATGCGTTATGCGTTATGCATTTTGCGTTATGCGCCATGCGTTATGCGTTATGAGTTATGCGTTATGCGTTATGCGTTATGCGTTATGCGTTATACGTTATGCGTTATGCGTTATGCGTTATGCGTTATGCGTTATGCGTTATGCGTTATGCGTTATGCATTTTGCGTTATGCGCCAAGCGTTATGCGTTATGCGTTATGCGTTATGCGTTATGCGTCATGCGATATGCTATATGCGTAATGCGATATGCGTTATGCGTTATGCGATGTGGGATATACGTTTGCGTTATGCGTTATGCGTTATCCGTTATGCGTTATGCTTTATGCGTTATGCGTTATGCGATATGCGTTATGCGTTATGCGTTATGCGTTATGCGTTATGCGTTATGCGTTTTGCGTTATGCGTTATGCGTTATGCGTTATGCGTAATACGTTTGCGTTATGCGTTATGCGTTATGCGTTATGCGTTATGCTTTATGCGTTATGCGTTATGCGTTATGCGTTATGCGTTATACGTTTGCGTTATGCGTTATGCGTTATGCGTTATGCGTTATGCGTTATGCGTTATGCGTTATGCGTTATGCGTTATGCGTTATGCGTTATGCGTTATGCGTTATGCGTTATGCGTTATGCGTTATGCGTTATGCGTTATGCGTTATGCGTTATGCGTTATGCGTTATGCGTTCTGTGTTGTGCGTTGTGCGTTGTGCGATATGCGTTATGCGTTATGCGTTATGCGTTATGCGTTATGCGTTATGCGTTATGCGTTATGCGTTAACGTTATGCGTTATGCCTTTTGCGTTATGCGTTATGCGTTTTGCGTAATACGTTATGCTTTATGCGTTATGCGATATGAGTTATACGTTATGCGTTATGCGTTATGCGTTATGCGTTATATGTTATGCGTTATGCGTTATGCGTTATGCGTGATGCGTTATGCTTTTTGCGTTATGCGTTATGAGTTATACGTTATGCGTTAAGCGTTATGCGTTATGCTTTATACGTTATGCGTGATCCATTATGCGTTATGCGTTATGCGTTATGCATTTTGCGTTATGCGTTATGCGTTATGCGTAATACGTTTGCGTTATGCGTTATGCTTTATACGTTATGCGTGATCCATTATGCGTTATGCGTTATGCGTTATGCGTTATGCATTTTGCGTTATGCGCCATGCGTTATGCGTTATGAGTTATGCGTTATGCGTTATGCGTTATGCGTTATGCGTTATACGTTATGCGTTATGCGTTATGCGTTATGCGTTATGCGTTATTCGTTATGCGTTATGCTTTATGCGTTATGCGTTATGCGTTATGCGTTATGCGTTATGCGTTATGCGTTATGCGTTATGCGTTATGCGTTATGCGTTATGCGTTATGCGTTATGCGTTATGCGTTATGCGTTATGCATTTTGCGTTATGCGTTATGCGTTATGCGTTATGCGTTATGCGTTATGCGTTATGCGTGATGCGTTATGCTTTTTGCGTTATGCATTATGAGTTATGCGTTATGCGTTATGCGTTATACGTTATGCGTTATGCGTTATGCGTTATGCGTTATGCGTTATGCGTTATGCGTTATGCGTTATGCGTTATGCATTTTGCGTTATGCGCCAAGCGTTATGCGTTATGCGTTATGCGTTATGCGTTATGCGTTATGCGATATGCTATATGCGTAATGCGTTATGCGTTATGCGTTATGCGATGTGGGTTATACGTTTGCGTTATGCGTTATCCGTTATGCGATATGCTTTATGCGTTATGCGTTATGCGATATGCGTTATGCGTTATGCGTTATGCGTTATGCGTTATGCGTTATGCGTTATGCATTTTGCGTTATGCGTTATGCGTTATGCGTTATGCGTAATACGTTTGCGTTATGCGTTATGCGTTATGCGTTATGCGTTATGCTTTATGCGTTATGCGTTATGCGTTATGCGTTATGCGTTATACGTTTGCGTTATGCGTTATGCGTTGTGCGTTATACGTTTGCGTTATGCGTTATGCGTTATGCGTTGTTCGTTATGCGTTATGCGTTGGGCGTAATACGTTTGCGTTATGCGTTATGCGTTATGCTTTATGCGTTATGCGTTATGCGTTATGCGTTATACGGTATGAGTTATGCGTTATTCGTTATGTGTTATGCGTTATGCGTTATGCGTTATGCGTTATGCGTTATGCGTTATGCGTTATGCGTTATGCGTTATGCGTTAACGTTATGCGTTATGCCTTTTGCGTTATGCGTTATGCGTTTTGCGTAATACGTTATGCTTTATGCGTTATGCGATATGAGTTATACGTTATGCGTTATGCGTTATGCGTTATGCGTTATGCGTTATATGTTATGCGTTATGCGTTATGCGTTATGCGTTATGCGTTATGCGTTATGCGTTATGCGTTATGCGTTATGCGTAATGCGTTATGCGTTATGCGTTATGCGTTATGCGTTATGCGTTGTTCGTTATGCGTTATGCGTTGGGCGTAATACGTTTGCGTTATGCGTTATGCGTTATGCGTTATGCGTTATGCGTTATGCGTTATGCGTTATGCGTTATGCGTTATGCGTTATGCGTTATGCGTTATGCGTTATGCGTTATGCGTTATGCGTTATGCGTTATGCGTTCTGAGTTGTGCGTTGTGCGTTGTGCGATATGCGTTATGCGTTATGGGTTATGGGTTATGCGTTATGCTATATGCGTTATGCATTTTGCGTTATGCGTTATGCGTTATGCGTTATGCGTTATGCGTTATGCGTTATGCGTTATGCATTATGCGTTATGCGTTATGCGTTGTGCGTTTGCGTTATGCGTTAGGCGTTATGCGTTATGCTTTATGCGTTATGAGTTATGAGTTATACGGTATGAGTTATGCGTTATGCGTTATGCGTTATGCGTTATGCGTTATGCGTTATGCGTTATGCGTTATGCGTTATGCGTTATGCGTTATGCGTTATGCGTTATGCGTTATGCGTTATGCGTTATGCGTTAAGCGTTATGCGTTATGCGTTATGCGTTATGCGTTATGCGTTATGCGTTATGCGTTATGCGTTATGCGTTATGCGTTATGCGTTATGCGTTATGCGATATGCTATATGCGTTATGCGTTATGCGTTGTGGGTTATACGTTTGCGTTATGCGTTATGCGTTATCCGTTATTCGTTATGCTTTATGCGTTATGCGTTATGCGATATGCGTTATGCGTTATGCGTTATGCGTTATGCGTTATGCGTTATGCGTTATGCGTTATGCATTTTGCGTTATGCGTTATGCGTTATGCGTAATACGTTTGCGTTATGCGTTATGCGTTATGCGTTATGCGTTATGCGTTATGCGTTATGCTTTATGCGTTATGCGTTATGCGTTATGCGTTATACGTTTGCGTTATGCGTTATGCGTTGTGCGTTATACGTTTGCGTTATGCGTTATGCGTTATGCGTTATGCGTTGTTCGTTATGCGTTATGCGTTGGGCGTAATACGTTTGCGTTATGCGTTATGCGTTATGCTTTATGCGTTATGCGTTATGCGTTATACGGTATGAGTTATGCGTTATTCGTTATGTGTTATGCGTTATGCGTTATGCGTTAGGCGTTATGCGTTATGCGTTATGCGTTATGCGTTATGCGTTAACGTTATGCGTTATGCCTTTTGCGTTATGCGTTATGCGTTTTGCGTTATACGTTATGCTTTATGCGTTATGCGTTATGAGTTATACGTTATGCGTTATGCGTTATGCGTTATGCGTTATGCGTTATATGTTATGCGTTATGCGTTATGCGTTATGCGTTATGCGTTATGCGTTATGCGTTATGCGTTATGCGTTATGCGTTATGCGTTATGCCTTATGCGTTATGCGTTATGCGTTATGCGTTATGCGTTATGCGTTATGCGTTATGCGTTATGCGTTATGCGTTATGCGTTATGCCTTATGCGTTATGCGTTATGCGTTATGCGTTATGCGTTATGCGTTATGCGTTATGCGTTATGCGTTATGCGTTATGCGTTATGCGTTATGCGTTATGCGATATGCTATATGCGTTATGCGTTATGCGTTATGCGTTATGCGTTGTGGGTTATACGTTTGCGTTATGCGTTATGCGTTATCCGTTATTCGTTATGCTTTATGCGTTATGCGTTATGCGATATGCGTTATGCGTTATGCGTTATGCGTTATGCGTTATGCGTTATGCATTTTGCGTTATGCGTTATGCGTTATGCGTAATACGTTTGCGTTATGCGTTATGCGTTATGCGTTATGCGTTATGCTTTATGCGTTATGCGTTATGCGTTATGCGTTATACGTTTGCGTTATGCGTAATGCGTTATGCGTTATGCGTTATGCGTTATGCGTTATGCGTTATGCGTTATGCGTTATGCGTTATGCGTTATGCGTTATGCGTTATGCGTTATGCGTTATGCCTTATGCGTTATGCGTTATGCGTTATGCGTTATGCGTTATGCGTTATGCGTTATGCGTTATGCGTTATGAGTTATGCGTTATGCGTTATGCGTTATGCGTTATGCGTTATGCGTTATGCGTTATGCATTATGCGTTATGCGTTATGCGTTGTGCGTTTGCGTTATGCGTTAGGCGTTATGCGTTATGCTTTATGCGTTATGAGTTATGAGTTATACGGTATGAGTTATGCGTTATGCGTTATGCGTTATGCGTTATGCGTTATGCGTTATGCGTTATGCGTTATGCGTTATGCGTTATGCGTTATGCGTTATGCGTTATGCGTTATGCGTTATGCGTTATGCGTTATGCGTTATGCGTTATGCGTTATGCGTTATGCGTTATGCGTTATGCGTTATGCGTTATGCGTTATGCGTTATGCATTATGCGTTATGCGTTATGCGTTATGCGTTATGCGTTATGCGTTATGCGATATGCTATATGCGTTATGCGTTATGCGTTATGCGTTATGCGTTGTGGGTTATACGTTTGCGTTATGCGTTATGCGTTATCCGTTATTCGTTATGCTTTATGCGTTATGCGTTATGCGATATGCGTTATGCGTTATGCGTTATGCGTTATGCGTTATGCGTTATGCGTTATGCATTTTGCGTTATGCGTTATGCGTTATGCGTAATACGTTTGCGTTATGCGTTATGCGTTATGCGTTATGCGTTATGCTTTATGCGTTATGCGTTATGCGTTATGCGTTATACGTTTGCGTTATGCGTTATGCGTTGTGCGTTATACGTTTGCGTTATGCGTTATGCGTTATGCGTTGTTCGTTATGCGTTATGCGTTGGGCGTAATACGTTTGCGTTATGCGTTATGCGTTATGCTTTATGCGTTATGCGTTATGCGTTATACGGTATGAGTTATGCGTTATTCGTTATGTGTTATGCGTTATGCGTTATGCGTTAGGCGTTATGCGTTATGCGTTATGCGTTATGCGTTATGCGTTAACGTTATGCGTTATGCCTTTTGCGTTATGCGTTATGCGTTTTGCGTTATACGTTATGCTTTATGCGTTATGCGTTATGAGTTATACGTTATGCGTTATGCGTTATGCGTTATGCGTTATGCGTTATATGTTATGCGTTATGCGTTATGCGTTATGCGTTATGCATTTTGCGTTATGCGTTATGCGTTATGCGTTATGCGTTATGCGTTATGCGTTATGCGTTATGCATTATGCGTTATGCGTTATGCGTTGTGCGTTTGCGTTATGCGTTAGGCGTTATGCGTTATGCTTTATGCGTTATGAGTTATGAGTTATACGGTATGAGTTATGCGTTATGCGTTATGCGTTATGCGTTATGCGTTATGCGTTATGCGTTATGCGTTATGCGTTATGCGTTATGCGTTATGCGTTATGCGTTATGCGTTATGCGTTATGCGTTATGCGTTATGCGTTATGCGTTATGCGTTATGCGTTATGCGTTATGCGTTATGCGTTATGCGTTATGCGTTATGCGTTATGCGTTATGCGTTATGCGTTATGCGATATGCTATATGCGTTATGCGTTATGCGTTATGCGTTATGCGTTGTGGGTTATACGTTTGCGTTATGCGTTATGCGTTATCCGTTATTCGTTATGCTTTATGCGTTATGCGTTATGCGATATGCGTTATGCGTTATGCGTTATGCGTTATGCGTTATGCGTTATGCGTTATGCATTTTGCGTTATGCGTTATGCGTTATGCGTAATACGTTTGCGTTATGCGTTATGCGTTATGCGTTATGCGTTATGCTTTATGCGTTATGCGTTATGCGTTATGCGTTATACGTTTGCGTTATGCGTTATGCGTTGTGCGTTATACGTTTGCGTTATGCGTTATGCGTTGTTCGTTATGCGTTATGCGTTGGGCGTAATACGTTTGCGTTATGCGTTATGCGTTATGCGTTATGCGTTATGCGTTATGCGTTATGCGTTGTGCGTTATACGTTTGCGTTATGCGTTATGCGTTGTTCGTTATGCGTTATGCGTTGGGCGTAATACGTTTGCGTTATGCGTTATGCGTTATGCGTTATGCGTTATGCGTTATGCGTTATGCGTTCTGTGTTGTGCGTTGTGCGTTGTGCGATATGCGTTATGCGTTATGGGTTATGGGTTATGCGTTATGCTATATGCGTTATGCATTTTGCGTTATGCGTTATGCGTTATGCGTTATGCGTTATGCGTTATGCATTATGCGTTATGCGTTATGCGTTGTGCGTTTGCGTTATGCGTTAGGCGTTATGCGTTATGCTTTATGCGTTATGAGTTATGAGTTATACGGTATGAGTTATGCGTTATGAGTTATGCGTTATGCGTTATGCGTTATGCGTTATGCGTTATGCGTTATGCGTTATGCGTTATGCGTTATGCGTTATGCGTTATGCGTTATGCGTTATGCGTTATGCCTTATGCGTTATGCGTTATGCGTTATGCGTTATGCGTTATGCGTTATGCGTTATGCGTTATGCGTTATGAGTTATGCGTTATGCGTTATGCGTTATGCGTTATGCGTTATGCGTTATGCGTTATGCGTTATGCGTTATGCGTTATGCGTTATGCGTTATGCGTTATGCGTTATGCGTTATGCGTTATGCGTTATGCGTTATGCGTTAGGCGTTATGCGTTATGCGTTATGCGTTCTGCGTTGTGCGTTCTGCGTTATGCGTTATGCGTTATGCGTTATGGGTTATGCGTTATGGGTTATGGGTTATGCGTTATGCGTTATGCGTTATGCGTTCTGCGTTGTGCGTTATGCGTTATGCGTTATGCGTTATGCGTTATGCGTTATGGGTTATGGGTTATGCGTTATGCGTTATGCGTTATGCGTTATGCGTTATGCGTTATGCGTTATGCGTTATGCGTTATGCGTTATGCGTTATGCGTTATGCGTTATGCGTTATACGTTTGCGTTATGCGTTATGCGTTGTGCGTTATACGTTTGCGTTATGCGTTATGCGTTGTTCGTTATGCGTTATGCGTTGGGCGTAATACGTTTGCGTTATGCGTTATGCGTTATGCTTTATGCGTTATGCGTTATGCGTTATACGGTATGAGTTATGCGTTATTCGATATGTGTTATGCGTTATGCGTTATGCGTTATGCGTTATGCGTTATGCGTTATGCGTTATGCGTTATGCGTTATGCGTTATGCGTTATGCGTTATGCGTTATGCGTTAACGTTATGCGTTATGCCTTTTGCGTTATGCGTTATGCGTTTTGCGTTATACGTTATGCTTTATGCGTTATGCGTTATGAGTTATACGTTATGCGTTATGCGTTATGCGTTATGCGTTATGCGTTATATGTTATGCGTTATGCGTTATGCGTTATGCGTTATGCGTTATGCGTTATGCGTTATGCGTTATGCGTTATGCGTAATGCGTTATGCGTTATGCGTTATGCGTTATGCGTTATGCGTTATGCGTTATGCGTTGTTCGTTATGCGTTATGCGTTGGGCGTAATACGTTTGCGTTATGCGTTATGCGTTATGCGTTATGCGTTATGCGTTATGCGTTATGCGTTATGCGTTATGCGTTATGCGTTATGCGTTATGCGTTATGCGTTATGCGTTATGCGTTATGCGTTATGCGTTCTGTGTTGTGCGTTGTGCGTTGTGCGATATGCGTTATGCGTTATGGGTTATGGGTTATGCGTTATGCTATATGCGTTATGCGTTATGCGTTATGCGTTAACGTTATGCGTTATGCCTTTTGCGTTATGCGTTATGCGTTTTGCGTTATACGTTATGCTTTATGCGTTATGCGTTATGAGTTATACGTTATGCGTTATGCGTTATGCGTTATGCGTTATGCGTTGTTCGTTATGCGTTATGCGTTGGGCGTAATACGTTTGCGTTATGCGTTATGCGTTATGCGTTATGCGTTATGCGTTATGCGTTATGCGTTATGCGTTATGCGTTATGCGTTATGCGTTATGCGTTATGCGTTATGCGTTCTGTGTTGTGCGTTGTGCGTTGTGCGATATGCGTTATGCGTTATGGGTTATGGGTTATGCGTTATGCTATATGCGTTATGCATTTTGCGTTATGCGTTATGCGTTATGCGTTATGCGTTATGCGTTATGCGTTATGCATTATGCGTTATGCGTTATGCGTTGTGCGTTATGCGTTATGCGTTATGCGTTATGCGTTATTCGTTATGCGTTATGCGTTATGTGTTATGCGTTATGCGTTATGCGTTACGCGTTATGCGTTACGCGTTATGCGTTATGCGTTATGCGTTATGCGTAATGCGTTATGCGTTATGCGTTATGCGTTATGCGTTATGCGTTATGCGTTATGCGTTATGCGTTATGCGTTATGCGTTATGGGTTATGGGTTATGCGTTATGCGTTATGCGTTATGCGTTATGCGTTATGCGTTATGCGTTATGCGTTATGCGTTATGCGTTATGCGTTATGCGTTATGCGTTATACGTTTGCGTTATGCGTTATGCGTTGTGCGTTATACGTTTGCGTTATGCGTTATGCGTTGTTCGTTATGCGTTATGCGTTGGGCGTAATACGTTTGCGTTATGCGTTATGCGTTATGCTTTATGCGTTATGCGTTATGCGTTATACGGTATGAGTTATGCGTTATTCGATATGTGTTATGCGTTATGCGTTATGCGTTATGCGTTATGCGTTATGCGTTATGCGTTATGCGTTATGCGTTATGCGTTATGCGTTATGCGTTAACGTTATGCGTTATGCCTTTTGCGTTATGCGTTATGCGTTTTGCGTTATACGTTATGCTTTATGCGTTATGCGTTATGAGTTATACGTTATGCGTTATGCGTTATGCGTTATATGTTATGCGTTATGCGTTATGCGTTATGCGTTATGCGTTATGCGTTATGCGTTATGCGTAATGCGTTATGCGTTATGCGTTATGCGTTATGCGTTATGCGTTATGCGTTGTTCGTTATGCGTTATGCGTTGGGCGTAATACGTTTGCGTTATGCGTTATGCGTTATGCGTTATGCGTTATGCGTTATGCGTTATGCGTTATGCGTTATGCGTTATGCGTTATGCGTTATGCGTTATGCGTTATGCGTTATGCGTTATGCGTTATGCGTTATGCGTTATGCGTTATGCGTTATGCGTTATGCGTTATGCGTTATGCGTTATGCGTTATGCGTTATGCGTTATGCGTTATGCGTTATGCGTTATGAGTTATACGTTATGCGTTATGCGTTATGCGTTATGCGTTATATGTTATGCGTTATGCGTTATGCGTTATGCGTTATGCGTTATGCGTTATGCGTTATGCGTTATGCGTAATGCGTTATGCGTTATGCGTTATGCGTTATGCGTTATGCGTTATGCGTTATGCGTTATGCGTTATGCGTTGTTCGTTATGCGTTATGCGTTGGGCGTAATACGTTTGCGTTATGCGTTATGCGTTATGCGTTATGCGTTATGCGTTATGCGTTATGCGTTATGCGTTATGCTTTATGCGTTATGCGTTATGCGTTATACGGTATGAGTTAAGCGTTATTCGTTATGTGTTATGCGTTATGCGTTATGCGTTATGCGTTATGCGTTATGCGTTATGCGTTATGCGTTATGCGTTATGCGTTATGCGTTATGCGTTATGCGTTATGCCTTTTGCGTTATGCGTTATGCGTTTTGCGTTATACGTTATGCTTTATGCGTTATGCGTTATGAGTTATACGTTATGCGTTATGCGTTATGCGTTATGCGTTATGCGTTATGCTTTATGCGTTATGCGTTATGCGTTATACGGTATGAGTTAAGCGTTATTCGTTATGTGTTATGCGTTATGCGTTATGCGTTATGCGTTATGCGTTATGCGTTATGCGTTATGCGTTATGCGTTATGCGTTATGCGTTATGAGTTATACGTTATGCGTTATGCGTTATGCGTTATGCGTTATATGTTATGCGTTATGCGTTATGCGTTATGCGTTATGCGTTATGCGTTATGCGTTATGCGTTATGCGTTATGCGTTATGCGTAATGCGTTATGCGTTATGCGTTATGCGTTATGCGTTATGCGTTATGCGTTGTTCGTTATGCGTTATGCGTTGGGCGTAATACGTTTGCGTTATGCGTTATGCGTTATGCGTTATGCGTTATGCGTTATGCGTTATGCGTTATGCGTTATGCTTTATGCGTTATGCGTTATGCGTTATACGGTATGAGTTAAGCGTTATTCGTTATGTGTTATGCGTTATGCGTTATGCGTTATGCGTTATGCGTTATGCGTTATGCGTTATGCGTTATGCGTTATGCGTTATGCGTTATGCGTTATGCGTTAACGTTATGCGTTATGCCTTTTGCGTTATGCGTTATGCGTTTTGCGTTATACGTTATGCTTTATGCGTTATGCGTTATGAGTTATACGTTATGCGTTATGCGTTATGCGTTATGCGTTGTTCGTTATGCGTTATGCGTTGGGCGTAATACGTTTGCGTTATGCGTTATGCGTTATGCGTTATGCGTTATGCGTTATGCGTTATGCGTTATGCTATATGCGTTATGCATTTTGCGTTATGCGTTATGCGTTATGCGTTATGCGTTATGCGTTATGCGTTATGCGTTTTGCGTTATACGTTATGCTTTATGCGTTATGCGTTATGAGTTATACGTTATGCGTTATGCGTTATGCGTTATGCGTTGTTCGTTATGCGTTATGCGTTGGGCGTAATACGTTTGCGTTATGCGTTATGCGTTATGCGTTATGCGTTATGCGTTATGCGTTATGCGTTATGCGTTATGCGTTATGCGTTATGCTTTATGCGTTATGCGTTATGCGTTATACGGTATGAGTTATGCGTTATTCGTTATGTGTTATGCGTTATGCGTTATGCGTTATGCGTTATGCGTTATGCGTTATGCGTTATGCGTTATGCGTTATGCGTTATGCGTTAACGTTATGCGTTATGCCTTTTGCGTTATGCGTTATGCGTTTTGCGTTATACGTTATGCTTTATGCGTTATGCGTTATGAGTTATACGTTATGCGTTATGCGTTATGCGTTATGCGTTATGCGTTATGCTTTATGCGTTATGCGTTATGCGTTATACGGTATGAGTTATGCGTTATTCGTTATGTGTTATGCGTTATGCGTTATGCGTTATGCGTTATGCGTTATGCGTTATGCGTTATGCGTTATGCGTTATGCGTTAACGTTATGCGTTATGCCTTTTGCGTTATGCGTTATGCGTTTTGCGTTATACGTTATGCTTTATGCGTTATGCGTTATGAGTTATACGTTATGCGTTATGCGTTATGCGTTTTGCGTTATACGTTATGCTTTATGCGTTATGCGTTATGAGTTATACGTTATGCGTTATGCGTTATGCGTTATGCGTTGTTCGTTATGCGTTATGCGTTGGGCGTAATACGTTTGCGTTATGCGTTATGCGTTATGCGTTATGCGTTATGCGTTATGCGTTATGCGTTATGCGTTATGGGTTATGGGTTATGCGTTATGCTATATGCGTTATGCATTTTGCGTTATGCGTTATGCGTTATGCGTTATGCGTTATGCGTTATGCGTTATGCATTATGCGTTATGCGTTATGCGTTGTGCGTTATGCGTTAGGCGTTATGCGTTATGCTTTATGCGTTATGAGTTATGAGTTATACGGTATGAGTTATGCGTTATGAGTTATGCGTTATGCGTTATGCGTTATGCGTTATGCGTTATGCGTTATGCGTTATGCGTTATGCGTTATGCGTTATGCGTTTTGCGTTATACGTTATGCTTTATGCGTTATGCGTTATGAGTTATACGTTATGCGTTATGCGTTATGCGTTATGCGTTGTTCGTTATGCGTTATGCGTTGGGCGTAATACGTTTGCGTTATGCGTTATGCGTTATGCGTTATGCGTTATGCGTTATGCGTTATGCGTTATGCGTTATGCGTTATGCGTTATGCGTTATGCGTTATGCGTTCTGTGTTGTGCGTTGTGCATTGTGCGATATGCGTTATGCGTTATGGGTTATGGGTTATGCGTTATGCTATATGCGTTATGCATTTTGCGTTATGCGTTATGCGTTATGCGTTATGCGTTATGCGTTATGCGTTATGCGTAATGCGTTATGCGTTATGCGTTATGCGTTATGCGTTATGCGTTATGCGTTGTTCGTTATGCGTTATGCGTTGGGCGTAATACGTTTGCGTTATGCGTTATGCGTTATGCGTTATGCGTTATGCGTTATGCGTTATGCTTTATGCGTTATGCGTTATGCGTTATACGGTATGAGTTATGCGTTATTCGTTATGTGTTATGCGTTATGCGTTATGCGTTATGCGTTATGCGTTATGCGTTATGCGTTATGCGTTAACGTTATGCGTTATGCCTTTTGCGTTATGCGTTATGCGTTTTGCGTTATACGTTATGCTTTATGCGTTATGCGTTATGAGTTATACGTTATGCGTTATGCGTTATGCGTTATGCGTTGTTCGTTATGCGTTATGCGTTGGGCGTAATACGTTTGCGTTATGCGTTATGCGTTATGCGTTATGCGTTATGCGTTATGCGTTATGCGTTATGCGTTATGCGTTATGCGTTATGCGTTATGCGTTATGCGTTATGCGTTCTGTGTTGTGCGTTGTGCGTTGTGCGATATGCGTTATGCGTTATGGGTTATGGGTTATGCGTTATGCTATATGCGTTATGCATTTTGCGTTATGCGTTATGCGTTATGCGTTATGCGTTATGCGTTATGCGTTATGCATTATGCGTTATGCGTTATGCGTTGTGCGTTTGCGTTATGCGTTAGGCGTTATGCGTTATGCTTTATGCGTTATGAGTTATGAGTTATACGGTATGAGTTATGCGTTATGAGTTATGCGTTATGCGTTATGCGTTATGCGTTATGCGTTATGCGTTATGCGTTATGCGTTATGCGTTATGCGTTATGCGTTATGCGTTATGCCTTATGCGTTATGCGTTATGCGTTATGCGTTATGCGTTATGCGTTATGCGTTATGCGTTATGCGTTATGCGTTATGAGTTATGCGTTATGCGTTATGCGTTATGCGTTATGCGTTATGCGTTATGCGTTATGCGTTATGCGTTATGCGTTATGCGTTATGCGTTATGCGTTATGCGTTATGCGTTATGCGTTATGCGTTATGCGTTATGCGTTATGCGTTATGCGTTATGCGTTATGCGTTATGCGTTATGCGTTATGCGTTATGCGTTATGCGTTATGCGTTATGCGTTATGCGTTGTGCGTTCTGCGTTATGCGTTATGCGTTATGCGTTGTGGGTTATGCGTTATGGGTTATGGGTTATGCGTTATGCGTTATGCGTTATGCGTTCTGCGTTATGCGTTATGCGTTATGCGTTATGCGTTATGCGTTATGCGTTATGGGTTATGGGTTATGCGTTATGCGTTATGCGTTATGCGTTATGCGTTATGCGTTATGCGTTATGCGTTATGCGTTATGCGTTATGCGTTATGCGTTATGCGTTATGCGTTATGCGTTATGCGTTATGCGTTATGCGTTATACGTTTGCGTTATGCGTTATGCGTTGTGCGTTATACGTTTGCGTTATGCGTTATGCGTTGTTCGTTATGCGTTATGCGTTGGGCGTAATACGTTTGCGTTATGCGTTATGCGTTATGCTTTATGCGTTATGCGTTATGCGTTATACGGTATGAGTTATGCGTTATTCGATATGTGTTATGCGTTATGCGTTATGCGTTATGCGTTATGCGTTATGCGTTATGCGTTATGCGTTATGCGTTATGCGTTATGCGTTAACGTTATGCGTTATGCCTTTTGCGTTATGCGTTATGCGTTTTGCGTTATACGTTATGCTTTATGCGTTATGCGTTATGAGTTATACGTTATGCGTTATGCGTTATGCGTTATGCGTTATATGTTATGCGTTATGCGTTATGCGTTATGCGTTATGCGTTATGCGTTATGCGTTATGCGTTATGCGTAATGCGTTATGCGTTATGCGTTATGCGTTATGCGTTATGCGTTATGCGTTGTTCGTTATGCGTTATGCGTTGGGCGTAATACGTTTGCGTTATGCGTTATGCGTTATGCGTTATGCGTTATGCGTTATGCGTTATGCGTTATGCGTTATGCGTTATGCGTTATGCGTTATGCGTTATGCGTTATGCGTTATGCGTTATGCGTTATGCGTTATGCGTTATGCGTTATGCGTTATGCGTTCTGTGTTGTGCGTTGTGCGTTGTGCGATATGCGTTATGCGTTATGGGTTATGGGTTATGCGTTATGCTATATGCGTTATGCGTTATGCGTTATGCGTTATGCGTTATGCGTTATGCGTTATGCGTTATGCGTTATGCGTTATGCGTTGGGCGTAATACGTTTGCGTTATGCGTTATGCGTTATGCGTTATGCGTTATGCGTTATGCGTTATGCGTTATGCGTTATGCGTTATGCGTTATGCGTTATGCGTTATGCGTTATGCGTTATGCGTTATGCGTTCTGTGTTGTGCGTTGTGCGTTGTGCGATATGCGTTATGCGTTATGGGTTATGGGTTATGCGTTATGCTATATGCGTTATGCATTTTGCGTTATGCGTTATGCGTTATGCGTTATGCGTTATGCGTTATGCATTATGCGTTATGCGTTATGCGTTGTGCGTTATGCGTTATGCGTTATGCGTTATGCGTTATTCGTTATGCGTTATGCGTTATGCGTTATGCGTTATGCGTTATGCGTTACGCGTTATGCGTTATGCGTTATGCGTTATGCGTTCTGTGTTGTGCGTTGTGCGTTGTGCGATATGCGTTATGCGTTATGGGTTATGGGTTATGCGTTATGCTATATGCGTTATGCATTTTGCGTTATGCGTTATGCGTTATGCGTTATGCGTTATGCGTTATGCGTTATGCATTATGCGTTATGCGTTATGCGTTGTGCGTTATGCGTTATGCGTTATGCGTTATGCGTTATTCGTTATGCGTTATGCGTTATGTGTTATGCGTTATGCGTTATGCGTTACGCGTTATGCGTTACGCGTTATGCGTTATGCGTTATGCGTTATGCGTAATGCGTTATGCGTTATGCGTTATGCGTTATGCGTTATGCGTTATGCGTTATGCGTTATGCGTTATGCGTTATGCGTTATGCGTTATGGGTTATGGGTTATGCGTTATGCGTTATGCGTTATGCGTTATGCGTTATGCGTTATGCGTTATGCGTTATGCGTTATGCGTTATGCGTTATGCGTTATGCGTTATGCGTTATACGTTTGCGTTATGCGTTATGCGTTGTGCGTTATACGTTTGCGTTATGCGTTATGCGTTGTTCGTTATGCGTTATGCGTTGGGCGTAATACGTTTGCGTTATGCGTTATGCGTTATGCGTTATGCTTTATGCGTTATGCGTTATGCGTTATACGGTATGAGTTATGCGTTATTCGATATGTGTTATGCGTTATGCGTTATGCGTTATGCGTTATGCGTTATGCGTTATGCGTTATGCGTTATGCGTTATGCGTTATGCGTTATGCGTTATGCGTTAACGTTATGCGTTATGCCTTTTGCGTTATGCGTTATGCGTTTTGCGTTATACGTTATGCTTTATGCGTTATGCGTTATGAGTTATACGTTATGCGTTATGCGTTATGCGTTATGCGTTATATGTTATGCGTTATGCGTTATGCGTTATGCGTTATGCGTTATGCGTTATGCGTTATGCGTTATGCGTAATGCGTTATGCGTTATGCGTTATGCGTTATGCGTTATGCGTTATGCGTTATGCGTTATGCGTTATGCGTTGTTCGTTATGCGTTATGCGTTGGGCGTAATACGTTTGCGTTATGCGTTATGCGTTATGCGTTATGCGTTATGCGTTATGCGTTATGCGTTATGCGTTATGCGTTATGCGTTATGCGTTATGCGTTATGCGTTATGCGTTATGCGTTATGCGTTATGCGTTATGCGTTATGCGTTATGCGTTATGCGTTATGCGTTATGCGTTATGCGTTATGCGTTATGCGTTCTGTGTTGTGCGTTGTGCGTTGTGCGATATGCGTTATGCGTTATGGGTTATGGGTTATGCGTTATGCTATATGCGTTATGCATTTTGCGTTATGCGTTATGCGTTATGCGTTATGCGTTATGCGTTATGCGTTATGCATTATGCGTTATGCGTTATGCGTTGTGCGTTTGCGTTATGCGTTAGGCGTTATGCGTTATGCTTTATGCTTTATGCGTTATGAGTTATGAGTTATACGGTATGAGTTATGCGTTATGCGTTGTGCGATATGCGTTATGCGTTATGGGTTATGGGTTATGCGTTATGCTATATGCGTTATGCATTTTGCGTTATGCGTTATGCGTTATGCGTTATGCGTTATGCGTTATGCATTATGCGTTATGCATTATGCGTTATGCGTTATGCGTTGTGCGTTTGCGTTATGCGTTAGGCGTTATGCGTTATGCTTTATGCGTTATGAGTTATGAGTTATACGGTATGAGTTATGCGTTATGAGTTATGCGTTATGCGTTATGCGTTATGCGTTATGCGTTATGCGTTATGCATTATGCGTTATGCGTTATGCGTTATGCGTTATGCGTTATGCGTTATGCGTTATGCGTTATGCGTTATGCGTTATGCGTTATGCGTTGTTCGTTATGCGTTATGCGTTGGGCGTAATACGTTTGCGTTATGCGTTATGCGTTATGCTTTATGCGTTATGCGTTATGCGTTATACGGTATGAGTTATGCGTTATTCGTTATGTGTTATGCGTTATGCGTTATGCGTTATGCGTTATGCGTTATGCGTTATGCGTTATGCGTTAACGTTATGCGTTATGCCTTTTGCGTTATGCGTTATGCGTTTTGCGTTTTGCGTTATACGTTATGCTTTATGCGTTATGCGTTATGAGTTATACGTTATGCGTTATGCGTTATGCGTTATGCGTTGTTCGTTATGCGTTATGCGTTGGGCGTAATACGTTTGCGTTATGCGTTATGCGTTATGCGTTATGCGTTATGCGTTATGCGTTATGCGTTATGCGTTATGCGTTATGCGTTATGCGTTATGCGTTATGCGTTATGCGTTATGCGTTATGCGTTATGCGTTATGCGTTATGCGTTATGCGTTCTGTATTGTGCGTTGTGCGTTGTGCGATATGCGTTATGCGTTATGGGTTATGGGTTATGCGTTATGCTATATGCGTTATGCATTTTGCGTTATGCGTTATGCGTTATGCGTTATGCGTTATGCGTTATGCGTTATGCATTATGCGTTATGCGTTATGCGTTGTGCGTTTGCGTTATGCGTTAGGCGTTATGCGTTGTGCGTTCTGCGTTATGCGTTATGCGTTATGCGTTATGGGTTATGCGTTATGGGTTATGGGTTATGCGTTATGCGTTATGCGTTCTGCGTTGTGCGTTATGCGTTATGCGTTATGCGTTATGCGTTATGCGTTATGGGTTATGGGTTATGCGTTATGCGTTATGCGTTATGCGTTATGCGTTATGCGTTATGCGTTATGCGTTATGCGTTATGCGTTATGCGTTATGCGTTATGCGTTATGCGTTATACGTTTGCGTTATGCGTTATGCGTTGTGCGTTATACGTTTGCGTTATGCGATATGCGTTGTTCGTTATGCGTTATGCGTTGGGCGTAATACGTTTGCGTTATGCGTTATGCGTTATGCTTTATGCGTTATGCGTTATGCGTTATACGGTATGAGTTATGCGTTATTCGATATGTGTTATGCGTTATGCGTTATGCGTTATGCGTTATGCGTTATGCGTTGTTCGTTATGCGTTATGCGTTGGGCGTAATACGTTTGCGTTATGCGTTATGCGTTATGCGTTATGGGTTATGGGTTATGCGTTATGCGTTATGGGTTATGGGTTATGCGTTATGCGTTATGCGTTATGCGTTATGCGTTATGCGTTATGCGTTATGCGTTATGCGTTATGCGTTATGCGTTATGCGTTATGCGTTATGCGTTATGCGTTATGCGTTATGCGTTATGCGTTATGCGTTATGCGTTATGCGTTATGCGTTATGCGTTATGCGTTATGCGTTATGCGTTATGCGTTATGCGTTATGCGTTATGCGTTATGCGTTATGCGTTATGCGTTATGCGTTATGCGTTATGCGTTATGCGTTATGCGTTATGCGTTATGCGTTATGCGTTATGCGTTATGCTTTATGCGTTATGCGTTATGCGTTATGCGTTATGCGTTATGCGTTCTGTGTTGTGCGTTGTGCGTTGTGCGATATGCGTTATGCGTTATGGGTTATGGGTTATGCGTTATGCTATATGCGTTATGCATTTTGCGTTATGCGTTATGCGTTATGCGTTATGCGTTATGCGTTATGCGTTATGCGTTATGCATTATGCGTTATGCGTTATGCGTTGTGCGTTTGCGTTATGCGTTAGGCGTTATGCGTTATGCTTTATGCTTTATGCGTTATGAGTTATGAGTTATACGGTATGAGTTATGCGTTATGCGTTATGCGTTATGCGTTATGCGTTATGCGTTATGCGTTATGCGTTATGCGTTATGCGTTATGCGTTATGCGTTATGCGTTATGCGTTATGCGTTATGCGTTATGCGTTATGCGTTATGCGTTATGCGTTATGCGTTATGCGTTATGCGTTATGCGTTATGCGTTATGCGTTATGCGTTATGCTTTATGCGTTATGCGTTATGCGTTATGCGTTATGCGTTATGCGTTCTGTGTTGTGCGTTGTGCGTTGTGCGATATGCGTTATGCGTTATGCGTTATGCTTTATGCGTTATGCGTTATGCGTTATGCGTTATGCGTTATGCGTTCTGTGTTGTGCGTTGTGCGTTGTGCGATATGCGTTATGCGTTATGGGTTATGGGTTATGCGTTATGCTATATGCGTTATGCATTTTGCGTTATGCGTTATGCGTTATGCGTTATGCGTTATGCGTTATGCGTTATGCGTTATGCATTATGCGTTATGCGTTATGCGTTGTGCGTTTGCGTTATGCGTTATGCGTTAGGCGTTATGCGTTATGCTTTATGCTTTATGCGTTATGAGTTATGAGTTATACGGTATGAGTTATGCGTTATGCGTTATGCGTTATGCGTTATGCGTTATGCGTTATGCGTTATGCGTTATGCGTTATGCGTTATGCGTTATGCGTTATGCGTTATGCGTTATGCGTTATGCGTTATGCGTTATGCGTTATGCGTTATGCGTTATGCGTTATGCGTTATGCGTTATGCGTTATGCGTTATGCGTTATGCGTTATGCGTTATGCGTTATGCTTTATGCGTTATGCGTTATGCGTTATGCGTTATGCGTTATGCGTTCTGTGTTGTGCGTTGTGCGTTGTGCGATATGCGTTATGCGTTATGGGTTATGGGTTATGCGTTATGCTATATGCGTTATGCATTTTGCGTTATGCGTTATGCGTTATGCGTTATGCGTTATGCGTTATGCGTTATGCGTTATGCATTATGCGTTATGCGTTATGCGTTGTGCGTTTGCGTTATGCGTTAGGCGTTAGGCGTTATGCGTTATGCTTTATGCTTTATGCGTTATGAGTTATGAGTTATACGGTATGAGTTATGCGTTATGCGTTATGCGTTATGCGTTATGCGTTATGCGTTATGCGTTATGCGTTATGCGTTATGCGTTATGCGTTATGCGTTATGCGTTATGCGTTATGCGTTATGCGTTATGCGTTATGCGTTATGCGTTATGCGTTATGCGTTATGCGTTATGCGTTATGCGTTATGCGTTATGCGTTATGCGTTATGCGTTATGCGTTATGCGTTCTGCGTTGTGCGTTATGCGTTATGCGTTATGCGTTATGCGTTATGGGTTATGGGTTATGCGTTATGCGTTATGCGTTATGCGTTATGCGTTCTGCGTTGTGCGTTATGCGTTATGCGTTATGCGTTATGCGTTATGCGTTATGGGTTATGGGTTATGCGTTATGCGTTATGCGTTATGCGTTATGCGTTATGCGTTGTTCGTTATGCGTTATGCGTTGGGCGTAATACGTTTGCGTTATGCGTTATGCGTTATGCGTTATGCGTTATGCGTTATGCGTTATGCGTTATGCTATATGCGTTATGCATTTTGCGTTATGCGTTATGCGTTATGCGTTATGCGTTATGCGTTATGCGTTATGCGTTTTGCGTTATACGTTATGCTTTATGCGTTATGCGTTATGAGTTATACGTTATGCGTTATGCGTTATGCGTTATGCGTTGTTCGTTATGCGTTATGCGTTGGGCGTAATACGTTTGCGTTATGCGTTATGCGTTATGCGTTATGCGTTATGCGTTATGCGTTATGCGTTATGCGTTATGCGTTATGCGTTATGCTTTATGCGTTATGCGTTATGCGTTATACGGTATGAGTTATGCGTTATTCGTTATGTGTTATGCGTTATGCGTTATGCGTTATGCGTTATGCGTTATGCGTTATGCGTTATGCGTTATGCGTTATGCGTTATGCGTTAACGTTATGCGTTATGCCTTTTGCGTTATGCGTTATGCGTTTTGCGTTATACGTTATGCTTTATGCGTTATGCGTTATGAGTTATACGTTATGCGTTATGCGTTATGCGTTATGCGTTATGCGTTATGCTTTATGCGTTATGCGTTATGCGTTATACGGTATGAGTTATGCGTTATTCGTTATGTGTTATGCGTTATGCGTTATGCGTTATGCGTTATGCGTTATGCGTTATGCGTTATGCGTTATGCGTTATGCGTTATGCGTTAACGTTATGCGTTATGCCTTTTGCGTTATGCGTTATGCGTTTTGCGTTATACGTTATGCTTTATGCGTTATGCGTTATGAGTTATACGTTATGCGTTATGCGTTATGCGTTTTGCGTTATACGTTATGCTTTATGCGTTATGCGTTATGAGTTATACGTTATGCGTTATGCGTTATGCGTTATGCGTTGTTCGTTATGCGTTATGCGTTGGGCGTAATACGTTTGCGTTATGCGTTATGCGTTATGCGTTATGCGTTATGCGTTATGCGTTATGCGTTATGCGTTATGGGTTATGGGTTATGCGTTATGCTATATGCGTTATGCATTTTGCGTTATGCGTTATGCGTTATGCGTTATGCGTTATGCGTTATGCGTTATGCGTTATGCATTATGCGTTATGCGTTATGCGTTGTGCGTTATGCGTTAGGCGTTATGCGTTATGCTTTATGCGTTATGAGTTATGAGTTATACGGTATGAGTTATGCGTTATGAGTTATGCGTTATGCGTTATGCGTTATGCGTTATGCGTTATGCGTTATGCGTTTTGCGTTATACGTTATGCTTTATGCGTTATGCGTTATGAGTTATACGTTATGCGTTATGCGTTATGCGTTATGCGTTGTTCGTTATGCGTTATGCGTTGGGCGTAATACGTTTGCGTTATGCGTTATGCGTTATGCGTTATGCGTTATGCGTTATGCGTTATGCGTTATGCGTTATGCGTTATGCGTTATGCGTTATGCGTTATGCGTTATGCGTTCTGTGTTGTGCGTTGTGCGTTGTGCGATATGCGTTATGCGTTATGGGTTATGGGTTATGCGTTATGCTATATGCGTTATGCATTTTGCGTTATGCGTTATGCGTTATGCGTTATGCGTTATGCGTTATGCGTTATGCGTAATGCGTTATGCGTTATGCGTTATGCGTTATGCGTTGTTCGTTATGCGTTATGCGTTGGGCGTAATACGTTTGCGTTATGCGTTATGCGTTATGCGTTATGCGTTATGCGTTATGCGTTATGCGTTATGCGTTATGCTTTATGCGTTATGCGTTATGCGTTATACGGTATGAGTTATGCGTTATTCGTTATGTGTTATGCGTTATGCGTTATGCGTTATGCGTTATGCGTTATGCGTTATGCGTTATGCGTTATGCGTTATGCGTTAACGTTATGCGTTATGCCTTTTGCGTTATGCGTTATGCGTTTTGCGTTATACGTTATGCTTTATGCGTTATGCGTTATGAGTTATACGTTATGCGTTATGCGTTATGCGTTGTTCGTTATGCGTTATGCGTTGGGCGTAATACGTTTGCGTTATGCGTTATGCGTTATGCGTTATGCGTTATGCGTTATGCGTTATGCGTTATGCGTTATGCGTTATGCGTTATGCGTTATGCGTTATGCGTTCTGTGTTGTGCGTTGTGCGTTGTGCGATATGCGTTATGCGTTATGGGTTATGGGTTATGCGTTATGCTATATGCGTTATGCATTTTGCGTTATGCGTTATGCGTTATGCGTTATGCGTTATGCGTTATGCGTTATGCATTATGCGTTATGCGTTATGCGTTGTGCGTTTGCGTTATGCGTTAGGCGTTATGCGTTATGCGTTATGCGTTATGAGTTATGAGTTATACGGTATGAGTTATGCGTTATGAGTTATGCGTTATGCGTTATGCGTTATGCGTTATGCGTTATGCGTTATGCGTTATGCGTTATGCGTTATGCGTTATGCGTTATGCCTTATGCGTTATGCGTTATGCGTTATGCGTTATGCGTTATGCGTTATGCGTTATGCGTTATGCGTTATGAGTTATGCGTTATGCGTTATGCGTTATGCGTTATGCGTTATGCGTTATGCGTTATGCGTTATGCGTTATGCGTTATGCGTTATGCGTTATGCGTTATGCGTTATGCGTTATGCGTTATGCGTTATGCGTTATGCGTTATGCGTTATGCGTTATGCGTTATGCGTTATGCGTTATGCGTTATGCGTTATGCGTTATGCGTTATGCGTTCTGCGTTGTGCGTTCTGCGTTATGCGTTATGCGTTATGCGTTGTGGGTTATGCGTTATGGGTTATGGGTTATGCGTTATGCGTTATGCGTTATGCGTTCTGCGTTGTGCGTTATGCGTTATGCGTTATGCGTTATGCGTTATGCGTTATGGGTTATGGGTTATGCGTTATGCGTTATGCGTTATGCGTTATGCGTTATGCGTTATGCGTTATGCGTTATGCGTTATGCGTTATGCGTTATGCGTTATGCGTTATGCGTTATGCGTTATACGTTTGCGTTATGCGTTATGCGTTGTGCGTTATACGTTTGCGTTATGCGTTATGCGTTGTTCGTTATGCGTTATGCGTTGGGCGTAATACGTTTGCGTTATGCGTTATGCGTTATGCTTTATGCGTTATGCGTTATGCGTTATACGGTATGAGTTATGCGTTATTCGATATGTGTTATGCGTTATGCGTTATGCGTTATGCGTTATGCGTTATGCGTTATGCGTTATGCGTTATGCGTTATGCGTTATGCGTTATGCGTTATGCGTTATGCGTTAACGTTATGCGTTATGCCTTTTGCGTTATGCGTTATGCGTTTTGCGTTATACGTTATGCTTTATGCGTTATGCGTTATGAGTTATACGTTATGCGTTATGCGTTATGCGTTATGCGTTATATGTTATGCGTTATGCGTTATGCGTTATGCGTTATGCGTTATGCGTTATGCGTTATGCGTTATGCGTTATGCGTTATGCGTAATGCGTTATGCGTTATGCGTTATGCGTTATGCGTTATGCGTTATGCGTTGTTCGTTATGCGTTATGCGTTGGGCGTAATACGTTTGCGTTATGCGTTATGCGTTATGCGTTATGCGTTATGCGTTATGCGTTATGCGTTATGCGTTATGCGTTATGCGTTATGCGTTATGCGTTATGCGTTATGCGTTATGCGTTATGCGTTATGCGTTATGCGTTCTGTGTTGTGCGTTGTGCGTTGTGCGATATGCGTTATGCGTTATGGGTTATGGGTTATGCGTTATGCTATATGCGTTATGCGTTATGCGTTATGCGTTATGCGTTATGCGTTATGCGTTATGCGTTATGCGTTATGCGTTATGCGTTGGGCGTAATACGTTTGCGTTATGCGTTATGCGTTATGCGTTATGCGTTATGCGTTATGCGTTATGCGTTATGCGTTATGCGTTATGCGTTATGCGTTATGCGTTATGCGTTATGCGTTCTGTGTTGTGCGTTGTGCGTTGTGCGATATGCGTTATGCGTTATGGGTTATGGGTTATGCGTTATGCTATATGCGTTATGCATTTTGCGTTATGCGTTATGCGTTATGCGTTATGCGTTATGCGTTATGCATTATGCGTTATGCGTTATGCGTTGTGCGTTATGCGTTATGCGTTATGCGTTATGCGTTATTCGTTATGCGTTATGCGTTATGTGTTATGCGTTATGCGTTATGCGTTACGCGTTATGCGTTATGCGTTATGCGTTATGCGTTCTGTGTTGTGCGTTGTGCGTTGTGCGATATGCGTTATGCGTTATGGGTTATGGGTTATGCGTTATGCTATATGCGTTATGCATTTTGCGTTATGCGTTATGCGTTATGCGTTATGCGTTATGCGTTATGCGTTATGCATTATGCGTTATGCGTTATGCGTTGTGCGTTATGCGTTATGCGTTATGCGTTATGCGTTATTCGTTATGCGTTATGCGTTATGTCTTATGCGTTATGCGTTATGCGTTACGCGTTATGCGTTACGCGTTATGCGTTATGCGTTACGCGTTATACGGTATGAGTTATGCGTTATTCGATATGTGTTATGCGTTATGCGTTATGCGTTATGCGTTATGCGTTATGCGTTATGCGTTATGCGTTATGCGTTATGCGTTATGCGTTATGCGTTATGCGTTATGCGTTATGCGTTAACGTTATGCGTTATGCCTTTTGCGTTATGCGTTATGCGTTTTGCGTTATACGTTATGCTTTATGCGTTATGCGTTATGAGTTATACGTTATGCGTTATGCGTTATGCGTTATGCGTTATATGTTATGCGTTATGCGTTATGCGTTATGCGTTATGCGTTATGCGTTATGCGTTATGCGTTATGCGTTATGCGTAATGCGTTATGCGTTATGCGTTATGCGTTATGCGTTATGCGTTATGCGTTATGCGTTATGCGTTGTTCGTTATGCGTTATGCGTTGGGCGTAATACGTTTGCGTTATGCGTTATGCGTTATGCGTTATGCGTTATGCGTTATGCGTTATGCGTTATGCGTTATGCGTTATGCGTTATGCGTTATGCGTTATGCGTTATGCGTTATGCGTTATGCGTTATGCGTTATGCGTTATGCGTTATGCGTTATGCGTTATGCGTTATGCGTTATGCGTTATGCGTTATGCGTTATGCGTTATGCGTTCTGTGTTGTGCGTTGTGCGTTGTGCGATATGCGTTATGCGTTATGGGTTATGGGTTATGCGTTATGCTATATGCGTTATGCATTTTGCGTTATGCGTTATGCGTTATGCGTTATGCGTTATGCGTTATGCGTTATGCATTATGCGTTATGCGTTATGCGTTATGCGTTATGCGTTATGCGTTATGCATTATGCGTTATGCGTTATGCGTTGTGCGTTTGCGTTATGCGTTAGGCGTTATGCGTTATGCTTTATGCTTTATGCGTTATGAGTTATGAGTTATACGGTATGAGTTATGCGTTATGCGTTGTGCGATATGCGTTATGCGTTATGGGTTATGGGTTATGCGTTATGCTATATGCGTTATGCATTTTGCGTTATGCGTTATGCGTTATGCGTTATGCGTTATGCGTTATGCATTATGCGTTATGCGTTATGCGTTGTGCGTTTGCGTTATGCGTTAGGCGTTATGCGTTATGCTTTATGCGTTATGAGTTATGAGTTATACGGTATGAGTTATGCGTTATGAGTTATGCGTTATGCGTTATGCGTTATGCGTTATGCGTTATGCGTTATGCGTTATGCGTTATGCGTTATGCGTTATGCGTTATGCGTTATGCGTTATGCGTTATGCGTTATGCGTTATGCGTTGTTCGTTATGCGTTATGCGTTGGGCGTAATACGTTTGCGTTATGCGTTATGCGTTATGCTTTATGCGTTATGCGTTATGCGTTATACGGTATGAGTTATGCGTTATTCGTTATGTGTTATGCGTTATGCGTTATGCGTTATGCGTTATGCGTTATGCGTTATGCGTTATGCGTTATGCGTTAACGTTATGCGTTATGCCTTTTGCGTTATGCGTTATGCGTTTTGCGTTTTGCGTTATACGTTATGCTTTATGCGTTATGCGTTATGAGTTATACGTTATGCGTTATGCGTTATGCGTTATGCGTTGTTCGTTATGCGTTATGCGTTGGGCGTAATACGTTTGCGTTATGCGTTATGCGTTATGCGTTATGCGTTATGCGTTATGCGTTATGCGTTATGCGTTATGCGTTATGCGTTATGCGTTATGCGTTATGCGTTATGCGTTATGCGTTATGCGTTATGCGTTATGCGTTCTGTATTGTGCGTTGTGCGTTGTGCGATATGCGTTATGCGTTATGGGTTATGGGTTATGCGTTATGCTATATGCGTTATGCATTTTGCGTTATGCGTTATGCGTTATGCGTTATGCGTTATGCGTTATGCGTTATGCGTTATGCATTATGCGTTATGCGTTATGCGTTGTGCGTTTGCGTTATGCGTTAGGCGTTATGCGTTATGCTTTATGCGTTATGAGTTATGAGTTATACGGTATGAGTTATGCGTTATGAGTTATGAGTTATGCGTTATGCGTTATGCGTTATGCGTTATGCGTTATGCGTTATGCGTTATGCGTTATGCCTTATGCGTTATGCGTTATGCGTTATGCGTTATGCGTTATGCGTTATGCGTTATGGGTTATGCGTTATGCGTTATGCGTTATGCGTTATGCGTTATGCGTTATGCGTTATGCGTTATGCGTTATGCGTTATGCGTTATGCGTTATGCGTTATGCGTTATGCGTTATGCGTTATGCGTTATGCGTTATGCGTTATGCGTTATGCGTTATGCGTTATGCGTTATGCGTTCTGCGTTGTGCGTTCTGCGTTATGCGTTATGCGTTATGCGTTATGGGTTATGCGTTATGGGTTATGGGTTATGCGTTATGCGTTATGCGTTCTGCGTTGTGCGTTATGCGTTATGCGTTATGCGTTATGCGTTATGCGTTATGGGTTATGGGTTATGCGTTATGCGTTATGCGTTATGCGTTATGCGTTATGCGTTATGCGTTATGCGTTATGCGTTATGCGTTATGCGTTATGCGTTATACGTTTGCGTTATGCGTTATGCGTTGTGCGTTATACGTTTGCGTTATGCGATATGCGTTGTTCGTTATGCGTTATGCGTTGGGCGTAATACGTTTGCGTTATGCGTTATGCGTTATGCTTTATGCGTTATGCGTTATGCGTTATACGGTATGAGTTATGCGTTATTCGATATGTGTTATGCGTTATGCGTTATGCGTTATGCGTTATGCGTTATGCGTTGTTCGTTATGCGTTATGCGTTGGGCGTAATACGTTTGCGTTATGCGTTATGCGTTATGCGTTATGCGTTATGCGTTATGCGTTATGCGTTATGCGTTATGCGTTATGCGTTATGCGTTATGCGTTATGCGTTATGCGTTATGCGTTATGCGTTCTGTGTTGTGCGTTGTGCGTTGTGCGATATGCGTTATGCGTTATGGGTTATGGGTTATGCGTTATGGTATATGCGTTATGCATTTTGCGTTATGCGTTATGCGTTATGCGTTATGCGTTATGCGTTATGCGTTATGCGTTATGCATTATGCGTTATGCGTTATGCGTTGTGCGTTTGCGTTATGCGTTAGGCGTTATGCGTTATGCTTTATGCTTTATGCGTTATGAGTTATGAGTTATACGGTATGAGTTATGCGTTATGCGTTATGCGTTATGCGTTATGCGTTATGAGTTATGCGTTATGCGTTATGCGTTATGCGTTATGCGTTATGCGTTATGCGTTATGCGTTATGCGTTATGCGTTATGCGTTATGCGTTATGCGTTATGCGTTATGCGTTATGCGTTATGCGTTATGCGTTATGCGTTATGCGTTATGCGTTATGCGTTATGCGTTATGCGTTATGCGTTATGCGTTATGCGTTATGCGTTATGCGTTATGCGTTATGCGTTATGCGTTATGCGTTATGCGTTATGCGTTATGCGTTATGCTTTATGCGTTATGCGTTATGCGTTATGCGTTATGCGTTATGCGTTCTGTGTTGTGCGTTGTGCGTTGTGCGATATGCGTTATGCGTTATGGGTTATGGGTTATGCGTTATGCTATATGCGTTATGCATTTTGCGTTATGCGTTATGCGTTATGCGTTATGCGTTATGCGTTATGCGTTATGCGTTATGCATTATGCGTTATGCGTTATGCGTTGTGCGTTTGCGTTATGCGTTAGGCGTTATGCGTTATGCTTTATGCTTTATGCGTTATGAGTTATGAGTTATACGGTATGAGTTATGCGTTATGCGTTATGCGTTATGCGTTATGCGTTATGCGTTATGCGTTATGCGTTATGCGTTATGCGTTATGCGTTATGCGTTATGCGTTATGCGTTATGCGTTATGCGTTATGCGTTATGCGTTATGCGTTATGCGTTATGCGTTATGCGTTATGCGTTATGCGTTATGCGTTATGCTTTATGCGTTATGCGTTATGCGTTATGCGTTATGCGTTATGCGTTCTGTGTTGTGCGTTGTGCGTTGTGCGATATGCGTTATGCGTTATGGGTTATGGGTTATGCGTTATGCTATATGCGTTATGCATTTTGCGTTATGCGTTATGCGTTATGCGTTATGCGTTATGCGTTATGCGTTATGCATTATGCGTTATGCGTTATGCGTTGTGCGTTTGCGTTATGCGTTAGGCGTTAGGCGTTATGCGTTATGCTTTATGCTTTATGCGTTATGAGTTATGAGTTATACGGTATGAGTTATGCGTTATGCGTTATGCGTTATGCGTTATGCGTTATGCGTTATGCGTTATGCGTTATGCGTTATGCGTTATGCGTTATGAGTTATGCGTTATGCGTTATGCGTTATGCTTTATGCTTTATGCGTTATGAGTTATGAGTTATACGGTATGAGTTATGCGTTATGCGTTATGCGTTATGCGTTATGCGTTATGCGTTATGCGTTATGCGTTATGCGTTATGCGTTATGCGTTATGAGTTATGCGTTATGCGTTATGCGTTATGCGTTATGCGTTATGCGTTATGCGTTATGCGTTATGCGTTATGCGTTATGCGTTATGCGTTATGCGTTATGCGTTATGCGTTATGCGTTATGCGTTATGCGTTATGCGTTATGCGTTATGCGTTATGCGTTATGCGTTATGCGTTATGCGTTATGCGTTATGCGTTATGCTTTATGCGTTATGCGTTATGCGTTATGCGTTATGCGTTATGCGTTCTGTGTTGTGCGTTGTGCGTTGTGCGATATGCGTTATGCGTTATGGGTTATGGGTTATGCGTTATGCTATATGCGTTATGCATTTTGCGTTATGCGTTATGCGTTATGCGTTATGCGTTATGCGTTATGCGTTATGCATTATGCGTTATGCGTTATGCGTTGTGCGTTTGCGTTATGCGTTAGGCGTTAGGCGTTATGCGTTATGCTTTATGCTTTATGCGTTATGAGTTATGAGTTATACGGTATGAGTTATGCGTTATGCGTTATGCGTTATGCGTTATGCGTTATGCGTTATGCGTTATGCGTTATGCGTTATGCGTTATGCGTTATGCGTTATGCGTTATGCGTTATGCGTTATGCGTTATGCGTTATGCGTTATGCGTTATGCGTTATGCGTTATGCGTTATGCGTTATGCGTTATGCGTTATGCGTTATGCGTTATGCGTTATGCGTTATGCGTTATGCGTTATGCGTTATGCGTTATGCGTTATGCGTTATGCGTTCTGCGTTGTGCGTTATGCGTTATGCGTTATGCGTTATGCGTTATGGGTTATGGGTTATGCGTTATGCGTTATGCGTTATGCGTTATGCGTTCTGCGTTGTGCGTTATGCGTTATGCGTTATGCGTTATGCGTTATGCGTTATGGGTTATGGGTTATGCGTTATGCGTTATGCGTTATGCGTTATGCGTTATGCTTTATGCGTTATGCGTTATGCGTTATGCGTTATGCGTTATGCGTTATGCATTTTGCGTTATGCGTTATGCGTAATACGTTTGCGTTATGCGTTATGCGTTATGCGTTATGCTTTATGCGTTATGCGTTATGCGTTATGCGTTATACGTTTGCGTTATGCGTTATGCGTTGTGCGTTATACGTTTGCGTTATGCGTTATGCGTTATGCGTTATGCGTTATGCGTGATGCGTTATGCTTTTTGCGTTATGCGTTATGAGTTATACGTTATGCGTTAAGCGTTATGCGTTATGCTTTATACGTTATGCGTGATCCATTATGCGTTATGCGTTATGCGTTATGCGTTATGCATTTTGCGTTATGCGCCATGCGTTATGCGTTATGAGTTATGCGTTATGCGTTATGCGTTATGCGTTATGCGTTATACGTTATGGGTTATGCGTTATGCGTTATGCGTTATGCGTTATGCGTTCTGCGTTATGCGTTATGCGTTATGCGTTATGCGTTATGCGTTGTGCGTTATACGTTTGCGTTAGGCGTTATGCTTTATGGGTTATGCGTTATGCATTATGCATTATGCGTTATGCGTTATGCGTTATGCATATGCGTTATGCGTTATGCGTTATGCGTTATGCGTTAATCGTTATGCGTTATGCGTTATGCGTTATGCGTTATGCGTTATGCGTTATGCGTTATGCGTTATGCGTTATGCGTTATGCGTTATGCGTTATGCGTTATGCGTTATGCGTTATGCGTTATGCGTTATGCGTTATGCGTGATGTGTTATGCTTTTTGCGTTATGTGTTATGAGTTATACGTTATGCGTTAAGCGTTATGCGTTATGCTTTATGCGTTATGCGTTATCCGTTATGCGTTATGCGTTATGCGTTATGCGTTATGCATTTTGCGTTATGCGCCAAGCGTTATGCGTTATGCGTTATGCGTTATGCGTTATGCGTTATGCGTTATGCGTTATGCGTTATGCGATATGCTATATGCGTTATGCGTTATGCGTTATGCGTTATGCGTTGTGAGTTATACGTTTGCGTTATGCGTTATGCGTTATCCGTTATGCGTTATGCTTTATGCGTTATGCGTTATGCGTTATGCGTTATGCGTTATGCGTTATGCGTTATGCGTTATGCGTTATGCATTTTGCGTTATGCGTTATGCGTTATGCGTTATGCGTAATACGTTTGCGTTATGCGTTATGCGTTATGTGTTATGCGTTATACGTTTACGTTATGCGTTATGCGTTGTGCGTTATACGTTTGCGTTATGCGTTGTTCGTAATGCGTTATGGTTTATGCGTTGTGCGTTATACGTTTGCGTTAGGCGTTATGCTTTATGGGTTATGCGTTATGCATTATGCGTTATGCGTTATGCGTTATGCATATGCGTTATGCGTTATGCGTTATGCGTTATGCGTTAATCGTTATGCGTTATGCGTTATGCGTTATGCGTTATGCGTTATGCGTTATGCGTTATGCGTTATGCGTTATGCGATATGCTTTATGCGTTATGCGTTATGCGTTATGCGTTATACGTTTCCGTTATGCGTTATGCGTTGTGCGTTATACGTTTGCGTTATGCGTTATGCGTTATGCGTTATGCGTTATGCGTTATGCGTTATGCGTGATGCGTTATGCTTTTTGCGTTATGCGTTATGAGTTATACGTTATGCGTTAAGCGTTATGCGTTATGCTTTATACGTTATGCGTGATCCATTATGCGTTATGCGTTATGCGTTATGCGTTATGCATTTTGCGTTATGCGCCATGCGTTATGCGTTATGAGTTATGCGTTATGCGTTATGCGTTATGCGTTATCCGTTATGCGTTATACGTTATGCGTTATGCGTTATGCGTTATGCGTTATGCGTTATGCGTTATGCGTTATGCGTTATGCGTTATGCGTTATGGTTTATGCGTTGTGCGTTATACGTTTGCGTTAGGCGTTATGCTTTATGGGTTATGCGTTATGCATTATGCGTTATGCGTTATGCGTTATGCATATGCGTTATGCGTTATGCGTTATGCGTTATGCGTTAATCGTTATGCGTTATGCGTTATGCGTTATGCGTTATGCGTTATGCGTTATGCGTTATGCGTTATGCGTTATGCGTTATGCGATATGCTTTATGCGTTATGCGTTATCCGTTATGCTTTATGCGTTATGCGTTATGCATTATGCATTTTGCGTTATGCGCCAAGCATTATGCGTTATGCGTTATGCGTTATGCGTTATGCGTTATGCGTTATGCGTTATGCGATATGCTATATGCGTTATGCGTTATGCGTTATGCGTTATGCGTTGTGAGTTATACGTTTGCGTTATGCGTTATGCGTTATCCGTTATGCGTTATGCTTTATGCGTTATGCGTTATGCGTTATGCGTTATGCGTTATGCGTTATGCGTTATGCGTTATGCGTTATGCGTTATGCGTTATGCGTTATGCATTTTGCGTTATGCGTTATGCGTTATGCGTAATACGTTTGCGTTATGCGTTATGCGTTATGCGTTATGCGTTATGCGTTATGCGTTATGCGTTATGCTTTATGCGTTATGCGTTGTGCGTTATGCGTTATACGTTTGCGTTATGCGTTATGCGTTGTGCGTTATACGTTTGCGTTATGCGTTATGCGTTATGCGTTGTTCGTTATGCGTTATGCGTTGGGCGTAATACGTTTGCGTTATGCGTTATGCGTTATGCTTTATGCGTTATGCGTTATGCGTTATACGGTATGAGTTATGCGTTATTCGTTATGTGTTATGCGTTATGCGTTATGCGTTATGCGTTATGCGTTATGCGTTATGCGTTAACGTTATGCGTTATGCCTTTTGCGTTATGCGTTATGCGTTATGCGTCGTTCGTTATGCGTTATGCGTTGGGCGTAATACGTTTGCGTTATGCGAAATGCGTTATGCGTTATGCGTTATGCGTTATGCGTTATGCGTTATGCGTTATGCGTTATGCGTTATGCGTTATCCGTTATGCGTTATGCTTTATGCGTTATGCGTTATGCGTTATGCGTTATGCGTTATGCATTTTGCGTTATGCGCCAAGCGTTATGAGTTATGCGTTATGCGTTATGCGTTATGCGTTATGCGTTATGCGATATGCTATATGCGTTATGCGTTATGCGTTATGCGTTATGCGTTGTGAGTTATACGTTTGCGTTATGCGTTATGCGTTATCCGTTATGCGTTATGCTTTATGCGTTATGCGTTATGCGTTATGCGTTATGCGTTATGCGTTATGCGTTATGCGTTATGCGTTATGCGTTATGCATTTTGCGTTATGCGTTATGCGTTATGCGTTATGCGTTATGCGTAATACGTTTGCGTTATGCGTTATGCGTTATGCGTTATGCGTTATACGTTTGCGTTATGCGTTATGCGTTGTGCGTTATACGTTTGCGTTATGCGTTATGCGTTATGCGTTGTTCGTTATGCGTTATGCGTTGGGCGTAATACGTTTGCGTTATGCGTTATGCGTTATGCTTTATGCGTTATGCGTTATGCGTTATACGGTATGAGTTATGCGTTATTCGTTATGTGTTATGCGTTATGCGTTATGCGTTATGCGTTATGCGTTATGCGTTATGCGTTATGCGTTAACGTTATGCGTTATGCCTTTTGCGTTATGCGTTATGCGTTTTGCGTTATACGTTATGCTTTATGCGTTATGTGTTATGAGTTATACGTTATGCGTTATGCGTTATGCGTTATGCGTTATGCGTTTTGCGTTATACGTTATGCTTTATGCGTTATGTGTTATGAGTTATACGTTATGCGTTATGCGTTATGCGTTATGCGTTATGCGTTATGCGTTATGCGTTAACGTTATGCGTTATGCCTTTTGCGTTATGCGTTATGCGTTTTGCGTTATACGTTATACGTTATGCTTTATGCGTTATGCGTTATGAGTTATACGTTATGCGTTATGCGTTATGCGTTATGCGTTATGCGTTAACGTTATGCGTTATGCCTTTTGCGTTATGCGTTATGCGTTATGCGTTATGCGTTATGCGTTATGCGTTATGCTTTATGCGTTATGCGTTATGCGTTATGCGTTATGCGTTATGCGTTATGCATTTTGCGTTATGCGTTATGCGTAATACGTTTGCGTTATGCGTTATGCGTTATGCGTTATGCTTTATGCGTTATGCGTTATGCGTTATGCGTTATACGTTTGCGTTATGCGTTATGCGTTGTGCGTTATACGTTTGCGTTATGCGTTATGCGTTATGCGTTATGCGTTATGCGTGATGCGTTATGCTTTTTGCGTTATGCGTTATGAGTTATACGTTATGCGTTAAGCGTTATGCGTTATGCTTTATACGTTATGCGTGATCCATTATGCGTTATGCGTTATGCGTTATGCGTAATGCATTTTGCGTTATGCGCCATGCGTTATGCGTTATGAGTTATGCGTTATGCGTTATGCGTTATGCGTTATGCGTTATGCGTTATACGTTATGCGTTATGCGTTATGCGTTATGCGTTATGCGTTATGCGTTATGCGTTATGCGTTATGCGTTATGCGTTATGCGTTATGCGTTGTGCGTTATACGTTTGCGTTAGGCGTTATGCTTTATGGGTTATGCGTTATGCATTATGCATTATGCGTTATGCGTTATGCGTTATGCATATGCGTTATGCGTTATGCGTTATGCGTTATGCGTTAATCGTTATGCGTTATGCGTTATGCGTTATGCGTTATGCGTTATGCGTTATGCGTTATGCGTTATGCGTTATGCGTTATGCGTTATGCGTTATGCGTTATGCGTTATGCGTTATGCGTTATGCGTTATGCGTTATGCGTTATGCGTTATGCGTTATGCGTTATGCGTGATGTGTTATGCTTTTTGCGTTATGTGTTATGAGTTATACGTTATGCGTTAAGCGTTATGCGTTATGCTTTATGCGTTATGCGTTATCCGTTATGCGTTATGCGTTATGCGTTATGCGTTATGCGTTATGCATTTTGCGTTATGCGCCAAGCGTTATGCGTTATGCGTTATGCGTTATGCGTTATGCGTTATGCGTTATGCGTTATGCGTTATGCGATATGCTATATGCGTTATGCGTTATGCGTTATGCGTTATGCGTTGTGAGTTATACGTTTGCGTTATGCGTTATGCGTTATCCGTTATGCGTTATGCTTTATGCGTTATGCGTTATGCGTTATGCGTTATGCGTTATGCGTTATGCGTTATGCGTTATGCGTTATGCATTTTGCGTTATGCGTTATGCGTTATGCGTTATGCGTAATACGTTTGCGTTATGCGTTATGCGTTATGTGTTATGCGTTATACGTTTGCGTTATGCGTTATGCGTTGTGCGTTATACGTTTGCGTTATGCGTTGTTCGTTATGCGTTATGGTTTATGCGTTGTGCGTTATACGTTTGCGTTAGGCGTTATGCTTTATGGGTTATGCGTTATGCATTATGCGTTATGCGTTATGCGTTATGCATATGCGTTATGCGTTATGCGTTATGCGTTATGCGTTAATCGTTATGCGTTATGCGTTATGCGTTATGCGTTATGCGTTATGCGTTATGCGTTATGCGTTATGCGTTATGCGTTATGCGTTATGCGTTATGCGTTATGCGATATGCTTTATGCGTTATGCGTTATGCGTTATGCGTTATACGTTTCCGTTATGCGTTATGCGTTGTGCGTTATACGTTTGCGTTATGCGTTATGCGTTATGCGTTATGCGTTATGCGTTATGCGTTATGCGTGATGCGTTATGCTTTTTGCGTTATGCGTTATGAGTTATACGTTATGCGTTAAGCGTTATGCGTTATGCTTTATACGTTATGCGTGATCCATTATGCGTTATGCGTTATGCGTTATGCGTTATGCATTTTGCGTTATGCGCCATGCGTTATGCGTTATGAGTTATGCGTTATGCGTTATGCGTTATGCGTTATGCGTTATACGTTATGCGTTATGCGTTATGCGTTATGCGTTATGCGTTATGCTTTATGCGTTATGCGTTATGCGTTATGCGTTATGCGTTATGCGTTATGCGTTATGCGTTATGCGTTATGCGTTATGCGTTATGCGATATGCTATATGCGTTATGCGTTATGCGTTATGCGTTATGCGTTGTGAGTTATACGTTTGCGTTATGCGTTATGCGTTATCCGTTATGCGTTATGCTTTATGCGTTATGCGTTATGCGTTATGCGTTATGCGTTATGCGTTATGCGTTATGCGTTATGCGTTATGCGTTATGCGTTATGCGTTATGCATTTTGCGTTATGCGTTATGCGTTATGCGTAATACGTTTGCGTTATGCGTTATGCGTTATGCGTTATGCGTTATGCGTTATGCATTATGCTTTATGCGTTATGCGTTGTGCGTTATGCGTTATACGTTTGCGTTATGCGTTATGCGTTGTGCGTTATACGTTTGCGTTATGCGTTATGCGTTATGCGTTGTTCGTTATGCGTTATGCGTTGGGCGTAATACGTTTGCGTTATGCGTTATGCGTTATGCTTTATGCGTTATGCGTTATGCGTTATACGGTATGAGTTATGCGTTATTCGTTATGTGTTATGCGTTATGCGTTATGCGTTATGCGTTATGCGTTATGCGTTATGCGTTAACGTTATGCGTTATGCCTTTTGCGTTATGCGTTATGCGTTATGCGTTATGCGTCGTTCGTTATGCGTTATGCGTTGGGCGTAATACGTTTGCGTTATGCGAAATGCGTTATGCGTTATGCGTTATGCGTTATGCGTTATGCGTTATGCGTTATGCGTTATCCGTTATGCGTTATGCTTTATGCGTTATGCGTTATGCGTTATGCGTTATGCATTTTGCGTTATGCGCCAAGCGTTATGAGTTATGCGTTATGCGTTATGCGTTATGCGTTATGCGTTATGCGTTATGCGATATGCTATATGCGTTATGCGTTATGCGTTATGCGTTATGCGTTGTGAGTTATACGTTTGCGTTATGCGTTATGCGTTATCCGTTATGCGTTATGCTTTATGCGTTATGCGTTATGCGTTATGCGTTATGCGTTATGCGTTATGCGTTATGCGTTATGCGTTATGCGTTATGCGTTATGCATTTTGCGTTATGCGTTATGCGTTATGCGTTATGCGTTATGCGTAATACGTTTGCGTTATGCGTTATGCGTTATGCGTTATGCGTTATACGTTTGCGTTATGCGTTATGCGTTGTGCGTTATACGTTTGCGTTATGCGTTATGCGTTATGCGTTGTTCGTTATGCGTTATGCGTTGGGCGTAATACGTTTGCGTTATGCGTTATGCGTTATGCTTTATGCGTTATGCGTTATGCGTTATACGGTATGAGTTATGCGTTATTCGTTATGTGTTATGCGTTATGCGTTATGCGTTATGCGTTATGCGTTATGCGTTATGCGTTATGCGTTAACGTTATGCGTTATGCCTTTTGCGTTATGCGTTATGCGTTTTGCGTTATACGTTATGCTTTATGCGTTATGTGTTATGAGTTATACGTTCTGCGTTATGCGTTATGCGTTATGCGTTATGCGTTATGCGTTATGCGTTTTGCGTTATACGTTATGCTTTATGCGTTATGTGTTATGAGTTATACGTTATGCGTTATGCGTTATGCGTTATGCGTTATGCGTTATGCGTTAACGTTATGCGTTATGCCTTTTGCGTTATGCGTTATGCGTTTTGCGTTATACGTTATGCTTTATGCGTTATGCGTTATGAGTTATACGTTATGCGTTATGCGTTATGCGTTATGCGCTATGCGTTATGCGTTCTGCGTTGTGCGTTATGCGTTATGCGTTATGCGTTATGCGTTATGCGTTATGGGTTATGGGTTATGCGTTATGCGTTATGCGTTATGCGTTATGCGTTATGCGTTATGCGTTATGCGTTATGCGTTATGCGTTATGCGTTATGCGTTATGCGTTATGCGTTATGCGTTATGCGTTATGCGTTATGCATTTTGCGTTATGCGTTATGCGTTATGCGTTATGCGTAATACGTTTGCGTTATGCGTTATGCGTTATGCGTTATGCGTTATGCGTTATGCTTTATGCGTTATGCGTTATGCGTTATACGTTTGCGTTATGCGTTATGCGTTGTGCGTTATACGTTTGCGTTATGCGTTATGCGTTATGCGTTGTTTGTTATGCGTTATGCGTTGGGCGTAATACGTTTGCGTTATGCGTTATGCGTTATGCTTTATGCGTTATGCGTTATACGGTATGTGTTATGCGTTATTCGTTATGTGTTATGCGTTATGCGTTATGCGTTATGCGTTATGCGTTATGCGTTATGCGTTATGCGTTAACGTTATGCGTTATGCCTTTTGCGTTATGCGTTATGCGTTTTGCGTTATACGTTATGCTTTATGCGTTATGCGTTATGAGTTATACGTTATGCGTTATGCGTTATGCGTTATGCGCTATGCGTTATGCGTTCTGCGTTGTGCGTTATGCGTTATGCGTTATGCGTTATGGGTTTTGGGTTATGCGTTATGCGTTATGCGTTATGCGTTATGCGTTCTGCGTTGTGCGTTATGCGTTATGCGTTATGCGTTATGCGTTATGGGTTATGGGTTATGCGTTATGCGTTATGCGTTATGCGTTATGCGTTATGCGTTATGCGTTATGCGTTATGCGTTATGCGTTCTGCGTTGTGCGTTATGCGTTATGCGTTATGCGTTATGCGTTATGGGTTATGGGTTATGCGTTATGCGTAATGCGTTATGCGTTATGCGTTATGCGTTATGCGTTATGCGTTATGCGTTATGCGTTATGCATTTTGCGTTATGCGTTATGCGTTATGCCTTATGCGTAATACGTTTGCGTTATGCGTTATGCGTTATGCGTTATGCTTTATGCGTTATGCGTTATGCGTTATGCGTTATACGTTTGCGTTATGCGTTATGCGTTGTGCGTTATACGTTTGCGTTATGCGTTATGCGTTATGCGTTATGCGTTATGCGTTATGCGTGATGCGTTATGCTTTTTGCGTTATGCGTTATGAGTTATACGTTATGCGTTAAGCGTTATGCGTTATGCTTTATACGTTATGCGTGATCCATTATGCGTTATGCGTTATGCGTTATGCGTTATGCATTTTGCGTTATGCGCCATGCGTTATGCGTTATGAGTTATGCGTTATGCGTTATGCGTTATGCGTTATGCGTTATACGTTATGCGTTATGCGTTATGCGTTATGCGTTATGCGTTATGCGTTATGCGTTATGGTTTATGCGTTCTGCGTTATACGTTTGCGTTAGGCGTTATGCTTTATGGGTTATGCGTTATGCATTATGCGTTATGCGTTATGCGTTATGCATATGCGTTATGCGTTATGCGTTATGCGTTATGCGTTAATCGTTATGCGTTATGCGTTATGCGTTATGCGTTATGCGTTATGCGCTATGCGTTATGCGTTATGCGTTATGCGTTATTCGTTATGCGATATGCTTTATGCGTTATGCGTTATCCGTTATGCTTTATGCGTTATGCGTTATGCGTTATGCATTTTGCGTTATGCGCCAAGCATTATGCGTTATGCGTTATGCGTTATGCGTTATGCGTTATGCGTTATGCGATATGCTATATGCGTTATGCGTTATGCGTTATGCGTTATGCGTTGTGAGTTATACGTTTGCGTTATGCGTTATGCGTTATCCGTTATGCGTTATGCTTTATGCGTTATGCGTTATGCGTTATGCGTTATGCGTTATGCGTTATGCGTTATGCGTTATGCATTTTGCGTTATGCGTTATGCGTTATGCGTTATGCGTAATACGTTTGCGTTATGCGTTATGCGTTATGCGTTATGCGTTATGCGTTATGCTTTATGCGTTATGCGTTATGCGTTATGCGTTATACGTTTGCGTTATGCGTTATGCGTTGTGCGTTATACGTTTGCGTTATGCGTTATGCGTTATGCGTTATGCGTTGTTCGTTATGCGTAATGCGTTGGGCGTAATACGTTTGCGTTATGCGTTATGCGTTATGCTTTATGCGTTATGCGTTATGCGTTATACGGTATGAGTTATGCGTTATTCGTTATGCGTTATGCGTTATGCGTTATGCGTTATGCGTTATGCGTTATGCGTTATGCGTTATGCGTTATGCGTTATGCGTTATGCGTTATGCGTTATGCGTTAACGTTATGCGTTATGCCTTTTGCGTTATGCGTTATGCGTTTTGCGTTATACGTTATGCTTTATGCGTTATGCGTTATGAGTTATACGTTATGCGTTATGCGTTATGCGTTATGCGTTATGCGTTATGCGTTATGCGTTGTTCGTTATGCGTAATGCGTTGGGCGTAATACGTTTGCGTTATGCGTTATGCGTTATGCTTTATGCGTTATGCGTTATGCGTTATACGGTATGAGTTATGCGTTATTCGTTATGTGTTATGCGTTATGCGTTATGCGTTATGCGTTATGCGTTATGCGTTATGCGTTAACGTTATGCGTTATGCCTTTTGCGTTATGCGTTATGCGTTATGCGTTGTTCGTTATGCGTTATGCGTTGGGCGTAATACGTTTGCGTTATGCGAAATGCGTTATGCGTTATGCGTTATGCGTTATGCGTTATGCGTTATGCGTTATGCGTTATGCGTTATGCGTTCTTTGTTGTGCGTTGTGCGATATGCGTTATGCGTTATGCGTTATGCGTTGTGCGTTATGCGTTATGCGTTATGCGTTATGCGTTATGGGTTATGGGTTATGCGTTATGCGTTATGCGTTATGCGTTATGGGTTATGCGTTATGCGTTATGCGTTATGCGTTATGCGTTATGCGTTATGCGTTATGCGTTATGCATTTTGCGTTATGCGTTATGCGTTATGCGTTATGCGTAATACGTTTGCGTTATGCGTTATGCGTTATGCTTTATGCGTTATGCGTTATGCGTTATGCGTTATACGTTTGCGTTATGCGTTATGCGTTGTGCGTTATACGTTTGCGTTATGCGTTATGCGTTATGCGTTGTTCGTTATGCGTTATGCGTTGGGCGTAATACGTTTGCGTTATGCGTTATGCGTTATGCTTTATGCGTTATGCGTTATGCGTTATGCGTTATATGTTATGCGTTATGCGTTATGCGTTATGCTTTATGCGTTATGCGTTATGCGTTATGCGTTATGGGTTATGCGTTATGCGTTATGCGTTATGCGTTATGCGTTATGCGTTATGCGTTATGCGTTATGCGTTATGCGTTATGCGTTATGCGTTATGCGTTATGCGTTATGTGTTATGCGTTATGCGTTATGCGTTATGCGTTATGCGTTATGCGTTATGCGTTATCCGTTATGCGTTATGCGTTATGCGTTCTGTGTTGTGCGTTGTGCGTTGTGCGATATGCGTTATGCGTTATGGGTTATGGGTTATGCGTTATGCTATATGCGTTATGCATTTTGCGTTATGCGTTATGCGTTATGCGTTATGCGTTATGCGTTATGCGTTATGCATTATGCGTTATGCGTTATGCGTTGTGCGTTTGCGTTATGCGTTAGGCGTTATGCGTTATGCTTTATGCGTTATGAGTTATGAGTTATACGGTATGAGTTATGCGTTATGCGTTATGCGTTATGCTTTATGCGTTATGCGTTATGCGTTATGGGTTATGCGTTATGCGTTATGCGTTATGCGTTATGCGTTATGCGTTATGCGTTACGCGTTATGCGTTATGCGTTAACGTTATGCGTTATGCGTTATGCCTTTTGCGTTATGCGTAATGCGTTATGCGTTATGCGTTATGCGTTATGCGTTATGCGTTATGCGTTATGCGTTGTTCGTTATGCGTTATGCGTTGGGCGTAATACGTTTGCGTTATGCGTTATGCGTTATGCGTTATGCGTTATGCGTTATGCGTTATGCGTTATGCGTTCTGTGTTGTGCGTTGTGCGTTGTGCGATATGCGTTATGCGTTATGCGTTATGCGTTATGCGTTGTGCGTTATGCGTTATGCGTTATGCGTTATGCGTTATGCGTTATGGGTTATGGGTTATGCGTTATGCGTTATGCGTTATGCGTTATGGGTTATGCGTTATGCGTTATGCGTTATGCGTTATGCGTTATGCGTTATGGGTTATGCGTTATGCGTTATGCATTTTGCGTTATGCGTTATGCGTTATGCGTTATGCGTTATGCGTAATACGTTTGCGTTATGCGTTATGCGTTATGCGTTATGCTTTATGCGTTATGCGTTATGCGTTATGCGTTATACGTTTGCGTTATGCGTTATGCGTTGTGCGTTATACGTTTGCGTTATGCGTTATGCGTTGTGCGTTATACGTTTGCGTTATGCGTTATGCGTTATGCGTTGTTCGTTATGCGTTATGCGTTGGGCGTAATACGTTTGCGTTATGCGTTATGCTTTATGCGTTATGCGTTATGCGTTATACGGTATGAGTTATGCGTTATTCGTTATGCGTTATGCGTTATGCGTTATGCGTTATGCGTTATGCGTTATGCGTTATGCGTTATGCGTTAACGTTATGCGTTATGCCTTTTGCGTTATGCGTTATGCGTTTTGCGTTATACGTTATGCTTTATGCGTTATGCGTTATGCGTTATGCGTTATGCGTTATGCGTTATGCATTATGCGTTATGCGTTATGCGTTGTGCGTTTGCGTTATGCGTTAGGCGTTATGCGTTATGCGTTATGCGTTATGCGTTATGCGTTATGCGTTATGCGTTATGCGTTATGCGTTATGCGTTATGCGTTATGTGTTATGCGTTATGCGTTATGCGTTACGCGTTATGCGTTATGCATTATGCGTTATGCGTTATGCGTTATGCGTAATGCGTTATGCGTTATGCGTTATGCGTTATGCGTTATGCGTTATGGGTTATGCGTTATGCGTTATGCATTTTGCGTTATGCGTTATGCGTTATGCGTTATGCGTTATGCGTAATACGTTTGCGTTATGCGTTATGCGTTATGCGTTATGCGTTATACGTTTGCGTTATGCGTTATGCGTTGTGCGTTATACGTTTGCGTTATGCGTTATGCGTTGTGCGTTATACGTTTGCGTTATGCGTTATGCGTTATGCATTATGCGTTATGCGTTATGCGTTATGCGTTATGCGTTATGCGTTATGGGTTATGCGTTATGCGTTATGCATTTTGCGTTATGCGTTATGCGTTATGCGTTATGCGTTATGCGTAATACGTTTGCGTTATGCGTTATGCGTTATGCGTTATGCTTTATGCGTTATGCGTTATGCGTTATGCGTTATACGTTTGCGTTATGCGTTATGCGTTGTGCGTTATACGTTTGCGTTATGCGTTATGCGTTGTGCGTTATACGTTTGCGTTATGCGTTATGCGTTATGCGTTGTTCGTTATGCGTTATGCGTTGGGCGTAATACGTTTGCGTTATGCGTTATGCTTTATGCGTTATGCGTTATGCGTTATACGGTATGAGTTATGCGTTATTCGTTATGCGTTATGCGTTATGCGTTATGCGTTATGCGTTATGCGTTATGCGTTATGCGTTATGCGTTAACGTTATGCGTTATGCCTTTTGCGTTATGCGTTATGCGTTTTGCGTTATACGTTATGCTTTATGCGTTATGCGTTATGCGTTATGCGTTATGCGTTATGCGTTATGCATTATGCGTTATGCGTTATGCGTTGTGCGTTTGCGTTATGCGTTAGGCGTTATGCGTTATGCGTTATGCGTTATGCGTTATGCGTTATGCGTTATGCGTTATGCGTTATGCGTTATGCGTTATGCGTTATGTGTTATGCGTTATGCGTTATGCGTTACGCGTTATGCGTTATGCATTATGCGTTATGCGTTATGCGTTATGCGTAATGCGTTATGCGTTATGCGTTATGCGTTATGCGTTATGCGTTATGCGTTATGCGTTATGCGTTATGCGTTATGCGTTATGCGTTATGTGTTATGCGTTATGCGTTATGCGTTATGCGTAATGCGTTATGCGTTATCCGTTATGCGTTATGCGTTATGCGTTCTGTGTTGTGCGTTGTGCGTTGTGCGATATGCGTTATGCGTTATGGGTTATGGGTTATGCGTTATGCTATATGCGTTATGCATTTTGCGTTATGCGTTATGCGTTATGCGTTATGCGTTATGCGTTATGCGTTATGCGTTATGCATTATGCGTTATGCGTTATGCGTTGTGCGTTTGCGTTATGCGTTAGGCGTTATGCGTTATGCTTTATGCGTTATGAGTTATGAGTTATACGGTATGAGTTATGCGTTATGCGTTATGCGTTATGCGTTATGCTTTATGCGTTATGCGTTATGCGTTATGCGTTATGGGTTATGCGTTATGCGTTATGAGTTATGCGTTATGCGTTATGCGTTATGCGTTATGCGTTACGCGTTATGCGTTATGCGTTAACGTTATGCGTTATGCCTTTTGCGTTATGAGTTATGCGTTTTGCGTTATACGTTATGCTTTATGCGTTATGCGTTATGAGTTATACGTTATGCGTTATGCGTTATGCGTTATGCGTTATATGTTATGCGTTATGCGTTATGCGTTATGCGTTATGCGTTATGCGTTATGCGTTATGCGTTATGCGTTATGCGTAATGCGTTATCGGTTATGCGTTATGCGTTATGCGTTATGCGTTATGCGTTATGCGTTGTTCGTTATGCGTTATGCGTTGGGCGTAATACGTTTGCGTTATGCGTTATGCGTTATGCGTTATGCGTTATGCGTTATGCGTTATGCGTTATGCGTTATGCGTTATGCGTTATGCGTTATGCGTTCTGTGTTGTGCGTTGTGCGTTGTGCGATATGCGTTATGCGTTATGCGTTATGCGTTGTGCGTTATGCGTTATGCGTTATGCGTTATGCGTTATGCGTTATGGGTTATGGGTTATGCGTTATGCGTTATGCGTTATGCGTTATGGGTTATGCGTTATGCGTTATGCGTTATGCGTTATGCGTTATGCGTTATGGGTTATGCGTTATGCGTTATGCATTTTGCGTTATGCGTTATGCTTTATGCGTTATGCGTTATGCGTTAACGTTATGCGTTATGCCTTTTGCGTTATGCGTTATGCGTTTTGCGTTATACGTTATGCTTTATGCGTTATGCGTTATGAGTTATACGTTATGCGTTATGCGTTATGCGTTATGCGTTATATGTTATGCGTTATGCGTTATGCGTTACGCGTTATGCGTTATGCGTTATGCGTTATGCGTTATGCGTTATGCGTTATGCGTTATGCGTTATGCGTTATGCGTTATGCGTTATGTGTTATGCGTTATGCGTTATGCGTTATGCGTTATGCGTTATGCGTTATGCGTTATCCGTTATGCGTTATGCGTTATGCGTTCTGTGTTGTGCGTTGTGCGTTGTGCGATATGCGTTATGCGTTATGGGTTATGGGTTATGCGTTATGCTATATGCGTTATGCATTTTGCGTTATGCGTTATGCGTTATGCGTTATGCGTTATGCGTTATGCGTTATGCATTATGCGTTATGCGTTATTCGTTGTGCGTTTGCGTTATGCGTTAGGCGTTATGCGTTATGCTTTATGCGTTATGAGTTATCCGTTATGCGTTATGCGTTATGCGTTCTGTGTTGTGCGTTGTGCGTTGTGCGATATGCGTTATGCGTTATGGGTTATGGGTTATGCGTTATGCTATATGCGTTATGCATTTTGCGTTATGCGTTATGCGTTATGCGTTATGAATTATGCGTTATGCGTTATGCGTTATGCATTATGCGTTATGCGTTATTCGTTGTGCGTTTGCGTTATGCGTTAGGCGTTATGCGTTATGCTTTATGCGTTATGAGTTATGAGTTATACGGTATGAGTTATGCGTTATGCGTTATGCGTTATGCGTTATGCGTTATGCGTTATGCGTTATGCGTTATGGGTTATGCGTTATGCGTTATGCGTTATGCGTTATGCGTTATGCGTTATGCGTTATGCGTTATGCGTTATGCGTTATGCGTTATGCGTTATGCGTTATTCGTTATGCGTTATGCGTTATGCGTTATGCGTTATGCGTTATGCGTTATGCGTTATGCGTTATGCGTAATGCGTTATGCGTTATGCGTTATGCGTTATGCGTTATGCGTTATGCGTTATGCGTTGTTCGTTATGCGTTATGCGTTGGGCGTAATACGTTTGCGTTATGCGTTATGCGTTATGCGTTATGCGTTATGCGTTATGCGTTATGCGTTATGCGTTATGCGTTATGCGTTATGCGTTATGCGTTATGCGTTCTGTGTTGTGCGTTGTGCGTTGTGCGATATGCGTTATGCGTTATGCGTTATGCGTTGTGCGTTATGCGTTATGCGTTATGCGTTATGCGTTATGCGTTATGGGTTATGGGTTATGCGTTATGCGTTATGCGTTATGCGTTATGGGTTATGCGTTATGCGTTATGCGTTATGCGTTATGCGTTATGCGTTATGGGTTATGCGTTATGCGTTATGCATTTTGCGTTATGCGTTATGCGTTATGCGTTATGCGTAATACGTTTGCGTTATGCGTTATGCGTTATGCGTTATGCTTTATGCGTTATGCGTTATGCGTTATGCGTTATACGTTTGCGTTATGCGTTATGCGTTGTGCGTTATACGTTTGCGTTATGCGTTATGCGTTGTGCGTTATACGTTTGCGTTATGCGTTATGCGTTATGCGTTGTTCGTTATGCGTTATGCGTTGGGCGTAATACGTTTGCGTTATGCGTTATGCTTTATGCGTTATGCGTTATGCGTTATACGGTATGAGTTATGCGTTATTCGTTATGCGTTATGCGTTATGCGTTATGCGTTATGCGTTATGCGTTATGCGTTATGCGTTATGCGTTATGCGTTATGCGTTATGCGTTAACGTTATGCGTTATGCCTTTTGCGTTATGCGTTATGCGTTTTGCGTTATACGTTATGCTTTATGCGTTATGCGTTATGAGTTATACGTTATGCGTTATGCGTTATGCGTTATGCGTTATATGTTATGCGTTATGCGTTATGCGTTACGCGTTATGCGTTATGCGTTATGCGTTATGCGTTATGCGTTATGCGTAATGCGTTATGCGTTATGCGTTATGCGTTATGCGTTATGCGTTATGCGTTATGCGTTATGCGTTATGCGTTATGCGTTATGTGTTATGCGTTATGCGTTATGCGTTATGCGTTATGCGTTATGCGTTATCCGTTATGCGTTATGCGTTATGCGTTCTGTGTTGTGCGTTGTGCGTTGTGCGATATGCGTTATGCGTTATGGGTTATGGGTTATGCGTTATGCTATATGCGTTATGCATTTTGCGTTATGCGTTATGCGTTATGCGTTATGCGTTATGCGTTATGCGTTATGCATTATGCGTTATGCGTTATTTGTTGTGCGTTTGCGTTATGCGTTAGGCGTTATGCGTTATGCTTTATGCGTTATGAGTTATCCGTTATGCGTTATGCGTTATGCGTTCTGTGTTGTGCGTTGTGCGTTGTGCGATATGCGTTATGCGTTATGGGTTATGGGTTATGCGTTATGCTATATGCGTTATGCATTTTGCGTTATGCGTTATGCGTTATGCGTTATGCGTTAACGTTATGCGTTATGCCTTTTGCGTTATGCGTTATGCGTTTTGCGTTATACGTTATGCTTTATGCGTTATGCGTTATGAGTTATACGTTATGCGTTATGCGTTATGCGTTATGCGTTATATGTTATGCGTTATGCGTTATGCGTTACGCGTTATGCGTTATGCGTTATGCGTTATGCGTTATGCGTTATGCGTAATGCGTTATGCGTTATGCGTTATGCGTTATGCGTTATGCGTTATGCGTTATGCGTTATGCGTTATGTGTTATGCGTTATGCGTTATGCGTTATGCGTTATGCGTTATGCGTTATGCGTTATCCGTTATGCGTTATGCGTTATGCGTTCTGTGTTGTGCGTTGTGCGTTGTGCGATATGCGTTATGCGTTATGGGTTATGGGTTATGCGTTATGCTATATGCGTTATGCATTTTGCGTTATGCGTTATGCGTTATGCGTTATGCGTTATGCGTTATGCGTTATGCATTATGCGTTATGCGTTATTCGTTGTGCGTTTGCGTTATGCGTTAGGCGTTATGCGTTATGCTTTATGCGTTATGAGTTATCCGTTATGCGTTATGCGTTATGCGTTCTGTGTTGTGCGTTGTGCGTTGTGCGATATGCGTTATGCGTTATGGGTTATGGGTTATGCGTTATGCTATATGCGTTATGCATTTTGCGTTATGCGTTATGTGTTATGCGTTATGCGTTATGCGTTATGCGTTATGCGTTATGCGTTATGCGTTATCCGTTATGCGTTATGCGTTATGCGTTATGCATTTTGCGTTATGCGTTATGCGTTATGCGTTATGCGTAATACGTTTGCGTTATGCGTTATGCGTTATGCGTTATGCTTTATGCGTTATGCGTTATGCGTTATGCGTTATACGTTTGCGTTATGCGTTATGCGTTGTGCGTTATACGTTTGCGTTATGCGTTATGCGTTGTGCGTTATACGTTTGCGTTATGCGTTATGCGTTATGCGTTGTTCGTTATGCGTTATGCGTTGGGCGTAATACGTTTGCGTTATGCGTTATGCTTTATGCGTTATGCGTTATGCGTTATACGGTATGAGTTATGCGTTATTCGTTATGCGTTATGCGTTATGCGTTATGCGTTATGCGTTATGCGTTATGCGTTATTCGTTATGCGTTATGCGTTATGCGTTATGCGTTATGCGTTATGCGTTAACGTTATGCGTTATGCCTTTTGCGTTATGCGTTATGCGTTTTGCGTTATACGTTATGCTTTATGCGTTATGCGTTATGAGTTATACGTTATGCGTTATGCGTTATGCGTTATGCGTTATGCGTTATATGTTATGCGTTATGCGTTATGCGTTACGCGTTATGCGTTATGCGTTATGCGTTATGCGTTATGCGTTATGCGTTATGCGTAATGCGTTATGCGTTATGCGTTATGCGTTATGCGTTATGCGTTATGCGTTATGCGTTATGCGTTATGCGTTATGCGTTATGTGTTATGCGTTATGCGTTATGCGTTATGCGTTATGCGTTATGCGTTATGCGTTATGCGTTATGCGTTATGCGTTATGCGTTCTGTGTTGTGCGTTGTGCGTTGTGCGATATGCGTTATGCGTTATGGGTTATGGGTTATGCGTTATGCTATATGCGTTATGCATTTTGCGTTATGCGTTATGCGTTATGCGTTATGCGTTATGCGTTATGCGTTATGCGTTATGCGTTATGCATTATGCGTTATGCGTTATTTGTTGTGCGTTTGCGTTATGCGTTAGGCGTTATGCGTTATGCTTTATGCGTTATAAGTTATCCGTTATGCGTTATGCGTTATGCGTTCTGTGTTGTGCGTTGTGCGTTGTGCGATATGCGTTATGCGTTATGGGTTATGGGTTATGCGTTATGCTATATGCGTTATGCATTTTGCGTTATGCGTTATGCGTTATGCGTTATGCGTTATGCGTTATGCGTTATGCGTTATGCATTATGCGTTATGCGTTATTTGTTGTGCGTTTGCGTTATGCGTTAGGCGTTATGCGTTATGCTTTATGCGTTATGAGTTATCCGTTATGCGTTATGCGTTATGCGTTCTGTGTTGTGCGTTGTGCGTTGTGCGATATGCGTTATGCGTTATGGGTTATGGGTTATGCGTTATGCTATATGCGTTATGCATTTTGCGTTATGCGTTATGCGTTATGCGTTATGCGTTATGCGTTATGCGTTATGCATTATGCGTTATGCGTTATTCGTTGTGCGTTTGCGTTATGCGTTAGGCGTTATGCGTTATGCTTTATGCGTTATGAGTTATGAGTTATACGGTATGAGTTATGCGTTATGCGTTATGCGTTATGCGTTATGCGTTATGCGTTATGCGTTATGCGTTATGGGTTATGCGTTATGCGTTATGCGTTATGCGTTATGCGTTATGCGTTATGCGTTATGCGTTATGCGTTATGCGTTAAGCGTTATGCGTTATGCGTTATGCGTTATTCGTTCTGCGTTATGCGTTATGCGTTATGGGTTATGCGTTATGCGTTATGCGTTATGCGTTATGCGTTATGCGTTATGCGTTATGGGTTATGCGTTATGCGTTATGCGTTATGCGTTATGCATTTTGCGTTATGCGCCTTGCGTTATGCGTTATGCGTTATGAGTTATGCGTTATGCGTTATGCGTTATGCGTTATGCGTTATGCGTTATACGTTATGCGTTATGCGTTATGCGTTATACGTTATGCGTTATGCGTTATGCGTTATGCGTTATGCGTTATGCGTTATGCGTTATGCGTTATGCGTTATGCGTTATGCGTTATGCGTTATGCGTTATGAGTTATGCATTATGCGTTATGCGTTATGCGTTATGCGTTATGCGTTATGCGTTATGCGTTATGCGTTATGCGTTATGCGTTATGCGTTATGCGTTATGCGTTATGCGTTATGCGTTATGCGTTATGCGTTATGCGTTATGCGTTATGCGTTATGCGTTATGCGTTATGCGTTATGCGTTATGCGTTATGCGTTATGCGTTATGCGTTATGCGTTATACGTTTGCGTTAGGCGTTATGCTTTATGGGTTATGCGTTATGCATTATGCGTTATGCGTTATGCGTTATGCGTTATCCGTTATGCGTTATGCGTTATTTGTTGTGCGTTTGCGTTATGCGTTAGGCGTTATGCGTTATGCTTTATGCGTTATGAGTTATCCGTTATGCGTTATGCGTTATGCGTTCTGTGTTGTGCGTTGTGCGTTGTGCGATATGCGTTATGCGTTATGGGTTATGGGTTATGCGTTATGCTATATGCGTTATGCATTTTGCGTTATGCGTTATGCGTTATGCGTTATGCGTTAACGTTATGCGTTATGCCTTTTGCGTTATGCGTTATGCGTTTTGCGTTATACGTTATGCTTTATGCGTTATGCGTTATGAGTTATACGTTATGCGTTATGCGTTATGCGTTATGCGTTATATGTTATGCGTTATGCGTTATGCGTTACGCGTTATGCGTTATGCGTTATGCGTTATGCGTTATGCGTTATGCGTAATGCGTTATGCGTTATGCGTTATGCGTTATGCGTTATGCGTTATGCGTTATGCGTTATGCGTTATGTGTTATGCGTTATGCGTTATGCGTTATGCGTTATGCGTTATGCGTTATGCGTTATCCGTTATGCGTTATGCGTTATGCGTTCTGTGTTGTGCGTTGTGCGTTGTGCGATATGCGTTATGCGTTATGGGTTATGGGTTATGCGTTATGCTATATGCGTTATGCATTTTGCGTTATGCGTTATGCGTTATGCGTTATGCGTTATGCGTTATGCGTTATGCATTATGCGTTATGCGTTATTCGTTGTGCGTTTGCGTTATGCGTTAGGCGTTATGCGTTATGCTTTATGCGTTATGAGTTATCCGTTATGCGTTATGCGTTATGCGTTCTGTGTTGTGCGTTGTGCGTTGTGCGATATGCGTTATGCGTTATGGGTTATGGGTTATGCGTTATGCTATATGCGTTATGCATTTTGCGTTATGCGTTATGTGTTATGCGTTATGCGTTATGCGTTATGCGTTATGCGTTATGCGTTATGCGTTATCCGTTATGCGTTATGCGTTATGCGTTATGCATTTTGCGTTATGCGTTATGCGTTATGCGTTATGCGTAATACGTTTGCGTTATGCGTTATGCGTTATGCGTTATGCTTTATGCGTTATGCGTTATGCGTTATGCGTTATACGTTTGCGTTATGCGTTATGCGTTGTGCGTTATACGTTTGCGTTATGCGTTATGCGTTGTGCGTTATACGTTTGCGTTATGCGTTATGCGTTATGCGTTGTTCGTTATGCGTTATGCGTTGGGCGTAATACGTTTGCGTTATGCGTTATGCTTTATGCGTTATGCGTTATGCGTTATACGGTATGAGTTATGCGTTATTCGTTATGCGTTATGCGTTATGCGTTATGCGTTATGCGTTATGCGTTATGCGTTATGCGTTATGCGTTATGCGTTATGCGTTATGCGTTATGCGTTATGCGTTAACGTTATGCGTTATGCCTTTTGCGTTATGCGTTATGCGTTTTGCGTTATACGTTATGCTTTATGCGTTATGCGTTATGAGTTATACGTTATGCGTTATGCGTTATGCGTTATGCGTTATGCGTTATATGTTATGCGTTATGCGTTATGCGTTACGCGTTATGCGTTATGCGTTATGCGTTATGCGTTATGCGTTATGCGTTATGCGTAATGCGTTATGCGTTATGCGTTATGCGTTATGCGTTATGCGTTATGCGTTATGCGTTATGCGTTATGCGTTATGCGTTATGTGTTATGCGTTATGCGTTATGCGTTATGCGTTATGCGTTATGCGTTATGCGTTATCCGTTATGCGTTATGCGTTATGCGTTCTGTGTTGTGCGTTGTGCGTTGTGCGATATGCGTTATGCGTTATGGGTTATGGGTTATGCGTTATGCTATATGCGTTATGCGTTATGCGTTATGCGTTATGCGTTATGCGTTATGCGTTATGCGTTATGCGTTATGCGTTATGCGTTATGCATTATGCGTTATGCGTTATTTGTTGTGCGTTTGCGTTATGCGTTAGGCGTTATGCGTTATGCTTTATGCGTTATAAGTTATCCGTTATGCGTTATGCGTTATGCGTTCTGTGTTGTGCGTTGTGCGTTGTGCGATATGCGTTATGCGTTATGGGTTATGGGTTATGCGTTATGCTATATGCGTTATGCATTTTGCGTTATGCGTTATGCGTTATGCGTTATGCGTTATGCGTTATGCGTTATGCGTTATGCATTATGCGTTATGCGTTATTTGTTGTGCGTTTGCGTTATGCGTTAGGCGTTATGCGTTATGCTTTATGCGTTATGAGTTATCCGTTATGCGTTATGCGTTATGCGTTCTGTGTTGTGCGTTGTGCGTTGTGCGATATGCGTTATGCGTTATGGGTTATGGGTTATGCGTTATGCTATATGCGTTATGCATTTTGCGTTATGCGTTATGCGTTATGCGTTATGCGTTATGCGTTATGCATTATGCGTTATGCGTTATTCGTTGTGCGTTTGCGTTATGCGTTAGGCGTTATGCGTTATGCTTTATGCGTTATGAGTTATGAGTTATACGGTATGAGTTATGCGTTATGCGTTATGCGTTATGCGTTATGCGTTATGCGTTATGCGTTATGCGTTATGGGTTATGCGTTATGCGTTATGCGTTATGCGTTATGCGTTATGCGTTATGCGTTATGCGTTATGCGTTATGCGTTAAGCGTTATGCGTTATGCGTTATGCGTTATTCGTTCTGCGTTATGCGTTATGCGTTATGGGTTATGCGTTATGCGTTATGCGTTATGCGTTATGCGTTATGCGTTATGCGTTATGGGTTATGCGTTATGCGTTATGCGTTATGCGTTATGCATTTTGCGTTATGCGCCTTGCGTTATGCGTTATGCGTTATGAGTTATGCGTTATGCGTTATGCGTTATGCGTTATGCGTTATGCGTTATACGTTATGCGTTATGCGTTATGCGTTATACGTTATGCGTTATGCGTTATGCGTTATGCGTTATGCGTTATGCGTTATGCGTTATGCGTTATGCGTTATGCGTTATGCGTTATGCGTTATGCGTTATGAGTTATGCATTATGCGTTATGCGTTATGCGTTATGCGTTATGCGTTATGCGTTATGCGTTATGCGTTATGCGTTATGCGTTATGCGTTATGCGTTATGCGTTATGCGTTATGCGTTATGCGTTATGCGTTATGCGTTATGCGTTATGCGTTATGCGTTATGCGTTATGCGTTATGCGTTATGCGTTATGCGTTATGCGTTATGCGTTATGCGTTATACGTTTGCGTTAGGCGTTATGCTTTATGGGTTATGCGTTATGCATTATGCGTTATGCGTTATGCGTTATGCATATGCGTTATGCGTTATGCGTTATGCATTTTGCGTTATGCGCCATGCGTTATGCGTTATGCGTTATGCGTTATGCGTTATGCGTTATGCGTTATGCGTTATGCGTTATGCGTTATGCGTTATGCGTTATGCGTTATGCGTTGTTCGTTATGCGTTATGCGTTGGGCGTTATGCGTTATGAGTTATACGTTATGCGTTAAGCGTTATGCGTTATGCTTTATGCGTTATGCGTGATCCGTTATGCGTTAGGCTTTATGCGTTATGCGTTATGCGTTATGCGTTATGCGTTATGCGTTATGCGTTATGCGTTATGCGTTATGCGTTATGCGTTATGCGTTATGCGTTATGCGTTATGCGTTATACGTTTGCGTTAGGCGTTATGCTTTATGGGTTATGCGTTATGCATTATGCGTTATGCGTTATGCGTTATGCATATGCGTTATGCGTTATGCGTTATGCATTTTGCGTTATGCGCCATGCGTTATGCGTTATGCGTTATGCGTTATGCGTTATGCGTTATGCGTTATGCGTTATGCGTTATGCGTTATGCGTTATGCGTTATGCGTTATGCGTTATGCGTTGTTCGTTATGCGTTATGCGTTGGGCGTAATACGTTTGCGTTATGCGTTATGCGTTATGCGTTATGCGTTATGCGTTATGCGTTATGCGTTATGCGTTATGCGTTATGCGTTATGCGTTATGCGTTATGCGTTATGCGTTATGCGTTATGCGTTATGCGATATGCGTTATGCGTTATGCGTTATGCGTTATGCGTTATGCGTTATGCGTTATGCGTTATGCGTTATGCGTTATGCGTTATGCGTTATGCGTTATGCGTTATGCGTTATGCGTTATGCGTTATGCGTTATGCGTTATGCGTTATGCGTTATGCGTTATGCGTTATGCGTTATGCGTTATGCGTTATGCGTTATGCGTGATCCATTATGCGTTATGCGTTATGCATTATGCGTTATGCGTTATGCGTTGTGCGTTTGCGTTTGCGTTATGCGTTAGGCGTTATGCGTTATGCTTTATGCGTAATGAGTTATGAGTTATACGGTATGAGTTATGCGTTATGCGTTATGCGTTAGGTGTTATGCTTTATGCGTTAAGCGTTATGCGTTATGCTTTATGCGTTATGCGTGATCCGTTATGCGTTATGCGTTATGCGTTATGCGTTATGCGTTATGCATTTTGCGTTATGCGCCATGCGTTATGCGTTATGCGTTATGAGTTATGCGTTATGCGTTATGCGTTATGCGTTATACGTTATGCTTTATGCGTTATGCGTTATGCGTTATGCGTTATGCGTTATGGGTTATGCGTTATGCGTTATGCGTTATGCGTTATGCGTTATGCGTTATGCGTTATGCGTTATGCGTTATGCGTTATGCGTGATGCGTTATGCTTTTTGCGTTATGCGTTATGCGTTATGAGTTATACGTTATGCGTTAAGCGTTATGCGTTATGCTTTATGCGTTATGCGTGATCCGTTATGCGTTAGGCTTTATGCGTTATGCGTTATGCGTTATACGTTATGCGTTATGCGTTATGCGTTATACGTTATGCGTTAAGCGTTATGCGTTATGCTTTATGCGTTATGCGTTATTCGTTATGCGTTATGCGTTATGCGTTATGCGTTATGCGTTATGCGTTATGCGTTATGCGTTATGCGTTATGCGTTATGCGTTATGCGTTATGCGTTATGCGTTATGCGTTATGCGTTATGCGTTATGCGTTATGCGTTATGTTTTATGCGTTATGCGTTATGCGTGATGCGTTATGCGTTATGCGTTATGCGTGATGCGTAATGCTTTTTGCGTTATGCGTTATGAGTTATACGTTATGCGTTAAGCGTTATGCGTTATGGTTTATGCGTTGTGCGTGATCCGTTATGCGTTAGGCGTTATGCGTTATGCGTTATGCATTTTGCGTTATGCGCCATGCGTTATGCGTTATGAGTTATGCGTTATGCGTTATGCGTTATGCGTTATGCGTTATGCGTTATGCGTTATGCGTTATGCGTTATGCGTTATGCGTTATGCGTTATGCGTTATGCGTTATGCGTTATGCGTTATGCGTTATTCGTTATGCGTTATGCGTTATGCGTTATGCGTTATGCATTTTGCGTTATGCGCCATGCGTTATGCGTTATGCGTTATGAGTTATGCGTTATGCGTTATGCGTTATGCGTTATGCGTTATACGTTTGCGTTAGGCGTTATGCTTTATGGGTTATGCGTTATGCATTATGCGTTATGCGTTATGCGTTATGCATATGCGTTATGCGTTATGCGTTATGCATTTTGCGTTATGCGCCATGCGTTATGCGTTATGCGTTATGCGTTATGCGTTATGCGTTATGCGTTATGCGTTATGCGTTATGCGTTATGCGTTATGCGTTGTTCGTTATGCGTTATGCGTTGGGCGTAATACGTTTGCGTTATGCGTTATGCGTTATGCGTTATGCGTTATGCGTTATGCGTTATGCGTTATGCGTTATGCGTTATGCGTTATGCGTTATGCGTTATGCGTTATGCGTTATGCGTTATGCGTTATGCGATATGCGTTATGCGTTATGCGTTATGCGTTATGCGTTATGCGTTATGCGTTATGCGTTATGCGTTATGCGTTATGCGTTATGCGTTATGCGTTATGCGTTATGCGTTATGCGTTATGCGTTATGCGTTATGCGTTATGCGTTATGCGTTATGCGTTATGCGTTATGCGTTATGCGTTATGCGTTATGCGTTATGCGTTATGCGTTATGCGTTATGCATTATGCGTTATGCGTTATGCGTTGTGCGTTTGCGTTATGCGTTAGGCGTTATGCGTTATGCTTTATGCGTAATGAGTTATGAGTTATACGGTATGAGTTATACGTTATGCGTTATGCGTTAGGTGTTATGCTTTATGCGTTAAGCGTTATGCGTTATGCTTTATGCGTTATGCGTGATCCGTTATGCGTTATGCGTTATGCGTTATGCGTTATGCGTTATGCATTTTGCGTTATGCGCCATGCGTTATGCGTTATGCGTTATGAGTTATGCGTTATGCGTTATGCGTTATGCGTTATGCGTTATACGTTATGCTTTATGCGTTATGCGTTATGCGTTATGCGTTATGCGTTAGGGTTATGTGTTATGCGTTATGCGTTATGCGTTATGCGTTATGCGTTATGCGTTATGCGTTATGCGTTATGCGTTATGCGTTATGCGTGATGCGTTATGCTTTTTGCGTTATGCGTTATGCGTTATGAGTTATACGTTATGCGTTAAGCGTTATGCGTTATGCTTTATGCGTTATGCGTTATGCGTTATGCGTTATGCGTTATGCGTTATGCGTTATGCGTTATGCGTGATGCGTTATGCTTTTTGCGTTATGCGTTATGCGTTATGAGTTATACGTTATGCGTTAAGCGTTATGCGTTATGCTTTATGCGTTATGCGTGATCCGTTATGCGTTAGGCTTTATGCGTTATGCGTTATGCGTTATACGTTATGCGTTATGCGTTATGCGTTATACGTTATGCGTTATGCGTTATGCGTTAGGTGTTATGCTTTATGCGTTAAGCGTTATGCGTTATGCTTTATGCGTTATGCGTGATCCGTTATGCGTTATGCGTTATGCGTTATGCGTTATGCGTTATGCATTTTGCGTTATGCGCCATGCGTTATGCGTTATGCGTTATGAGTTATGCGTTATGCGTTATGCGTTATGCGTTATGCGTTATACGTTATGCTTTATGCGTTATGCGTTATGCGTTATGCGTTATGCGTTATGGGTTATGCGTTATGCGTTATGCGTTATGCGTTATGCGTTATGCGTTATGCGTTATGCGTTATGCGTTATGCGTTATGCGTTATGCGTTATGCGTGATGCGTTATGCTTTTTGCGTTATGCGTTATGCGTTATGAGTTATACGTTATGCGTTAAGCGTTATGCGTTATGCTTTATGCGTTATGCGTGATCCGTTATGCGTTAGGCTTTATGCGTTATGCGTTATGCGTTATACGTTATGCGTTATGCGTTATGCGTTATACGTTATGCGTTAAGCGTTATGCGTTATGCTTTATGCGTTATGCGTTATACGTTATGCGTTATGCGTTATGCGTTATGCGTTATGCGTTATGCGTTATGCGTTATGCGTTATGCGTTATGCGTTATGCGTTATGCGTTATGCGTTATGCGTTATGCGTTATGCGTTATGTTTTATGCGTTATGCGTTATGCGTGATGCGTTATGCGTTATGCGTTATGCGTGATGCGTAATGCTTTTTGCGTTATGCGTTATGAGTTATACGTTATGCGTTAAGCGTTATGCGTTATGGTTTTGCGTTGTGCGTGATCCGTTATGCGTTAGGCGTTATGCGTTATGCGTTATGCGTTATGCGTTATGCGTTATGCGTTATGCGTTATGCGTTATGCGTTATGCGTTATGCGTGATGCGTTATGCTTTTTGCGTTATGCGTTATGCGTTATGAGTTATACGTTATGCGTTAAGCGTTATGCGTTATGCTTTATGCGTTATGCGTGATCCGTTATGCGTTAGGCTTTATGCGTTATGCGTTATGCGTTATACGTTATGCGTTATGCGTTATGCGTTATACGTTATGCGTTAAGCGTTATGCGTTATGCTTTATGCGTTATGCGTTATACGTTATGCGTTATGCGTTATGCGTTATGCGTTATGCGTTATGCGTTATGCGTTATGCGTTATGCGTTATGCGTTATGCGTTATGCGTTATGCGTTATGCGTTATGCGTTATGCGTTATGTTTTATGCGTTATGCGTTATGCGTGATGCGTTATGCGTTATGCGTTATGCGTGATGCGTAATGCTTTTTGCGTTATGCGTTATGAGTTATACGTTATGCGTTAAGCGTTATGCGTTATGGTTTATGCGTTGTGCGTGATCCGTTATGCGTTAGGCGTTATGCGTTATGCGTTATGCATTTTGCGTTATGCGCCATGCGTTATGCGTTATGAGTTATGCGTTATGCGTTATGCGTTATGCGTTATGCGTTATGCGTTATGCGTTATGCGTTATGCGTTATGCGTTATGCGTTATGCGTTATGCGTTATGCGTTATGCGTTATTCGTTATGCGTTATGCGTTATGCGTTATGCGTTATGCATTTTGCGTTATGCGCCATGCGTTATGCGTTATGCGTTATGAGTTATGCGTTATGCGTTATGCGTTATGCGTTATGCGTTATACGTTTGCGTTAGGCGTTATGCTTTATGGGTTATGCGTTATGCATTATGCGTTATGCGTTATGCGTTATGCATATGCGTTATGCGTTATGCGTTATGCATTTTGCGTTATGCGCCATGCGTTATGCGTTATGCGTTATGCGTTATGCGTTATGCGTTATGCGTTATGCGTTATGCGTTATGCGTTATGCGTTATGCGTGATCCGTTATGCGTTATGCGTTATGCGTTATGCGTTATGCGTTATGCATTTTGCGTTATGCGCCATGCGTTATGCGTTATGCGCCATGCGTTATGCGTTATGCGTTATGAGTTATGCGTTATGCGTTATGCGTTATGCGTTATGCGTTATACGTTATGCTTTATGCGTTATGCGTTATGCGTTATGCGTTATGCGTTATGGGTTATGTGTTATGCGTTATGCGTTATGCGTTATGCGTTATGCGTTATGCGTTATGCGTTATGCGTTATGCGTTATTCGTTATGCGTTATGCGTTATGCGTTATGCGTTATGCATTTTGCGTTATGCGCCATGCGTTATGCGTTATGCGTTATGAGTTATGCGTTATGCGTTATGCGTGATCCATTATGCGTTATGCGTTATGCATTATGCGTTATGCGTTATGCGTTGTGCGTTTGCGTTATGCGTTAGGCGTTATGCGTTATGCTTTATGCGTAATGAGTTATGAGTTATACGGTATGAGTTATACGTTATGCGTTATGCGTTAGGTGTTATGCTTTATGCGTTAAGCGTTATGCGTTATGCTTTATGCGTTATGCGTGATCCGTTATGCGTTATGCGTTATGCGTTATGCGTTATGCGTTATGCATTTTGCGTTATGCGCCATGCGTTATGCGTTATGCGTTATGAGTTATGCGTTATGCGTTATGCGTTATGCGTTATGCGTTATACGTTATGCTTTATGCGTTATGCGTTATGCGTTATGCGTTATGCGTTATGGGTTATGTGTTATGCGTTATGCGTTATGCGTTATGCGTTATGCGTTATGCGTTATGCGTTATGCGTTATGCGTTATGCGTTATGCGTGATGCGTTATGCTTTTTGCGTTATGCGTTATGCGTTATGAGTTATACGTTATGCGTTAAGCGTTATGCGTTATGCTTTATGCGTTATGCGTTATGCGTTATGCGTTATGCGTTATGCGTTATGCGTTATGCGTTATGCGTGATGCGTTATGCTTTTTGCGTTATGCGTTATGCGTTATGAGTTATACGTTATGCGTTAAGCGTTATGCGTTATGCTTTATGCGTTATGCGTGATCCGTTATGCGTTAGGCTTTATGCGTTATGCGTTATGCGTTATACGTTATGCGTTATGCGTTATGCGTTATACGTTATGCGTTAAGCGTTATGCGTTAGGTGTTATGCTTTATGCGTTAAGCGTTATGCGTTATGCTTTATGCGTTATGCGTGATCCGTTATGCGTTAGGCTTTATGCGTTATGCGTTATGCGTTATACGTTATGCGTTATGCGTTATGCGTTATACGTTATGCGTTAAGCGTTATGCGTTATGCTTTATGCGTTATGCGTTATACGTTATGCGTTATGCGTTATGCGTTATGCGTTATGCGTTATGCGTTATGCGTTATGCGTTATGCGTTATGCGTTATGCGTTATGCGTTATGCGTTATGCGTTATGCGTTATGCGTTATGTTTTATGCGTTATGCGTTATGCGTGATGCGTTATGCGTTATGCGTTATGCGTGATGCGTAATGCTTTTTGCGTTATGCGTTATGAGTTATACGTTATGCGTTAAGCGTTATGCGTTATGGTTTATGCGTTGTGCGTGATCCGTTATGCGTTAGGCGTTATGCGTTATGCGTTATGCGTTATGCGTTATGCGTTATGCGTTATGCGTTATGCGTTATGCGTTATGCGTTATGCGTTATGCGTGATGCGTTATGCTTTTTGCGTTATGCGTTATGCGTTATGAGTTATACGTTATGCGTTAAGCGTTATGCGTTATGCTTTATGCGTTATGCGTGATCCGTTATGCGTTAGGCTTTATGCGTTATGCGTTATGCGTTATACGTTATGCGTTATGCGTTATGCGTTATACGTTATGCGTTAAGCGTTATGCGTTATGCTTTATGCGTTATGCGTTATACGTTATGCGTTATGCGTTATGCGTTATGCGTTATGCGTTATGCGTTATGCGTTATGCGTTATGCGTTATGCGTTATGCGTTATGCGTTATGCGTTATGCGTTATGTTTTATGCGTTATGCGTTATGCGTGATGCGTTATGCGTTATGCGTTATGCGTGATGCGTAATGCTTTTTGCGTTATGCGTTATGAGTTATACGTTATGCGTTAAGCGTTATGCGTTATGGTTTATGCGTTGTGCGTGATCCGTTATGCGTTAGGCGTTATGCGTTATGCGTTATGCATTTTGCGTTATGCGCCATGCGTTATGCGTTATGAGTTATGCGTTATGCGTTATGCGTTATGCGTTATGCGTTATGCGTTATGCGTTATGCGTTATGCGTTATGCGTTATGCGTTATGCGTTATGCGTTATGCGTTATGCGTTATTCGTTATGCGTTATGCGTTATGCGTTATGCGTTATGCATTTTGCGTTATGCGCCATGCGTTATGCGTTATGCGTTATGAGTTATGCGTTATGCGTTATGCGTTATGCGTTATGCGTTATACGTTTGCGTTAGGCGTTATGCTTTATGGGTTATGCGTTATGCATTATGCGTTATGCGTTATGCGTTATGCATATGCGTTATGCGTTATGCGTTATGCATTTTGCGTTATGCGCCATGCGTTATGCGTTATGCGTTATGCGTTATGCGTTATGCGTTATGCGTTATGCGTTATGCGTTATGCGTTATGCGTTATGCGTTATGCGTTATGCGTTATGCGTTGTTCGTTATGCGTTATGCGTTGGGCGTAATACGTTTGCGTTATGCGTTATGCGTTATGCGTTATGCGTTATGCGTTATGCGTTATGCGTTATGCGTTATGCGTTATGCGTTATGCGTTATGCGTTATGCGTTATGCGTTATGCGTTATGCGATATGCGTTATGCGTTATGCGTTATGCGTTATGCGTTATGCGTTATGCGTTATGCGTTATGCGTTATGCGTTATGCGTTATGCGTTATGCGTTATGCGTTATGCGTTATGCGTTATGCGTTATGCGTTATGCGTTATGCGTTATGCGTTATGCGTTATGCGTTATGCGTGATCCATTATGCGTTATGCGTTATGCATTATGCGTTATGCGTTATGCGTTTGCGTTATGCGTTAGGCGTTATGCGTTATGCGTTATGCGTTATGCGTTATGCGTTATGCGTTATGCGTTATGCGTTATGCGTTATGCGTTAGGTGTTATGCTTTATGCGTTAAGCGTTATGCGTTATGCTTTATGCGTTATGCGTGATCCGTTATGCGTTATGCGTTATGCGTTATGCGTTATGCGTTATGCATTTTGCGTTATGCGCCATGCGTTATGCGTTATGCGTTATGAGTTATGCGTTATGCGTTATGCGTTATGCGTTATGCGTTATACGTTATGCTTTATGCGTTATGCGTTATGCGTTATGCGTTATGCGTTATGGGTTATGTGTTATGCGTTATGCGTTATGCGTTATGCGTTATGCGTTATGCGTTATGCGTTATGCGTTATGCGTTAAGCGTGATGCGTTATGCTTTTTGCGTTATGCGTTATGCGTTATGAGTTATACGTTATGCGTTAAGCGTTATGCGTTATGCTTTATGCGTTATGCGTGATCCGTTATGCGTTAGGCGTTATGCGTTATGCGTTATGCGTTATACGTTATGCGTTATGCGTTATGCGTTATACGTTATGCGTTAAGCGTTATGCGTTATGCTTTATGCGTTATGCGTTATACGTTATGCGTTATGCGTTATGCGTTATGCGTTATGCGTTATGCGTTATGCGTTATGCGTTATGCGTTATGCGTTATGCGTTATGCGTTATGCGTTATGCGTTATGCGTTATGCGTTATGTTTTATGCGTTATGCGTTATGCGTGATGCGTTATGCGTTATGCGTTATGCGTGATGCGTAATGCTTTTTGCGTTATGCGTTATGAGTTATACGTTATGCGTTAAGCGTTATGCGTTATGGTTTATGCGTTGTGCGTGATCCGTTATGCGTTAGGCGTTATGCGTTATGCGTTATGCATTTTGCGTTATGCGCCATGCGTTATGCGTTATGAGTTATGCGTTATGCGTTATGCGTTATGCGTTATGCGTTATGCGTTATGCGTTATGCGTTATGCGTTATGCGTTATGCGTTATGCGTTATGCGTTATGCGTTATGCGTTATTCGTTATGCGTTATGCGTTATGCGTTATGGGTTATGCGTTATGCGTTATGCGTTATGCGTTATGCGTTATGCGTTATGCGTTATGGGTTATGCGTTATGCGTTATGCGTTATGCGTTATGCGTTATGCATTTTGCGTTATGCGCCATGCGTTATGCGTTATGCGTTATGAGTTATGCGTTATGCGTTATGCGTTATGCGTTATGCGTTATACGTTATGCGTTATGCGTTATGCGTTATACGTTATGCGTTATGCGTTATGCGTTATGCGTTATGCGTTATGCGTTATGCGTTATGCGTTATGCGTTATGCGTTATGAGTTATGCGTTATGCGTTATGCGTTATGCGTTATGCGTTATGCGTTATGCGTTATGCGTTATGCATATGCGTTATGCGTTATGCGTTATGCGTTATGCGTTATGCGTTATGCGTTATGCGTTGTTCGTTATGCGTTATGCGTTGGGCGTAATACGTTTGCGTTATGCGTTATGCGTTATGCGTTATGCGTTATGCGTTATGCGTTATGCGTTATGCGTTATGCGTTATGCGTTATGCGTTATGCGTTATGCGTTATGCGTTATGCGTTATGCGTTATGCGTTATGCGTTATGCGTTATGCGTTATGCGTTATGCGTTATGAGTTATGCGTTATGCGTTATGCGTTATGCGTTATGCGTTATGCGTTATGCGTTATGCGTTATGCGTTATGCGTTATGCGTTATGCGTTATGCGTTATGCGTTATGCGTTATGCGTTATGCGTTATGCGTTATGCGTGATCCATTATGCGTTATGCTTTATGCATTATGCGTTATGCGTTATGCGTTGTGCGTTTGCGTTATGCGTTAGGCGTTATGCGTTATGCTTTATGCGTAATGAGTTATGAGTTATACGGTATGAGTTATGCGTTATGCGTTATGCGTTAGGTGTTATGCTTTATGCGTTAAGCGTTATGCGTTATGCTTTATGCGTTATGCGTGATCCGTTATGCGTTATGCGTTATGCGTTATGCGTTATGCATTTTGCGTTATGCGCCATGCGTTATGCGTTATGCGTTATGAGTTATGCGTTATGCGTTATGCGTTATGCGTTATGCGTTATACGTTATGCTTTATGCGTTATGCGTTATGCGTTATGCGTTATGCGTTATGCGTTATGCGTTATGCGTTATGCGTTATGCGTTATGCGTTATGCGTTATGCGTTATGCGTTATGCGTGATGCGTTATGCTTTTTGCGTTATGCGTTATGCGTTATGCGTTATGCGTGATGCGTTATGCTTTTTGCGTTATGCGTTATGCGTTATGAGTTATACGTTATGCGTTAAGCGTTATGCGTTATGCTTTATGCGTTATGCGTGATCCGTTATGCGTTAGGCGTTATGCGTTATGCGTTATGCGTTATACGTTATGCGTTATGCGTTATGCGTTATACGTTATGCGTTAAGCGTTATGCGTTATGCTTTATGCGTTATGCGTTATACGTTATGCGTTATGCGTTATGCGTTATGCGTTATGCGTTATGCGTTATGCGTTATGCGTTATGCGTTATGCGTTATGCGTTATGCGTTATGCGTTATGCGTTATGCGTTATGCGTTATGCGTTATGCGTTATGCGTTATGTTTTATGCGTTATGCGTTATGCGTGATGCGTTATGCGTTATGCGTTATGCGTGATGCGTAATGCTTTTTGCGTTATGCGTTATGCGTTATGAGTTATACGTTATGCGTTAAGCGTTATGCGTTATGGTTTATGCGTTGTGCGTGATCCGTTATGCGTTAGGCGTTATGCGTTATGCATTTTGCGTTATGCGCCATGCGTTATGCGTTATGAGTTATGCGTTATGCGTTATGCGTTATGCGTTATGCGTTATGCGTTATGCGTTATGCGTTATGCGTTATGCGTTATGCGTTATGCGTTATGCGTGATCCATTATGCGTTATGCGTTATGCATTATGCGTTATGCGTTATGCGTTTGCGTTATGCGTTAGGCGTTATGCGTTATGCGTTATGCGTTATGCGTTATGCGTTATGCGTGATGCGTTATGCTTTTTGCGTTATGCGTTATGCGTTAGGTGTTATGCTTTATGCGTTAAGCGTTATGCGTTATGCTTTATGCGTTATGCGTGATCCGTTATGCGTTATGCGTTATGCGTTATGCGTTATGCGTTATGCATTTTGCGTTATGCGCCATGCGTTATGCGTTATGCGTTATGAGTTATGCGTTATGCGTTATGCGTTATGCGTTATGCGTTATACGTTATGCTTTATGCGTTATGCGTTATGCGTTATGCGTTATGCGTTATGGGTTATGTGTTATGCGTTATGCGTTATGCGTTATGCGTTATGCGTTATGCGTTATGCGTTATGCGTTATGCGTTATGCGTGATGCGTTATGCTTTTTGCGTTATGCGTTATGCGTTATGAGTTATACGTTATGCGTTAAGCGTTATGCGTTATGCTTTATGCGTTATGCGTGATCCGTTATGCGTTAGGCGTTATGCGTTATGCGTTATGCGTTATACGTTATGCGTTATGCGTTATGCGTTATACGTTATGCGTTAAGCGTTATGCGTTATGCTTTATGCGTTATGCGTTATACGTTATGCGTTATGCGTTATGCGTTATGCGTTATGCGTTATGCGTTATGCGTTATGCGTTATGCGTTATGCGTTATGCGTTATGCGTTATGCGTTATGCGTTATGCGTTATGCGTTATGTTTTATGCGTTATGCGTTATGCGTGATGCGTTATGCGTTATGCGTTATGCGTGATGCGTAATGCTTTTTGCGTTATGTGTTATGAGTTATACGTTATGCGTTAAGCGTTATGCGTTATGGTTTATGCGTTGTGCGTGATCCGTTATGCGTTAGGCGTTATGCGTTATGCGTTATGCATTTTGCGTTATGCGCCATGCGTTATGCGTTATGAGTTATGCGTTATGCGTTATGCGTTATGCGTTATGCGTTATGCGTTATGCGTTATGCGTTATGCGTTATGCGTTATGCGTTATGCGTTATGCGTTATGCGTTATGCGTTATTCGTTATGCGTTATGCGTTATGCGTTATGGGTTATGCGTTATGCGTTATGCGTTATGCGTTATGCGTTATGCGTTATGCGTTATGCGTTATGCGTTATGCGTTATGCGTTATGCGTTATGCGTTATGCATTTTGCGTTATGCGCCATGCGTTATGCGTTATGCGTTATGAGTTATGCGTTATGCGTTATGCGTTATGCGTTATGCGTTATACGTTATGCGTTATGCGTTATGCGTTATACGTTATGCGTTATGCGTTATGCGTTATGCGTTATGCGTTATGCGTTATGCGTTATGCGTTATGCGTTATGCGTTATGCGTTATGAGTTATGCGTTATGCGTTATGCGTTATGCGTTATGCGTTATGCGTTATGCGTTATGCGTTATGCGTTATGCGTTATGCGTTATGCGTTATGCGTTATGCGTTATGCGTTATGCGTTATGCGTTATGCGTTATGCGTTATGCGTTATGCGTTATGCGTTATGCGTTATGCGTTATGCGTTATGCGTTATGCGTTATGCGTTATGCGTTATGCGTTATGCGTTATGCGTTATGCGTTATGCGTTATACGTTTGCGTTAGGCGTTATGCTTTATGGGTTATGCGTTATGCATTATGCGTTATGCGTTATGCGTTATGCATATGCGTTATGCGTTATGCGTTATGCGTTATGCGTTATGCGTTATGCGTTATGCGTTGTTCGTTATGCGTTATGCGTTGGGCGTAATACGTTTGCGTTATGCGTTATGCGTTATGCGTTATGCGTTATGCGTTATGCGTTATGCGTTATGCGTTATGCGTTATGCGTTATGCGTTATGCGTTATGCGTTATGCGTTATGCGTTATGCGTTATGCGTTATGCGTTATGCGTTATGCGTTATGCGTTATGAGTTATGCGTTATGCGTTATGCGTTATGCGTTATGCGTTATGCGTTATGCGTTATGCGTTATGCGTTATGCGTTATGCGTTATGCGTTATGCGTTATGCGTTATGCGTTATGCGTTATGCGTGATCCATTATGCGTTATGCTTTATGCATTATGCGTTATGCGTTATGCGTTGTGCGTTTGCGTTATGCGTTATGCGTTATGCGTTATGCTTTATGCGTAATGCGTTATGAGTTATACGGTATGAGTTATGCGTTATGCGTTATGCGTTAGGTGTTATGCTTTATGCGTTAAGCGTTATGCGTTATGCTTTATGCGTTATGCGTGATCCGTTATGCGTTATGCGTTATGCGTTATGCGTTATGCATTTTGCGTTATGCGCCATGCGTTATGCGTTATGCGTTATGAGTTATGCGTTATGCGTTATGCGTTATGCGTTATGCGTTATACGTTATGCTTTATGCGTTATGCGTTATGCGTTATGCGTTATGCGTTATGCGTTATGCGTTATGCGTTATGCGTTATGCGTTATGCGTTATGCGTTATGCGTTATGCGTTATGCGTTATGCGTGATGCGTTATGCTTTTTGCGTTATGCGTTATGCGTTATGCGTTATGCGTGATGCGTTATGCTTTTTGCGTTATGCGTTATGCGTTATGAGTTATACGTTATGCGTTAAGCGTTATGCGTTATGCTTTATGCGTTATGCGTGATCCGTTATGCGTTAGGCGTTATGCGTTATGCGTTATGCGTTATACGTTATGCGTTATGCGTTATGCGTTATACGTTATGCGTTAAGCGTTATGCGTTATGCTTTATGCGTTATGCGTTATACGTTATGCGTTATGCGTTATGCGTTATGCGTTATGCGTTATGCGTTATGCGTTATGCGTTATGCGTTATGCGTTATGCGTTATGCGTTATGCGTTATGCGTTATGCGTTATGCGTTATGCGTTATGCGTTATGCGTTATGCGTTATGCGTTATGTTTTATGCGTTATGCGTTATGCGTGATGCGTTATGCGTTATGCGTTATGCGTGATGCGTAATGCTTTTTGCGTTATGCGTTATGCGTTATGAGTTATACGTTATGCGTTAAGCGTTATGCGTTATGGTTTATGCGTTGTGCGTGATCCGTTATGCGTTAGGCGTTATGCGTTATGCATTTTGCGTTATGCGCCATGCGTTATGCGTTATGCGTTATGCGTTATGCGTTATGCGTTATGCGTTATGCGTTATGCGTTATGCGTTATGCGTTATGCGTTATGTTTTATGCGTGATGCGTTATGCGTTATGCGTTATGCGTGATGCGTAATGCTTTTTGCGTTATGCGTTATGCGTTATGAGTTATACGTTATGCGTTAAGCGTTATGCGTTATGGTTTATGCGTTGTGCGTGATCCGTTATGCGTTAGGCGTTATGCGTTATGCATTTTGCGTTATGCGCCATGCGTTATGCGTTATGAGTTATGCGTTATGCGTTATGCGTTATGCGTTATGCGTTATGCGTTATGCGTTATGCGTTATGCGTTATGCGTTATGCGTTATGCGTTATGCGTTATGCGTTATGCGTTTTGCGTTATGCGTTATGCGTTATGCGTTATGCGTTATGCGTTATGCGTTATGCGTTATGCGTTATGCGTTATGCGTGATGCGTTATGCTTTTTGCGTTATGCGTTATGCGTTATGCGTTATGAGTTATACGTTATGCGTTAAGCGTTATGCGTTATGGTTTATGCGTTATGCGTGATCCGTTATGCGTTAGGCGTTATGCGTTATGCGTTATGCATTTTGCGTTATGCGCCATGCGTTATGCGTTATGCGTTATGCGTTATGCGTTATGCGTTATGCGTTATGCGTTATGCGTTATGCGTTATGCGTTATGCGTTATGCGTTATGCGTTATGCGTTATGTTTTATGCGTTATGCGTTATGCGTGATGCGTTATGCGTTATGCGTTATGCGTGATGCGTAATGCTTTTTGCGTTATGCGTTATGAGTTATACGTTATGCGTTAAGCGTTATGCGTTATGGTTTATGCGTTGTGCGTGATCCGTTATGCGTTAGGCGTTATGCGTTATGCGTTATGCATTTTGCGTTATGCGCCATGCGTTATGCGTTATGAGTTATGCGTTATGCGTTATGCGTTATGCGTTATGCGTTATGCGTTATGCGTTATGCGTTATGCGTTATGCGTTATGCGTTATGCGTTATGCGTTATGCGTTATGCGTTATTCGTTATGCGTTATGCGTTATGCGTTATGGGTTATGCGTTATGCGTTATGCGTTATGCGTTATGCGTTATGCGTTATGCGTTATGGGTTATGCGTTATGCGTTATGCGTTATGCGTTATGCGTTATGCATTTTGCGTTATGCGCCATGCGTTATGCGTTATGCGTTATGAGTTATGCGTTATGCGTTATGCGTTATGCGTTATGCGTTATACGTTATGCGTTATGCGTTATGCGTTATACGTTATGCGTTATGCGTTATGCGTTATGCGTTATGCGTTATGCGTTATGCGTTATGCGTTATGCGTTATGCGTTATGCGTTATGAGTTATGCGTTATGCGTTATGCGTTATGCGTTATGCGTTATGCGTTATGCGTTATGCGTTATGCGTTATGCGTTATGCGTTATGCGTTATGCGTTATGCGTTATGCGTTATGCGTTATGCGTTATGCGTTATGCGTTATGCGTTATGCGTTATGCGTTATGCGTTATGCGTTATACGTTTGCGTTAGGCGTTATGCTTTATGGGTTATGCGTTATGCATTATGCGTTATGCGTTATGCGTTATGCATATGCGTTATGCGTTATGCGTTATGCGTTATGCGTTATGCGTTATGCGTTATGCGTTGTTCGTTATGCGTTATGCGTTGGGCGTAATACGTTTGCGTTATGCGTTATGCGTTATGCGTTATGCGTTATGCGTTATGCGTTATGCGTTATGCGTTATGCGTTATGCGTTATGCGTTATGCGTTATGCGTTATGCGTTATGCGTTATGCGTTATGCGTTATGCGTTATGCGTTATGCGTTATGCGTTATGCGTTATGCGTTATGCGTTATGCGTTATGCGTTATGCGTTATGCGTTATGCGTTATGCGTTATGCGTTATGCGTTATGCGTTATGCGTTATGCGTTATGCGTTATGCGTTATGCGTTATGCGTTATGCGTTATGCGTTATGCGTGATCCATTATGCGTTATGCTTTATGCATTATGCGTTATGCGTTATGCGTTGTGCGTTTGCGTTATGCGTTAGGCGTTATGCGTTATGCTTTATGCGTAATGAGTTATGAGTTATACGGTATGAGTTATGCGTTATGCGTTATGCGTTAGGTGTTATGCTGTATGCGTTAAGCGTTATGCGTTATGCTTTATGCGTTATGCGTGATCCGTTATGCGTTATGCGTTATGCGTTATGCGTTATGCATTTTGCGTTATGCGCCATGCGTTATGCGTTATGCGTTATGAGTTATGCGTTATGCGTTATGCGTTATGCGTTATGCGTTATACGTTATGCTTTATGCGTTATGCGTTATGCGTTATGCGTTATGCGTTATGCGTTATGCGTTATGCGTTATGCGTTATGCGTTATGCGTTATGCGTTATGCGTTATGCGTGATGCGTTATGCTTTTTGCGTTATGAGTTATGCGTTATGCGTTATGCGTGATGCGTTATGCTTTTTGCGTTATGCGTTATGCGTTATGAGTTATACGTTATGCGTTAAGCGTTATGCGTTATGCTTTATGCGTTATGCGTGATCCGTTATGCGTTAGGCGTTATGCGTTATGCGTTATGCGTTATACGTTATGCGTTATGCGTTATGCGTTATACGTTATGCGTTAAGCGTTATGCGTTATGCTTTATGCGTTATGCGTTATACGTTATGCGTTATGCGTTATGCGTTATGCGTTATGCGTTATGCGTTATGCGTTATGCGTTATGCGTTATGCGTTATGCGTTATGCGTTATGCGTTATGCGTTATGCGTTATGCGTTATGCGTTATGCGTTATGCGTTATGTTTTATGCGTTATGCGTTATGCGTGATGCGTTATGCGTTATGCGTTATGCGTGATGCGTAATGCTTTTTGCGTTATGCGTTATGCGTTATGAGTTATACGTTATGCGTTAAGCGTTATGCGTTATGGTTTATGCGATGTGCGTGATCCGTTATGCGTTAGGCGTTATGCGTTATGCATTTTGCGTTATGCGCCATGCGTTATGCGTTATGAGTTATGCGTTATGCGTTATGCGTTATGCGTTATGCGTTATGCGTTATGCGTTATGCGTTATGCGTTATGTTTTATGCGTGATGCGTTATGCGTTATGCGTTATGCGTGATGCGTAATGCTTTTTGCGTTATGCGTTATGCGTTATGAGTTATACGTTATGCGTTAAGCGTTATGCGTTATGGTTTATGCGATGTGCGTGATCCGTTATGCGTTAGGCGTTATGCGTTATGCATTTTGCGTTATGCGCCATGCGTTATGCGTTATGAGTTATGCGTTATGCGTTATGCGTTATGCGTTATGCGTTATGCGTTATGCGTTATGCGTTATGCGTTATGCGTTATGCGTTATGCGTTATGCGTTATGCGTTATGCGTTATGCGTTTTGCGTTATGCGTTATGCGTTATGCGTTATGCGTTATGCGTTATGCGTTATGCGTTATGCGTTATGCGTTATGCGTGATGCGTTATGCTTTTTGCGTTATGCGTTATGCGTTATGCGTTATGAGTTATACGTTATGCGTTAAGCGTTATGCGTTATGGTTTATGCGTTATGCGTGATCCGTTATGCGTTAGGCGTTATGCGTTATGCGTTATGCATTTTGCGTTATGCGCCATGCGTTATGCGTTATGAGTTATGCGTTATGCGTTATGCGTTATGCGTTATACGTTATGCGTTAAGCGTTATGCGTTATGCTTTATGCGTTATGCGTTATACGTTATGCGTTATGCGTTATGCGTTATGCGTTATGCGTTATGCGTTATGCGTTATGCGTTATGCGTTATGCGTTTTGCGTTATGCGTTATGCGTTATGCGTTATGCGTTATGCGTTATGCGTTATGCGTTATGCGTTATGCGTTTTGCGTTATGCGTTATGCGTTATGCGTTATGCGTTATGCGTTATGCGTTATGCGTTATGCGTTATGCGTTATGCGTGATGCGTTATGCTTTTTGCGTTATGCGTTATGCGTTATGAGTTATACGTTATGCGTTAAGCGTTATGCGTTATGGTTTATGCGTTGTGCGTGATCCGTTATGCGTTAGGCGTTATGCGTTATGCATTTTGCGTTATGCGCCATGCGTTATGCGTTATGAGTTATGCGTTATGCGTTATGCGTTATGCGTTATGCGTTATGCGTTATACGTTATGCGTTAAGCGTTATGCGTTATGCTTTATGCGTTATGCGTTATACGTTATGCGTTATGCGTTATGCGTTATGCGTTATGCGTTATGCGTTATGCGTTATGCGTTATGCGTTATGCGTTTTGCGTTATGCGTTATGCGTTATGCGTTATGCGTTATGCGTTATGCGTTATGCGTTATGCGTTTTGCGTTATGCGTTATGCGTTATGCGTTATGCGTTATGCGTTATGCGTTATGCGTTATGCGTTATGCGTTATGCGTGATGCGTTATGCTTTTTGCGTTATGCGTTATGCGTTATGAGTTATACGTTATGCGTTAAGCGTTATGCGTTATGGTTTATGCGTTGTGCGTGATCCGTTATGCGTTAGGCGTTATGCGTTATGCATTTTGCGTTATGCGCCATGCGTTATGCGTTATGAGTTATGCGTTATGCGTTATGCGTTATGCGTTATGCGTTATGCGTTATGCGTTATGCGTTATGCGTTATGCGTTATGCGTTATGCGTTATGCGTTATGCGTTATGCGTTATGCGTTTTGCGTTATGCGTTATGCGTTATGCGTTATGCGTTATGCGTTATGCGTTATGCGTTATGCGTTATGCGTTATGCGTGATGCGTTATGCTTTTTGCGTTATGCGTTATGCGTTATGCGTTATGAGTTATACGTTATGCGTTAAGCGTTATGCGTTATGGTTTATGCGTTATGCGTGATCCGTTATGCGTTAGGCGTTATGCGTTATGCGTTATGCATTTTGCGTTATGCGCCATGCGTTATGCGTTATGCGTTATGCGTTATGCGTTATGGGTTATGTGTTATGCGTTATGCGTTATGCGTTATGCGTTATGCGTTATGCGTTATGCGTTATGCGTTATGCGTTATGCGTTATGCGTGATGCGTTATGCTTTTTGCGTTATGCGTTATGCGTTATGAGTTATACGTTATGCGTTAAGCGTTATGCGTTATGCTTTATGCGTTATGCGTGATCCGTTATGCGTTAGGCGTTATGCGTTATGCGTTATGCGTTATACGTTATGCGTTATGCGTTATGCGTTATACGTTATGCGTTAAGCGTTATGCGTTATGCTTTATGCGTTATGCGTTATACGTTATGCGTTATGCGTTATGCGTTATGCGTTATGCGTTATGCGTTATGCGTTATGCGTTATGCGTTATGCGTTATGCGTTATGCGTTATGCGTTATGCGTTATGCGTTATGTTTTATGCGTTATGCGTTATGCGTGATGCGTTATGCGTTATGCGTTATGCGTTATGCGTAATGCTTTTTGCGTTATGCGTTATGAGTTATACGTTATGCGTTAAGCGTTATGCGTTATGGTTTATGCGTTGTGCGTGATCCGTTATGCGTTAGGCGTTATGCGTTATGCGTTATGCATTTTGCGTTATGCGCCATGCGTTATGCGTTATGAGTTATGCGTTATGCGTTATGCGTTATGCGTTATGCGTTATGCGTTATGCGTTATGCGTTATGCGTTATGCGTTATGCGTTATGCGTTATGCGTTATGCGTTATGCGTTATGCGTTATTCGTTATGCGTTATGCGTTATGCGTTATGGGTTATGCGTTATGCGTTATGCGTTATGCGTTATGCGTTATGCGTTATGCGTTATGGGTTATGCGTTATGCGTTATGCGTTATGCGTTATGCGTTATGCATTTTGCGTTATGCGCCATGCGTTATGCGTTATGCGTTATGAGTTATGCGTTATGCGTTATGCGTTATGCGTTATGCGTTATACGTTATGCGTTATGCGTTATGCGTTATACGTTATGCGTTATGCGTTATGCGTTATGCGTTATGCGTTATGCGTTATGCGTTATGCGTTATGCGTTATGCGTTATGCGTTATGAGTTATGCGTTATGCGTTATGCGTTATGCGTTATGCGTTATGCGTTATGCGTTATGCGTTATGCGTTATGCGTTATGCGTTATGCGTTATGCGTTATGCGTTATGCGTTATGCGTTATGCGTTATGCGTTATGCGTTATGCGTTATGCGTTATGCGTTATGCGTTATGCGTTATGCGTTATGCGTTATGCGTTATGCGTTATACGTTTGCGTTAGGCGTTATGCTTTATGGGTTATGCGTTATGCATTATGCGTTATGCGTTATGCGTTAAGCATATGCGTTATGCGTTATGCGTTATGCGTTATGCGTTATGCGTTATGCGTTATGCGTTGTTCGTTATGCGTTATGCGTTGGGCGTAATACGTTTGCGTTATGCGTTATGCGTTATGCGTTATGCGTTATGCGTTATGCGTTATGCGTTATGCGTTATGCGTTATGCGTTATGCGTTATGCGTTATGCGTTATGCGTTATGCGTTATGCGTTATGCGTTATGCGTTATGCGTTATGCGTTATGCGTTATGCGTTATGCGTTATGCGTTATGCGTTATGCGTTATGCGTTATGCGTTATGCGTTATGCGTTATGCGTTATGCGTTATGCGTTATGCGTTATGCGTTATGCGTGATCCATTATGCGTTATGCTTTATGCATTATGCGTTATGCGTTATGCGTTGTGCGTTTGCGTTATGCGTTAGGCGTTATGCGTTATGCTTTATGCATTTTGCGTTATGCGCCATGCGTTATGCGTTATGCGTTATGAGTTATGCGTTATGCGTTATGCGTTATGCGTTATGCGTTATACGTTATGCTTTATGCGTTATGCGTTATGCGTTATGCGTTATGCGTTATGCGTTATGCGTTATGCGTTATGCGTTATGCGTTATGCGTTATGCGTTATGCGTTATGCGTTATGCGTGATGCGTTATGCTTTTTGCGTTATGCGTTATGCGTTATGCGTTATGCGTGATGCGTTATGCTTTTTGCGTTATGCGTTATGCGTTATGAGTTATACGTTATGCGTTAAGCGTTATGCGTTATGCTTTATGCGTTATGCGTGATCCGTTATGCGTTAGGCGTTATGCGTTATGCGTTATGCGTTATACGTTATGCGTTATGCGTTATGCGTTATACGTTATGCGTTAAGCGTTATGCGTTATGCTTTATGCGTTATGCGTTATACGTTATGCGTTATGCGTTATGCGTTATGCGTTATGCGTTATGCGTTATGCGTTATGCGTTATGCGTTATGCGTTATGCGTTATGCGTTATGCGTTATGCGTTATGCGTTATGCGTTATGCGTTATGCGTTATGTTTTATGCGTTATGCGTTATGCGTGATGCGTTATGCGTTATGCGTTATGCGTGATGCGTAATGCTTTTTGCGTTATGCGTTATGCGTTATGAGTTATACGTTATGCGTTAAGCGTTATGCGTTATGGTTTATGCGATGTGCGTGATCCGTTATGCGTTAGGCGTTATGCGTTATGCATTTTGCGTTATGCGCCATGCGTTATGCGTTATGAGTTATGCGTTATGCGTTATGCGTTATGCGTTATGCGTTATGCGTTATGCGTTATGCGTTATGCGTTATGTTTTATGCGTGATGCGTTATGCGTTATGCGTTATGCGTGATGCGTAATGCTTTTTGCGTTATGCGTTATGCGTTATGAGTTATGCGTTATGCGTTATGCGTTATGCGTTATGGTTTATGCGATGTGCGTGATCCGTTATGCGTTAGGCGTTATGCGTTATGCATTTTGCGTTATGCGCCATGCGTTATGCGTTATGAGTTATGCGTTATGCGTTATGCGTTATGCGTTATGCGTTATGCGTTATGCGTTATGCGTTATGCGTTATGCGTTATGCGTTATGCGTTATGCGTTATGCGTTATGCGTTTTGCGTTATGCGTTATGCGTTATGCGTTATGCGTTATGCGTTATGCGTTATGCGTTATGCGTTATGCGTTATGCGTGATGCGTTATGCTTTTTGCGTTATGCGTTATGCGTTATGCGTTATGAGTTATACGTTATGCGTTAAGCGTTATGCGTTATGGTTTATGCGTTATGCGTGATCCGTTATGCGTTAGGCGTTATGCGTTATGCGTTATGCATTTTGCGTTATGCGCCATGCGTTATGCGTTATGAGTTATGCGTTATGCGTTATGCGTTATGCGTTATACGTTATGCGTTAAGCGTTATGCGTTATGCTTTATGCTTTATGCGTTATACGTTATGCGTTATGCGTTATGCGTTATGCGTTATGCGTTATGCGTTATGCGTTATGCGTTATGCGTTATGCGTTTTGCGTTATGCGTTATGCGTTATGCGTTATGCGTTATGCGTTATGCGTTATGCGTTATGCGTTTTGCGTTATGCGTTATGCGTTATGCGTTATGCGTTATGCGTTATGCGTTATGCGTTATGCGTGATGCGTTATGCTTTTTGCGTTATGCGTTATGCGTTATGAGTTATACGTTATGCGTTAAGCGTTATGCGTTATGGTTTATGCGTTATGCGTGATCCGTTATGCGTTAAGCGTTATGCGTTATGCTTTATGCGTTATGCGTTATACGTTATGCGTTATGGGTTATGCGTTATGCGTTATGCGTTATGCGTTATGCGTTATGCGTTATGCGTTATGCGTTATGCGTTATGCGTTATGCGTTATGCGTTATACTTTATGCGTTATATGTTATGCGTTATGCGTTATGCGTTATGCGTTATGCGTTATGCGTTATGCGTTATGCGTTATGCGTTATGCGTTATACTTTATGCGTTATATGTTATGCGTTATGCGTTATGCGTTATGCGTTATGCGTTATGCGTTATGCGTTATGCGTTATGCGTTATGCGTTGTTCGTTATGCGTTATGCGTTATGCGTTATGCGTTATGCGTTATGCGTTATGCGTTATGCGTTATGCGTTATGCGTTATGCGTTATGCGTTATGCGTTATGCGTTATGCGTTCTGTGTTGTGCGTTGTGCGTTGTGCGATATGCGTTATGCGTTATGGGTTATGGGTTATGCGTTATAATATATGCGTTATGCATTTTGCGTTATGCGTTATGCGTTATGCGTTATGCGTTATGCGTTATGCATTATGCGTTATGCGTTATGCGTTGTGCGTTTGCGTTATGCGTTAGGCGTTATGCGTTATGCTTTATGCGTTATGAGTTATGAGTTATACGGTATGAGTTATGCGTTATGCGTTATGCGTTATGCGTTATGCGTTATGCGTTATGCGTTATGGGTTATGCGTTATGCGTTATGTGTTATGCGTTATGCGTTATGCGTTATGCGTTATGCGTTATGCGTTATGCGTTATGCGTTATGCGTTATGCGTTATGCGTTATGCGTTATGCGTTATGCGTTATGCGTTATGCGTTATGCGTTATGCGTTATGCGTTATGCGTTATGCGTTATGCGTTATGCGTTATGCGTTATGCGTTATGCGTTATGCGTTATGCGTTATGCGTTATGCGTTATGCGTTATGCGTGATCCATTATGCGTTATGCGTTATGCGTTATGCGTTATGCATTTTGCGTTATGCGCCATGCGTTATGCGTTATGAGTTATGCGTTATGCGTTATGCGTTATGCGTTATGCGTTATACGTTAGGTGTTATGCTTTATGCGTTAAGCGTTATGCGTTATGCTTTATGCGTTATGCGTGACCCGTTATGCGTTATGCGTTATGCATTTTGCGTTATGCGCCATGCGTTATGCGTTATGCGTTATGAGTTATGCGTTATGCGTTATGCGTTATGCGTTATGCGTTATACGTTATGCGTTATGCGTTATGCGTTATGCGTTATGCGTTATGCGTTATGCGTTATGCGTTATGCGTTATGCGTTATGCGTTATGCGTTATGCGTTATGCGTTATGCGTTATGCGTTATGCGTTATGCGTGATGCGTTATGCTTTTTGCGTTATGCGTTATGCGTTATGAGTTATACGTTATGTGTTAAGCGTTATGCGTTATGCTTTATGCGTTATGCGTGATCCGTTATGCGTTAGGCGTTATGCGTTATGCGTTATGCATTTTGCGTTATGCGCCATGCGTTATGCGTTATGAGTTATGCGTTATGCGTTATGCGTTATGCGTTATGCGTTATGCGTTATACGTTATGCGTTATGCGTTATGCGTTGTTCGTTATGCGTTATGCGTTATGCGTTATGCGTTATGCGTTATGCGTTATGCGTTATGCGTTATGCGTTATGCGTTATGCGTTATGCGTTATGCGTTCTGTGTTGTGCGTTGTGCGTTGTGCGATATGCGTTATGCGTTATGGGTTATGGGTTATGCGTTATAATATATGCGTTATGCATTTTGCGTTATGCGTTATGCGTTATGCGTTATACGTTATGCGTTATGCGTTATGCGTTATGCGTTATGCGTTATGCGTTATGCGTTATGCGTTATGCGTTATGCGTTATGCGTTATGCGTTATGCGTTATGCGTTATGCGTTATGCGTTATGCGTTATGCGTTATGCGTTATGCGTTATGCGTTATGCGTTATGCGTTATGCGTTATGCGTTATGCGTTATGCGTTATGCGTTATGCGTTATGCGTTATGCGTTATGCGTTATGCGTTATGCGTTATGCGTTATGCGTTATGCGTTATGCGTTATGCGTTATGCGTGATCCATTATGCGTTATGCGTTATGCGTTATGCGTTATGCATTTTGCGTTATGCGCCATGCGTTATGCGTTATGAGTTATGCGTTATGCGTTATGCGTTATGCGTTATGCGTTATGCGTTATACGTTAGGTGTTATGCTTTATGCGTTAAGCGTTATGCGTTATGCTTTATGCGTTATGCGTGATCCGTTATGCGTTATGCGTTATGCATTTTGCGTTATGCGCCATGCGTTATGCGTTATGCGTTATGAGTTATGCGTTATGCGTTATGCGTTATGCGTTATGCGTTATACGTTATGCGTTATGCGTTATGCGTTATGCGTTATGCGTTATGTGTTAAGCGTTATGCGTTATGCTTTATGCGTTATGCGTGATCCGTTATGCGTTAGGCGTTATGCGTTATGCGTTATGCATTTTGCGTTATGCGCCATGCGTTATGCGTTATGAGTTATGCGTTATGCGTTATGCGTTATGCGTTATGCGTTATGCGTTATACGTTATGCGTTATGCGGTATGCGTTATGCGTTATGCGTTATGCGTTATGCGTTATGCGTTATGCGATATGCGTTATGCGTTATGCGTTATACGTTATGCGTTATGCGTTATGCGTTACGCGTTATGCGTGATCCATTATGCGTTATGCGTTGTGCGTTATGCGTTATGCATTTTGCGTTATGCGCCATGCGTTATGCGTTATGAGTTATGCGTTATGCGTTATGCGTTATGCGTTATGCGTTATGCGTTATGCGTTATGCGTTATACGTTATGCGTTATGCGTTATGCGTTATGCGTTATGCGTTATGCGTTATGCGTTATGCGTTATGCGTTATGCGTTATGCGTTATGCGTTATGCGTTATGCGTTATGCGTTATGCGTTATGCGTTATGCGTTATGCGTTATGCGTTATGCGTTATGCGTTGTGCGTTATACGTTTGCGTTAGGCGTTATGCTTTATGGGTTATGCGTTATGCATTATGCGTTATGCGTTATGCGTTATGCGTTATGCATATGCGTTATGCGTTATGCGTTATGCGTTATGCGTTATGCGTTATACGTTATGCGTTATATGTTATGCGTTATGCGTTATGCGTTATGCGTTATGCGTTATGCGTTATGCGTTATGCGTAATGCGTTATGCGATATGCGTTATGCGTTATACGTTATGCGTTATGCGTTATGCGTTATGCGTTATGCGTTATGCGTTATGCGTTATGCGTTATGCGTTATGCGTTATGCGTTATGCGTTATGCGTTATGCGTTATGCGTTATGCGTTATGCGTTATGCGTTGTGCGTTATACGTTTGCGTTAGGCGTTATGCTTTATGGGTTATGCGTTATGCATTATGCGTTATGCGTTATGCGTTATGCGTTATACGTTATGCGTTATATGTTATGCGTTATGCGTTATGCGTTATGCGTTATGCGTTATGCGTTATGCGTTATGCGTTATGCGTAATGCGTTATGCGTTATGCGTTATGCGTTATACGTTATGCGTTATGCGTTATGCGTTATGCGTTATGCGTTATGCGTTATGCGTTATGCGTTATGCGTTATGCGTTATGCGTTATGCGTTATGCGTTATGCGTTATGCGTTATGCGTTATGCGTTATGCGTTATGCGTTATGCGTTATGCGTTATGTTTTATGCGTTATGCGTTATGCGTTATGCGTTATGCGTTCTGTGTTGTGCGTTGTGCGTTGTGCGATATGCGTTATGCGTTATGCGTTATGCGTTATGCGTTATGCGTTATGCGTTATGCGTTATGCGTTATGCGTTATGCGTTATGCGTTATGCGTTATGCGTTATGCGTTATGCGTTATGCGTTATGCGTTATGCGTTATGCGTTATGCGTTATGCGTTATGCGTGATCCATTATGCGTTATGCGTTATGCGTTATGCGTTATGCATTTTGCGTTATGCGCCATGCGTTATGCGTTATGAGTTATGCGTTATGCGTTATGCGTTATGCGTTATGCGTTATGCGTTATACGTTAGGTGCTATGCTTTATGCGTTAAGCGTTATGCGTTATGCTTTATGCGTTATGCGTGATCCGTTATGCGTTATGCGTTATGCATTTTGCGTTATGCGCCATGCGTTATGCGTTATGCGTTATGAGTTATGCGTTATGCGTTATGCGTTATGCGTTATGCGTTATACGTTATGCGTTATGCGTTATGCGTTATGCGTTATGCGTTATGCGTTATGCGTTATGCGTTATGCGTTATGCGTTATGCGTTATGCGTTATGCGTTATGCGTTATGCGTGATGCGTTATGCTTTTTGCGTTATGCGTTATGCGTTATGAGTTATACGTTATGTGTTAAGCGTTATGCGTTATGCTTTATGCGTTATGCGTGATCCGTTATGCGTTAGGCGTTATGCGTTATGCGTTATGCATTTTGCGTTATGCGCCATGCGTTATGCGTTATGAGTTATGCGTTATGCGTTATGCGTTATGCGTTATGCGTTATGCGTTATACGTTATGCGTTATGCGTTATGCGTTGTTCGTTATGCGTTATGCGTTATGCGTTATGCGTTATGCGTTATGCGTTATGCGTTATGCGTTATGCGTTATGCGTTATGCGTTCTGTGTTGTGCGTTGTGCGTTGTGCGATATGCGTTATGCGTTATACGTTATGCGTTATGCGTTATGCGTTGTTCGTTATGCGTTATGCGTTATGCGTTATGCGTTATGCGTTATGCGTTATGCGTTATGCGTTATGCGTTATGCGTTATGCGTTCTGTGTTGTGCGTTGTGCGTTGTGCGATATGCGTTATGCGTTATGGGTTATGGGTTATGCGTTATAATATATGCGTTATGCATTTTGCGTTATGCGTTATGCGTTATGCGTTATGGGTTATGCGTTATGCGTTATGCGTTATGCGTTATGCGTTATGCGTTATGCGTTATGCGTTATGCGTTATGCGTTATGCGTTATGCGTTATGCGTTATGCGTTATGCGTTATGCGTTATGCGTTATGCGTTATGCGTTATGCGTTATGCGTTATGCGTTATGCGTTATGCGTTATGCGTTATGCGTGATCCATTATGCGTTATGCGTTATGCGTTATGCGTTATGCATTTTGCGTTATGCGCCATGCGTTATGCGTTATGAGTTATGCGTTATGCGTTATGCGTTATGCGTTATGCGTTATGCGTTATACGTTAGGTGTTATGCTTTATGCGTTAAGCGTTATGCGTTATGCTTTATGCGTTATGCGTGATCCGTTATGCGTTATGCGTTATGCATTTTGCGTTATGCGCCATGCGTTATGCGTTATGCGTTATGAGTTATGCGTTATGCGTTATGCGTTATGCGTTATGCGTTATACGTTATGCGTTATGCGTTATGCGTTATGCGTTATGCGTTATGCGTTATGCGTTATGCGTTATGCGTTATGCGTTATGCGTTATGCGTTATGCGTTATGCGTTATGCGTTATGCGTTATGCGTTATGCGTTATGCTTTTTGCGTTATGCGTTATGCGTTATGAGTTATACGTTATGTGTTAAGCGTTATGCGTTATGCTTTATGCGTTATGCGTGATCCGTTATGCGTTAGGCGTTATGCGTTATGCGTTATGCATTTTGCGTTATGCGCCATGCGTTATGCGTTATGAGTTATGCGTTATGCGTTATGCGTTATGCGTTATGCGTTATGCGTTATACGTTATGCGTTATGCGGTATGCGTTATGCGTTATGCGTTATGCGTTATGCGTTATGCGTTATGCGATATGCGTTATGCGTTATGCGTTATACGTTATGCGTTATGCGTTATGCGTTACGCGTTATGCGTGATCCATTATGCGTTATGCGTTGTGCGTTATGCGTTATGCATTTTGCGTTATGCGCCATGCGTTATGCGTTATGCGTTATGCGTTATGCGTTATGCGTTATGCGTTATGCGTTATGCGTTATGCGTTATGCGTTATGCGTTATGCGTTATGCGTTATGCGTTGTGCGTTATACGTTTGGGTTAGGCGTTATGCGTTATGCGTTATGCGTTATGCGTTATGCGTTATGCGTTATGCGTTATGCGTTATGCGTTATGCGTTATGCGTTATGCGTTGTGCGTTATACGTTTGGGTTAGGCGTTATGCTTTATGGGTTATGCGTTATGCATTATGCGTTATGCGTTATGCGTTATGCGTTATGCATATGCGTTATGCGTTATGCGTTATGCGTTATGCGTTATGCGTTATACGTTATGCGTTATATGTTATGCGTTATGCGTTATGCGTTATGCGTTATGCGTTATGCGTTATGCGTTATGCGTTATGCGTAATGCGTTATGCGATATGCGTTATGCGTTATACGTTATGCGTTATGCGTTATGCGTTATGCGTTATGCGTTATGCGTTATGCGTTATGCGTTATGCGTTATGCGTTATGCGTTATGCGTTATGCGTTATGCGTTATGCGTTATGCGTTATGCGTTATGCGTTATGCGTTATGCGTTATGCGTTATGCGTTATGCGTTATGCGTTATGCGTTGTGCGTTATACGTTTGCGTTAGGCGTTATGCTTTATGGGTTATGCGTTATGCATTATGCGTTATGCGTTATGCGTTATGCGTTATGCGTTGTACGTTATGCGTTATATGTTATGCGTTATGCGTTATGCGTTATGCGTTATGCGTTATGCGTTATGCGTTATGCGTTATGCGTAATGCGTTATGCGTTATGCGTTATGCGTTATACGTTATGCGTTATGCGTTATGCGTTATGCGTTATGCGTTATGCGTTATGCGTTATGCGTTATGCGTTATGCGTTATGCGTTATGCGTTATGCGTTATGCGTTATGCGTTATGCGTTATGCGTTATGCGTTATGTTTTATGCGTTATGCGTTATGCGTTATGCGTTATGCGTTATGCGTTCTGTGTTGTGCGTTGTGCGTTGTGCGATATGCGTTATGCGTTATGGGTTATGGGTTATGCGTTATAATATATGCGTTATGCATTTTGCGTTATGCGTTATGCGTTATGCGTTATGCGTTATGCGTTATGCATTATGCGTTATGCGTTATGCGTTGTGCGTTTGCGTTATGCGTTAGGCGTTATGCGTTATGCGTTATGTTTTATGCGTTATGCCTTATGCGTTATGCGTTATGCGTTATGCGTTATGCGTTATGCGTTATGCGTTATGCGTGATGCGTAATGCTTTTTGCGTTATGCGTTATGCGTTATGCGTTATGAGTTATACGTTATGCGTTAAGCGTTATGCGTTATGGTTTATGCGTTGTGCGTGATCCGTTATGCGTTAGGCGTTATGCGTTATGCGTTATGCATTTTGCGTTATGCGCCATGCGTTATGCGTTATGAGTTATGCGTTATGCGTTATGCGTTATGCGTTATGCGTTATGCGTTATGCGTTATGCGTTATGCGTTATGCGTTATGCGTTATGCGTTATGCGTTATGCGTTATGCGTTATGCGTTATGCGTTATGCGTTATGCGTTATGCGTTATGCGTTATGCGTTATGCGTTATGCGTTATGCGTTATGCGTTATGCGTTATGCGTTATGCGTTATGCGTTATGCGTTATGCGTTATGCGTTATGCGTTATGCGTTATGCGTTATGCGTTATGCGTTATGCGTTATGCGTTATGCGTTATGCGTTATGCGTTATGCGTTATGCGTTTTGCGTTATGCGTTATGCGTTATGCGTTATGCGTTATGCGTTATGCGTTATGCGTTATGCGTTATGCGTGATGCGTTATGCTTTTTGCGTTATGCGTTATGCGTTATGAGTTATACGTTATGCGTTAAGCGTTATGCGTTATGGTTTATGCGTTATGCGTGATCCGTTATGCGTTAGGCGTTATGCGTTATGCGTTATGCGCCATGCGTTATGCGTTATGAGTTATGCGTTATGCGTTATGCGTTATGCGTTATGCGTTATACGTTATGCGTTAAGCGTTATGCGTTAAGCGTTATGCGTTATGCTTTATGCGTTATGCGTAATGCGTTATGCGTTATGCGTTATGCGTTATACGTTATGCGTTATGCGTTATGCGTTATGCGTTATGCGTTATGCGTTATGCGTTATGCGTTATGCGTTATGCGTTATGCGTTATGCGTTATGCGTTATGCGTTATGCGTTATGCGTTATGCGTTATGCGTTATGCGTTATGCGTTATGCGTTGTGCGTTATACGTTTGCGTTAGGCGTTATGCTTTATGGGTTATGCGTTATGCATTATGCGTTATGCGTTATGCGTTATGCGTTATGCGTTATACGTTATGAGTTATGCGTTATGCGTTATGCGTTATGCGTTATGCGTTATGCGTTATGCGTTATACGTTATGCGTTATGCGTTATGCGTTATGCGTTATGCGTTATGCGTTATGCGTTATGCGTTATGCGTTATGCGTTATGCGTTATGCGTTATGCGTTATGCGTTATGCGTTATGCGTTATGCGTTATGCGTTATGCGTTATGCGTTATGCGTTATGCGTTATGCGTTATGCGTTGTGCGTTATACGTTTGCGTTAGGCGTTATGCTTTATGGGTTATGCGTTATGCATTATGCGTTATGCGTTATGCGTTATGCGTTATGCATATGCGTTATGCGTTATGCGTTATGCGTTATGCGTTATGCGTTATACGTTATGCGTTATATGTTATGCGTTATGCGTTATGCGTTATGCGTTATGCGTTATGCGTTATGCGTTATGCGTTATGCGTTATGCGTTATGCGTTATGTTTTATGCGTTATGCGTTATGCGTTATGCGTTATGCGTTATGCGTTATGCGTTATGCGTTATGCGTTATGCGTTATGCGTTATGCGTTATGCGTGATGCGTAATGCTTTTTGCGTTATGCGTTATGCGTTATGAGTTATACGTTATGCGTTAAGCGTTATGCGTTATGGTTTATGCGTTGTGCGTGATCCGTTATGCGTTAGGCGTTATGCGTTATGCGTTATGCATTTTGCGTTATGCGCCATGCGTTATGCGTTATGAGTTATGCGTTATGCGTTATGCGTTATGCGTTATGCGTTATGCGTTATGCGTTATGCGTTATGCGTTATGCGTTATGCGTTATGCGTTATGCGCCATGCGTTATGCGTTATGCGTTATGCGTTATGCGTTATGCGTTAAGCGTTATGCGTTATGGTTTATGCGTTGTGCGTGATCCGTTATGCGTTATGTTTTATGCGTTATGCCTTATGCGTTATGCGTTATGCGTTATGCGTTATGCGTTATGCGTTATGCGTTATGCGTGATGCGTAATGCTTTTTGCGTTATGCGTTATGCGTTATGAGTTATACGTTATGCGTTAAGCGTTATGCGTTATGGTTTATGCGTTGTGCGTGATCCGTTATGCGTTAGGCGTTATGCGTTATGCGTTATGCATTTTGCGTTATGCGCCATGCGTTATGCGTTATGAGTTATGCGTTATGCGTTATGCGTTATGCGTTATGCGTTATGCGTTATGCGTTATGCGTTATGCGTTATGCGTTATGCGTTATGCGTTATGCGTTATGCGTTATGCGTTATGCGTTATGCGTTATGCGTTATGCGTTATGCGCCATGCGTTATGCGTTATGAGTTATGCGTTATGCGTTATGCGTTATGCGTTATGCGTTATACGTTATGCGTTATGCGTTATCCGTTATGCGTTATGCGTTATGCGTTATGCGTATATGCGTTTTGCGTTATGCGTTATGCGTTATGCGTTATGCGTTATGCGTTATGCGTTATGCGTTATGCGTTATGCGTTATGCGTTATGCGTTATGCGTTATGCGTTATGCGTTATGCGTTATACGTTATGCGTTATGCGTTATCCGTTATGCGTTATGCGTTATGCGTTATGCGTATATGCGTTTTGCGTTATGCGTTATGCGTTATGCGTTATGCGTTATGCGTTATGCGTTATGCGTTATGCGTTATGCGTTATGCGTTATGCGTTATGCGTTATGCGTTATGCGTGATGCGTTATGCTTTTTGCGTTATGCGTTATGCGTTATGCGTTATGAGTTATACGTTATGCGTTAAGCGTTATGCGTTATGGTTTATGCGTTATGCGTGATCCGTTATGCGTTAGGCGTTATGCGTTATGCATTTTGCGTTATGCGCCATGCGTTATGCGTTATGAGTTATGCGTTATGCGTTATGCGTTATGCGTTATACGTTATGCGTTATGCGTTATGCGTTATGCGTTATGCGTTATGCGTTATGCGTTATACGTTATGCGTTATGCGTTATGCGTTATGCGTTATGCGTTATGCGTTATGCGTTATGCGTTATGCGTTATGCGTTATGCGTTATGCGTTATGCGTTATGGGTTAAGCGTTATGCGTTATGCTTTATGCGTTATGCGTTATGCGTTATACGTTATGCGTTATGCGTTATGCGTTGTTCGTTATGCGTTATGCGTTATGCGTTATGCGTTATGCTTTTTGCGTTATGCGTTATGAGTTATACGTTATGCGTTAAGCGTTATGCGTTATGCTTTATGCGTTATGCGTTATACGTTATGCGTTATGCGTTATGCGTTATGCGTTATGCGTTATGAGTTATGCGTTATGCGTTGTGCGTTATGGGTTATGCGTTATGCGTTATGCGTTATGCGTTATACGTTATGCGTTATGCGTTATGCGTTATGCGTTATGCGTTATGCGTTATGCGTTATGCGTTATGCGTTATGCGTTATGCGTTATGCGTTATGCGTTATGCGTTATGCGTTATGCGTTATGCGTTATGCGTTATGCGTTATGCGTTATGCCTTATGCGTTATGCGTTATGCGTTATGCGTTATGCGTTATGCGTTATGCTTTTTGCGTTATGCGTTATGAGTTATACGTTATGGGTTAAGCGTTATGCGTTATGCTTTATGCGTTATGCGTGATCAGTATGCGTTATGCGTTATGCGTTATGCGTTATGCGATATGCTATATGCGTTATGCGTTATGCGTTATGCGTTATGCGTTATGCGTTGTGCGTTATACGTTTGCGTTATGCGTTATGCGTTATCCGTTATGCGTTATGCGTTATGCGTTATGCGTTATGCGTTATGCGTTATACGTTATGCGTTATGCGTTAGGCGTTATGCGTTATGCTTTATGCATTATGCGTTATGCGTTATGCGTTATGCGTTATGCATATGCGTTATGCGTTATGCGTTATGCGTTATGCGTTATGCGTTATGCGTTATGCGTTATGCGTTATGCGTTATGCGTTATGCGTTATGCGTTATGCGTTATGCGTTATGGGTTATGCGTTATGCGTTATGCGTTATGCGTTCTGTGTTGTGCGTTGTGCGTTGTGCGATATGCGTTATGCGTTATGGGTTATGGGTTATGCGTTATGCTATATGCGTTATGCATTTTGCGTTATGCGTTATGCGTTATGCGTTATGCGTTATGCGTTATGCGTTATGCGTTATGCATTATGCGTTATGCGTTATGCGTTGTGCGTTTGCGTTATGCGTTAGGCGTTATGCGTTATGCTTTATGCGTTATGAGTTATGAGTTATACGGTATGAGTTATGCGTTATGCGTTATGCGTTATGCGTTATGCGTTAAGCGTTATGCGTTATGCGTTATGCGTTATGGGTTATGCGTTATGCGTTATGCGTTATGCGTTATGCGTTATGCGTTATGCGTTATGCGTTATGCGTTATGCGTTATGCGTTATGCGTTATGCGTTATGCGTTATGCGTTATGCGTTATGCGTTATGCGTTATGCGTTATGCGTTATGCGTTATGCGTTATGCGTTATGCGTTATGCGTTATGCGTTATGCGTTATGCGTTATGCGTTATGCGTTATGCGTTATGCGTTATGCGTTATGCGTTATGCGTTATGCGTTATGCGTTATGCGTTATGCGTTATGCGTTATGCGTTATGCGTTATGCGTTATGCGTTATGCGTTATGCGTTATGCGTTATGCGTTATGCGTTGTGCGTTGTGCGTTATGCGTTATGCGTTATGCGTTATGCGTTATGCGTTATGCGTTATGCGTTATGCGTTATGCGTTATGCGTTGTGCGTTATACGTTTGCGTTATGCGTTATGCGTTGTCCGTTATGCGTTATGCTTTATGCGTTATGCGTTATGCGTTATGCGTTATGCGTTATGCGTTATGCATTTTGCGTTATGCGTTATGCGTTATGCGTTATGCGTAATACGTTTGCGTTATGCGTTATGTGTTATGCGTTATGCTTTATGCGTTATGCGTTATGCGTTATGCGTTATACGTTTGCGTTATGCGTTATGCGTTGTGCGTTATACGTTTGCGTTATGCGTTATGCGTTATGCGTTGTTCGTTATGCGTTATGCGTTGGGCGTAATACGTTTGCGTTATGCGTTATGCGTTATGCTTTATGCTTTATGCGTTATGCGTTATGCGTTATACGGTATGAGTTATGCGTTATTCGATATGCGTTATGCGTTATGCGTTATGCGTTATGCGTTATGCGTTATGCGTTATGCGTTATGCGTTAACGTTATGCGTTATGCCTTTTGCGTTATGCTTTATGCGTTATGCGTTATGAGTTATACGTTATGCGTTATGCGTTATACGTTATGCGTTATATGTTATGCGTTATGCGTTATGCGTTATGCGTTATGCGTTATGCGTTATGCGTTATGCGTTATGCGTTATGCGTAATGCGTTATGCGTTATGCGTTATGCGTTATACGTTATGCGTTAGTCGTTATGCGTTATGCGTTATGCGTTATGCGTTATGCGTTATGCGTTATGCGTTTTGCGTTATGCGTTATGCGTTTTGCGTTATGCGTTATGCGTTATGCGTTATGCGTTATGCGTTATGCGTTATGCGTTATGCGTTATGCGTTATGCGTTATGCGTTATGCGTTATGCGCCATGCGTTATGCGTTATGAGTTATGCGTTATGCGTTATGCGTTATGCGTTATGCGTTATACGTTATGCGTTATGCGTTATGCGTTATGCGTTATGCGTTATGCGTTATGCGTTATGCGTTATGCGTTATGCGTTATGCGTTATGCGTTATGCGTTATGCGTTATGCGTTATGCGTTATGCGTTATGCGTTATGCGTTATGCGTTATGCGTTATGCGTTATGCGTTAAGCGTTATGCGTTATGCTTTATGCGTTATGCGTTATACGTTATGCGTTATGCGTTATGCGTTGTTCGTTATGCGTTATGCGTTATGCGTTATGCGTTATGCGTTATGCGTTATGCGTTATGCGTTATGCGTTATGCGTTATGCGTTATGCGCTATGCGTAATGCGTTATGCGTTATGCGTTATGCGTTATGCGTTATACGTTATGCGTTATGCGTTATGCGTTATCCGTTATGCGTTATGCGTTATGCGTTATGCGTTATGCGTTATGCGTTATGCGTTATGCGTTGTGCGTTATACGTTTGCGTTATGCGTTATGCGTTGTCCGTTATGCGTTATGCTTTATGCGTTATGCGTTATGCGTTATGCGTTATGCGTTATGCGTTATGCATTTTGCGTTATGCGTTATGCGTTATGCGTTATGCGTAATACGTTTGCGTTATGCGTTATGTGTTATGCGTTATGCTTTATGCGTTATGCGTTATGCGTTATGCGTTATACGTTTGCGTTATGCGTTATGCGTTGTGCGTTATACGTTTGCGTTATGCGTTATGCGTTATGCGTTGTTCGTTATGCGTTATGCGTTGGGCGTATTACGTTTGCGTTATGCGTTATGCGTTATGCGTTATGCTTTATGCTTTATGCGTTATGCGTTATGCGTTATACGGTATGAGTTATGCGTTATTCGATATGCGTTATGCGTTATGCGTTATGCGTTATGCGTTATGCGTTATGCGTTATGCGTTAACGTTATGCGTTATGCCTTTTGCGTTATGCTTTATGCGTTATGCGTTATGAGTTATACGTTATGCGTTATGCGTTATACGTTATGCGTTATGCGTTATGCGTTAACGTTATGCGTTATGCCTTTTGCGTTATGCTTTATGCGTTATGCGTTATGAGTAATACGTTATGCGTTATGCGTTATACGTTATGCGTTATGCGTTATGCGTTATGCGTTATGCGTTATGCGTTATGCGTTATGCGTTATGCGTTATGCGTTATGCGTTATGCGTTATGCGTTATGCGTTATGCGTTATGCGTTGTTCGTTATGCGTTATGCGTTGGGCGTAATACGTTTGCGTTATGCGTTATGCGTTATGCGTTATGCTTTGTGCTTTATGCGTTATGCGTTATGCGTTATACGGTATGAGTTATGCGTTATTCGTTATGCGTTATGCGTTATGCGTTATGCGTTATGCGTTATGCGTTATGCGTTATGCGTTAACGTTATGCGTTATGCCTTTTGCGTTATGCTTTATGCGTTATGCGTTATGCGTTATGAGTTATACGTTATGCGTTATGCGTTATACGTTATGCGTTATGCGTTATGCGTTATGCGTTATGCGTTATGAGTTATACGTTATGCGTTATGCGTTATGCGTTATGCGTTATGCGTTAACGTTATGCGTTATGCGTTTTGCGTTATGCTTTATGCGTTATGCGTTATGAGTTATACGTTATGCGTTATGCGTTATTCGTTATGCGTTATGCGTTATGCGTTATGCGTTATGCGTTATGCGTTATGCGTTCTGTGTTGTGCGTTGTGCGTTGTGCGATATGCGTTATGCGTTATGGGTTATGGGTTATGCGTTATGCTATATGCGTTATGCATTTTGCGTTATGCGTTATGCGTTATGCGTTATGCGTTATGCGTTATGCATTATGCGTTATGCGTTATGCGTTGTGCGTTTGCGTTATGCGTTAGGCGTTATGCTTTATGCGTTATGCGTTATGCGTTATGCGTTATGCGTTATGCGTTATGCGTTATGCATTTTGCGTTATGCGTTAAGCGTTATGCGTTATGCGTAATACGTTTGCGTTATGCGTTATGTGTTATGCGTTATGCTTTATGCGTTATGCGTTATGCGTTATGCGTTATACGTTTGCGTTATGCGTTATGCTTTATGCGTTATGCGTTATGAGTTATACGTTATGCGTTATGCGTTATACGTTATGCGTTATATGTTATGCGTTATGCGTTATGCGTTATGCGTTATGCGTTATGCGTTATGCGTTATGCGTTATGCGTTATGCGTTATGCGTTATGCGTTATGCGTTATGCGTTACGCGTTATGCGTTATGCGTTATGCATTTTGCGTTATGCGCCATGCGTTATGCGTTATGCATTTTGCGTTATGCGCCATGCGTTATGCGTTATGAGTTATGCGTTATGCGTTATGCGTTATGCGTTATGCGTTATGCGTTATACGTTATGCGTTATGCGTTATGCGTTATGCGTTATGCGTTATGCGTTATGCGTTATGCGTTATGCGTTATGCGTTATGCGTTATGCGTTATGCGTTATGCGTTATGCGTTATGCGTTATGCGTTATGCGTTATGCGTTGTGCGTTATACGTTTGCGTTAGGCGTTATGCTTTATGGGTTATGCGTTATGCATTATGCGTTATGCGTTATGCGTTGTGCGTTGTGCGTTATACGTTTGCGTTAGGCGTTATGCTTTATGGGTTATGCGTTATGCATTATGCGTTATGCGTTATGCGTTATGCGTTATGCGTTATGCGTTATGCGTTATGCGTTATGCGTTATGCGTTATGCGTTATGCGTTATGCGCCATGCGTTATGCGTTATGAGTTATGCGTTATGCGTTATGCGTTATGCGTTATGCGTTATACGTTATGCGTTATGCGTTATGCGTTATGCGTTATGCGTTATGCGTTATGCGTTATGCGTTATGCGTTATGCGTTATGCGTTATGCGTTATGCGTTATGCGTTATGCGTTATGCGTTATGCGTTATGCGTTATGCGTTATGCGTTATGCGTTATGCGTTATGCGTTATGCGTTATGCGTTAAGCGTTATGCGTTATGCTTTATGCGTTATGCGTTATACGTTATGCGTTATGCGTTATGCGTTGTTCGTTATGCGTTATGCGTTATGCGTTATGCGTTATGCGTGATGCGTTATGCGTTATGCGTTATGCGCTATGCGTAATGCGTTATGCGTTATGCGTTATGCGTTATACGTTATGCGTTATGCGTTATGCGTTATCCGTTATGCGTTATGCGTTATGCGTTATGCGTTATGCGTTATGCGTTATGCGTTATGCGTTATGCGTTATGCGTTTTGCGTTATGCGTTATGCGTTTTGCGTTATGCGTTATGCGTTATGCGTTATGCGTTATGCGTTATGCGTTATGCGTTATGCGTTATGAGTTATACGTTATGCGTTATGCGTTATGCGTTATGCATTATGCGTTATGCGTTAACGTTATGCGTTATGCCTTTTGCGTTATGCTTTATGCGTTATGCGCTATGAGTTATACGTTATGCGTTATGCGTTATACGTTATGCGTTATATGTTATGCGTTATGCGTTATGCGTTATGCGTTATGCGTTATGCGTTATGCGTAATGCGTTATGCGTTAAGCGTTATGCGTTATGCTTTATGCGTTATGCGTGATCCGTTATGCGTTACGCGTTATGCGTTATGCGTTATGCATTTTGCGTTATGCGCCATGCGTTATGCGTTATGCATTTTGCGTTATGCGTTATGCGTTATGCGTTATGCGTTATGCGTTATGCGTTATGCGTTATGCGTTATGCGTTATGCGTTATGGGTTAAGCGTTATGCGTTATGCTTTATGCGTTATGCGTTATGCGTTATACGTTATGCGTTATGCGTTATGCGTTGTTCGTTATGCGTTATGCGTTATGCGTTATGCGTTATGCTTTTTGCGTTATGCGTTATGAGTTATACGTTATGCGTTAAGCGTTATGCGTTATGCTTTATGCGTTATGCGTTATACGTTATGCGTTATGCGTTATGCGTTATGCGTTATGCGTTATGAGTTATGCGTTATGCGTTGTGCGTTATGGGTTATGCGTTATGCGTTATGCGTTATGCGTTATACGTTATGCGTTATGCGTTATGCGTTATGCGTTATGCGTTATGCGTTATGCGTTATGCGTTATGCGTTATGCGTTATGCGTTATGCGTTATGCGTTATGCGTTATGCGTTATGCGTTATGCGTTATGCGTTATGCGTTATGCGTTATGCCTTATGCGTTATGCGTTATGCGTTATGCGTTATGCGTTATGCGTTATGCGTTATGCTTTTTGCGTTATGCGTTATGAGTTATACGTTATGGGTTAAGCGTTATGCGTTATGCTTTATGCGTTATGCGTGATCAGTATGCGTTATGCGTTATGCGTTATGCGTTATGCGATATGCTATATGCGTTATGCGTTATGCGTTATGCGTTATGCGTTATGCGTTGTGCGTTATACGTTTGCGTTATGCGTTATGCGTTATCCGTTATGCGTTATGCGTTATGCGTTATGCGTTATGCGTTATGCGTTATACGTTATGCGTTATGCGTTAGGCGTTATGCGTTATGCTTTATGCATTATGCGTTATGCGTTATGCGTTATGCGTTATGCATATGCGTTATGCGTTATGCGTTATGCGTTATGCGTTATGCGTTATGCGTTATGCGTTATGCGTTATGCGTTATGCGTTATGCGTTATGCGTTATGCGTTATGCGTTATGGGTTATGCGTTATGCGTTATGCGTTATGCGTTCTGTGTTGTGCGTTGTGCGTTGTGCGATATGCGTTATGCGTTATGGGTTATGGGTTATGCGTTATGCTATATGCGTTATGCATTTTGCGTTATGCGTTATGCGTTATGCGTTATGCGTTATGCGTTATGCGTTATGCGTTATGCATTATGCGTTATGCGTTATGCGTTGTGCGTTTGCGTTATGCGTTAGGCGTTATGCGTTATGCTTTATGCGTTATGAGTTATGAGTTATACGGTATGAGTTATGCGTTATGCGTTATGCGTTATGCGTTATGCGTTAAGCGTTATGCGTTATGCGTTATGCGTTATGGGTTATGCGTTATGCGTTATGCGTTATGCGTTATGCGTTATGCGTTATGCGTTATGCGTTATGCGTTATGCGTTATGCGTTATGCGTTATGCGTTATGCGTTATGCGTTATGCGTTATGCGTTATGCGTTATGCGTTATGCGTTATGCGTTATGCGTTATGCGTTATGCGTTATGCGTTATGCGTTATGCGTTATGCGTTATGCGTTATGCGTTATGCGTTATGCGTTATGCGTTATGCGTTATGCGTTATGCGTTATGCGTTATGCGTTATGCGTTATGCGTTATGCGTTATGCGTTATGCGTTATGCGTTATGCGTTATGCGTTATGCGTTATGCGTTATGCGTTGTGCGTTGTGCGTTATGCGTTATGCGTTATGCGTTATGCGTTATGCGTTATGCGTTATGCGTTATGCGTTATGCGTTATGCGTTGTGCGTTATACGTTTGCGTTATGCGTTATGCGTTGTCCGTTATGCGTTATGCTTTATGCGTTATGCGTTATGCGTTATGCGTTATGCGTTATGCGTTATGCATTTTGCGTTATGCGTTATGCGTTATGCGTTATGCGTAATACGTTTGCGTTATGCGTTATGTGTTATGCGTTATGCTTTATGCGTTATGCGTTATGCGTTATGCGTTATACGTTTGCGTTATGCGTTATGCGTTGTGCGTTATACGTTTGCGTTATGCGTTATGCGTTATGCGTTGTTCGTTATGCGTTATGCGTTGGGCGTAATACGTTTGCGTTATGCGTTATGCGTTATGCTTTATGCTTTATGCGTTATGCGTTATGCGTTATACGGTATGAGTTATGCGTTATTCGATATGCGTTATGCGTTATGCGTTATGCGTTATGCGTTATGCGTTATGCGTTATGCGTTATGCGTTATGCGTTAACGTTATGCGTTATGCCTTTTGCGTTATGCTTTATGCGTTATGCGTTATGAGTTATACGTTATGCGTTATGCGTTATACGTTATGCGTTATATGTTATGCGTTATGCGTTATGCGTTATGCGTTATGCGTTATGCGTTATGCGTTATGCGTTATGCGTAATGCGTTATGCGTTATGCGTTATGCGTTATACGTTATGCGTTAGTCGTTATGCGTTATGCGTTATGCGTTATGCGTTATGCGTTATGCGTTATGCGTTTTGCGTTATGCGTTATGCGTTTTGCGTTATGCGTTATGCGTTATGCGTTATGCGTTATGCGTTATGCGTTATGCGTTATGCGTTATGCGTTATGCGTTATGCGTTATGCGTTATGCGTTATGCGCCATGCGTTATGCGTTATGAGTTATGCGTTATGCGTTATGCGTTATGCGTTATGCGTTATACGTTATGCGTTATGCGTTATGCGTTATGCGTTATGCGTTATGCGTTATGCGTTATGCGTTATGCGTTATGCGTTATGCGTTATGCGTTATGCGTTATGCGTTATGCGTTATGCGTTATGCGTTATGCGTTATGCGTTATGCGTTATGCGTTATGCGTTATGCGTTATGCGTTATGCGTTAAGCGTTATGCGTTATGCTTTATGCGTTATGCGTTATACGTTATGCGTTATGCGTTATGCGTTGTTCGTTATGCGTTATGCGTTATGCGTTATGCGTTATGCGTTATGCGTTATGCGTTATGCGTTATGCGTTATGCGTTATGCGTTATGCGCTATGCGTAATGCGTTATGCGTTATGCGTTATGCGTTATACGTTATGCGTTATGCGTTATGCGTTATCCGTTATGCGTTATGCGTTATGCGTTATGCGTTATGCGTTATGCGTTATGCGTTATGCGTTATGCGTTGTGCGTTATACGTTTGCGTTATGCGTTATGCGTTGTCCGTTATGCGTTATGCTTTATGCGTTATGCGTTATGCGTTATGCGTTATGCGTTATGCGTTATGCATTTTGCGTTATGCGTTATGCGTTATGCGTTATGCGTAATACGTTTGCGTTATGCGTTATGTGTTATGCGTTATGCTTTATGCGTTATGCGTTATGCGTTATGCGTTATACGTTTGCGTTATGCGTTATGCGTTGTGCGTTATACGTTTGCGTTATGCGTTATGCGTTATGCGTTGTTCGTTATGCGTTATGCGTTGGGCGTAATACGTTTGCGTTATGCGTTATGCGTTATGCGTTATGCTTTATGCTTTATGCGTTATGCGTTATGCGTTATACGGTATGAGTTATGCGTTATTCGATATGCGTTATGCGTTATGCGTTATGCGTTATGCGTTATGCGTTATGCGTTAACGTTATGCGTTATGCCTTTTGCGTTATGCTTTATGCGTTATGCGTTATGAGTTATACGTTATGCGTTATGCGTTATACGTTATGCGTTATGCGTTATGCGTTAACGTTATGCGTTATGCCTTTTGCGTTATGCTTTATGCGTTATGCGTTATGAGTAATACGTTATGCGTTATGCGTTATACGTTATGCGTTATGCGTTATGCGTTATGCGTTATGCGTTATGCGTTATGCGTTATGCGTTATGCGTTATGCGTTATGCGTTATGCGTTATGCGTTATGCGTTATGCGTTATGCGTTATGCGTTATGCGTTGTTCGTTATGCGTTATGCGTTGGGCGTAATACGTTTGCGTTATGCGTTATGCGTTATGCGTTATGCTTTGTGCTTTATGCGTTATGCGTTATGCGTTATACGGTATGAGTTATGCGTTATTCGTTATGCGTTATGCGTTATGCGTTATGCGTTATGCGTTATGCGTTATGCGTTATGCGTTATGCGTTAACGTTATGCGTTATGCCTTTTGCGTTATGCTTTATGCGTTATGCGTTATGCGTTATGAGTTATACGTTATGCGTTATGCGTTATACGTTATGCGTTATGCGTTATGCGTTATGCGTTATGCGTTATGCGTTATGCGTTATGCGTTATGCGTTATGCGTTATGCGTTATGCGTTATGCGTTAACGTTATGCGTTATGCGTTTTGCGTTATGCTTTATGCGTTATGCGTTATGAGTTATACGTTATGCGTTATGCGTTATACGTTATGCGTTATGCGTTATGCGTTATGCGTTATGCGTTATGCGTTATGCGTTCTGTGTTGTGCGTTGTGCGTTGTGCGATATGCGTTATGCGTTATGGGTTATGGGTTATGCGTTATGCTATATGCGTTATGCATTTTGCGTTATGCGTTATGCGTTATGCGTTATGCGTTATGCGTTATGCATTATGCGTTATGCGTTATGCGTTGTGCGTTTGCGTTATGCGTTAGGCGTTATGCTTTATGCGTTATGCGTTATGCGTTATGCGTTATGCGTTATGCGTTATGCGTTATGCATTTTGCGTTATGCGTTAAGCGTTATGCGTTATGCGTAATACGTTTGCGTTATGCGTTATGTGTTATGCGTTATGCTTTATGCGTTATGCGTTATGCGTTATGCGTTATACGTTTGCGTTATGCGTTATGCTTTATGCGTTATGCGTTATGAGTTATACGTTATGCGTTATGCGTTATACGTTATGCGTTATTTGTTATGCGTTATGCGTTATGCGTTATGCGTTATGCGTTATGCGTTATGCGTAATGCGTTATGCGTTATGCGTTATGCGTTATGCGTTATGCGTTATGCGTTATGCGTTATGCGTTATGCGTTATGCATTTTGCGTTATGCGCCATGCGTTATGCGTTATGCATTTTGCGTTATGCGCCATGCGTTATGCGTTATGAGTTATGCGTTATGCGTTATGCGTTATGCGTTATGCGTTATGCGTTATACGTTATGCGTTATGCGTTATGCGTTATGCGTTATGCGTTATGCGTTATGCGTTATGCGTTATGCGTTATGCGTTATGCGTTATGCGTTATGCGTTATGCGTTATGCGTTATGCGTTATGCGTTATGCGTTATGCGTTGTGCGTTATACGTTTGCGTTAGGCGTTATGCTTTATGGGTTATGCGTTATGCATTATGCGTTATGCGTTATGCGTTGTGCGTTATACGTTTGCGTTAGGCGTTATGCTTTATGGGTTATGCGTTATGCATTATGCGTTATGCGTTATGCGTTATGCGTTATGCGTTATGCGTTATGCGTTATGCGTTATGCGTTATGCGTTATGCGTTATGCGTTATGCGCCATGCGTTATGCGTTATGAGTTATGCGTTATGCGTTATGCGTTATGCGTTATGCGTTATACGTTATGCGTTATGCGTTATGCGTTATGCGTTATGCGTTATGCGTTATGCGTTATGCGTTATGCGTTATGCGTTATGCGTTATGCGTTATGCGTTATGCGTTATGCGTTATGCGTTATGCGTTATGCGTTATGCGTTATGCGTTATGCGTTAAGCGTTATGCGTTGTGCTTTATGCGTTATGCGTTATACGTTATGCGTTATGCGTTATGCGTTGTTCGTTATGCGTTATGCGTTATGCGTTATGCGTTATGCGTGATGCGTTATGCGTTATGCGTTATGCGCTATGCGTAATGCGTTATGCGTTATGCGTTATGCGTTATACGTTATGCGTTATGCGTTATGCGTTATCCGTTATGCGTTATGCGTTATGCGTTATGCGTTATGCGTTATGCGTTATGCGTTATGCGTTATGCGTTATGCGTTTTGCGTTATGCGTTATGCGTTTTGCGTTATGCGTTATGCGTTATGCGTTATGCGTTATGCGTTATGCGTTATGCGTTATGAGTTATACGTTATGCGTTATGCGTTATGCGTTATGCATTATGCGTTATGCGTTAACGTTATGCGTTATGCCTTTTGCGTTATGCTTTATGCGTTATGCGCTATGAGTTATACGTTATGCGTTATGCGTTATACGTTATGCGTTATATGTTATGCGTTATGCGTTATGCGTTATGCGTTAAGCGTTATGCGTTATGCGTTATGCGTTATGCGTAATGCGTTATGCGTTAAGCGTTATGCGTTATGCTTTATGCGTTATGCGTGATCCGTTATGCGTTACGCGTTATGCGTTATGCGTTATGCATTTTGCGTTATGCGCCATGCGTTATGCGTTATGCATTTTGCGTTATGCGCCATGCGTTATGCGTTATGAGTTATGCGTTATGCGTTATGCGTTATGCGTTATGCGTTATACGTTATGCGTTATGCGTTATGCGTTATGCGTTATGCGTTATGCGTTATGCGTTATGCGTTATGCTTTATGCGTTATGCGTGATCCGTTATGCGTTATGCGTTATGCGTTATTCATTTTGCGTTATGCGCCATGCGTTATGCGTTATGCGTTATGCGTTATGCGTTATGCGTTATGCGATATGCTATATGCGTTATGCGATATGCGTTATGCGTTATGCGTTGTGCGTTATACGTTTGCGTTATGCGTTATGCGTTGTCCGTTATGCGTTATGCTTTATGCGTTATGCGTTATGCGTTATGCGTTATGCGTTATGCGTTATGCATTTTGCGTTATGCGTTATGCGTTATGCGTTATGCGTAATACGTTTGCGTTATGTGTTATGCGTTATGCTTTATGCGTTATGCGTTATGCGTTATGCGTTATACGTTTGCGTTATGCGTTATGCGTTGTGCGTTATACGTTTGCGTTATGCGTTATGCGTTATGCGTTGTTCGTTATGCGTTATGCGTTGGGCGTAATACGTTTGCGTTATGCGTTATGCGTTATGCGTTATGCTTTATGCTTTATGCGTTATGCGTTATGCGTTATACGGTATGTGTTATGCGTTATTCGATATGCGTTATGCGTTATGCGTTATGCGTTATGCGTTATGCGTTATGCGTCATGCGTTAACGTTATGCGTTATGCCTTTTGCGTTATGCTTTATGCGTTATGCGTTATGAGTTATACGTTATGCGTTATGCGTTATACGTTATGCGTTATGCGTTATGCGTTAACGTTATGCGTTATGCCTTTTGCGTTATGCTTTATGCGTTATGCGTTATGAGTTATACGTTATGCGTTATGCGTTATGCGTTATACGTTATGCGTTATGCGTTATGCGTTATGCGTTATGCGTTATGCGTTATGCGTTATGCGTTATGCGTTATGCGTTATGCGTTATGCGTTGTTCGTTATGCGTTATGCGTTGGGCGTAATACGTTTGCGTTATGCGTTATGCGTTATGCTTTGTGCTTTATGCGTTATGCGTTATGCGTTATACGGTATGAGTTATGCGTTATTCGTTATGCGTTATGCGTTATGCGTTATGCGTTATGCGTTATGCGTTATGCGTTATGCGTTAACGTTATGCGTTATGCCTTTTGCGTTATGCTTTATGCGTTATGCGTTATGCGTTATGAGTTATACGTTATGCGTTATGCGTTATACGTTATGCGTTATGCTTTATGCGTTATGCGTTATGCGTTATGCGTTATGCGTTATGCGTTATGCGTTATGCGTTATGCGTTATGCGTTATGCGTTAACGTTATGCGTTATGCGTTTTGCGTTATGCTTTATGCGTTATGCGTTATGAGTTATACGTTATGCGTTATGCGTTATACGTTATGCGTTATGCGTTATGCGTTATGCGTTATGCGTTATGCGTTATGCGTTCTGTGTTGTGCGTTGTGCGTTGTGCGATATGCGTTATGCGTTATGGGTTATGGGTTATGCGTTATGCTATATGCGTTATGCATTTTGCGTTATGCGTTATGCGTTATGCGTTATGCGTTATGCGTTATGCATTATGCGTTATGCGTTATGCGTTGTGCGTTTGCGTTATGCGTTAGGCGTTATGATTTATGCGTTATGCGTTATGCGTTATGCGTTATGCGTTATGCGTTATGCGTTATGCATTTTGCGTTATGCGTTAAGCGTTATGCGTTATGCGTAATACGTTTGCGTTATGCGTTATGTGTTATGCGTTATGCTTTATGCGTTATGCGTTATGCGTTATGCGTTATACGTTTGCGTTATGCGTTATGCTTTATGCGTTATGCGTTATGAGTTATACGTTATGCGTTATGCGTTATACGTTATGCGTTATATGTTATGCGTTATGCGTTATGCGTTATGCGTTATGCGTTATGCGTTATGCGTTATGCGTTATGCGTTATGCGTTATGCTTTATGCGTTATGCGTTATCCGTTATGCGTTACGCGTTATGCGTTATGCGTTATGCATTTTGCGTTATGCGCCATGCGTTATGCGTTATGCATTTTGCGTTATGCGCCATGCGTTATGCGTTATGAGTTATGCGTTATGCGTTATGCGTTATGCGTTATGCGTTATGCGTTATACGTTATGCGTTATGCGTTATGCGTTATGCGTTATGCGTTATGCGTTATGCGTTATGCGTTATGCGTTATGCGTTATGCGTTGTGCGTTATGCGTTGTGCGTTGTGCGTTATACGTTTGCGTTAGGCGTTATGCTTTATGGGTTATGCGTTATGCATTATGCGTTATGCGTTATGCGTTATGCGTTATGCATATGCGTTATGCGTTATGCGTTATGCGTTATGCGTTATGCGTTATGCGTTATGCGTTATGCGTTATGCGTTATGCGTTATGCGTTATGCGTTATGCGTTATGCGTTATGCGTTATGCGTTATGCGTTATGCGTTATGCGTTATGCGTTATGCGTTATGCGTTATGCTTTTTGCGTTATGCGTTATGAGTTATACATTATGCGTTAAGCGTTATGCGTTATGCTTTATGCGTTATGCGTGATCCGTTATGCGTTATGCGTTATGCGTTATTCATTTTGCGTTATGCGCCATGCGTTATGCGTTATGCGTTATGCGTTATGCGTTATGCGTTATGCGTTATGCGTTATGCGTTATGCGATATGCTATATGCGATATGCGATATGCGTTATGCGTTATGCGTTGTGCGTTATACGTTTGCGTTATGCGTTATGCGTTGTCCGTTATGCGTTATGCTTTATGCGTTATGCGTTATGCGTTATGCGTTATGCGTTATGCGTTATGCGTTATGCATTTTGCGTTATGCGTTATGCGTTATGCGTTATGCGTAATACGTTTGCGTTATGCGTTATGTGTTATGCGTTATGCTTTATGCGTTATGCGTTATGCGTTATGCGTTATACGTTTGCGTTATGCGTTATGCGTTGTGCGTTATACGTTTGCGTTATGCGTTATGCGTTATGCGTTGTTCGTTATGCGTTATGCGTTGGGCGTAATACGTTTGGGTTATGCGTTATGCGTTATGCTTTATGCTTTATGCTTTATGCGTTATGCGTTATGCGTTATACGGTATGAGTTATGCGTTATTCGATATGCGTTATGCGTTATGCGTTATGCGTTATGCGTTATGCTTTATGCGTTATGCGTTATGCGTTATGCTTTATGCGTTATGCGTTATGAGTTATACGTTATGCGTTATGCGTTATACGTTATGCGTTATATGTTATGCGTTATGCGTTATGCGTTATGCGTTATGCGTTATGCGTTATGCGTTATGCGTTATGCGTAATGCGTTATGCGTTATGCGTTATACGTTATGCGTTAGTCGTTATGCGTTATGCGTTATGCGTTATGCGTTATGCGTTATGCGTTATGCGTTATGCGTTATGCGTTATGCGTTATGCGTTAACGTTATGCGTTATGCCTTTTGCGTTATGCTTTATGCGTTATGCGTTATGAGTTATACGTTATGCGTTATGCGTTATACGTTATGCGTTATGCGTTATGCGTTATGCGTTATGCGTTATGCGTTATGCGTTATGCGTTATGCGTTATGCGTTATGCGTTGTTCGTTATGCGTTATGCGTTGGGCGTAATACGTTTGCGTTATGCGTTATGCGTTATGCTTTATGCTTTATGCGTTATGCGTTATGCGTTATACGGTATGAGTTATGCGTTATTCGTTATGCGTTATGCGTTATGCGTTATGCGTTATGCGTTATGCGTTATGCGTTATGCGTTAACGTTATGCGTTATGCCTTTTGCGTTATGCTTTATGCGTTATGCGTTATGCGTTATGAGTTATACGTTATGCGTTATGCGTTATGCGTTATGCGTTATGCGTTATGCGTTATGCGTTGTGCGTTATGCGTTATGCGTTATGCGTTATGCGTTATGCGTTATGCGTTATGCGTTAACGTTATGCGTTATGCCTTTTGCGTTATGCTTTATGCGTTATGCGTTATGAGTTATACGTTATGCGTTATGCGTTATACGTTATGCGTTATGCGTTATGCGTTATGCGTTATGCGTTATGCGTTATGCGTTATGCGTTATGCGTTCTGTGTTGTGCGTTGTGCGTTGTGCGATATGCGTTATGCGTTATGGGTTATGGGTTATGCGTTATGCTATATGCGTTATGCATTTTGCGTTATGCGTTATGCGTTATGCGTTATGCGTTATGCGTTATGCGTTAGGCGTTATGCATTATGCGTTATGCGTTATGCGTTATGCGTTGTGCGTTTGCGTTATGCGTTAGGCGTTATGCGTTATGCTTTATGCGTTATGAGTTATGAGTTATACGGTATGAGTTATGCGTTATGCGTTATGCGTTATGCGTTAAGCGTTATGCGTTATGCGTTATGCGTTATGCGTTATGCGTTATGCGTTATGCGTTATGCGTTATGCGTTATGCGTTATGCGTTATGCGTTATGCGTTATGCGTTATGCGTTATGCGTTATGCGTTATGCGTTATGCGTTATGCGTTATGCGTTATGCGTTATGCGTTATGCGTTATGCGTTATGCGTAATGCGTTATGCGTTATGCGTTATGCGTTATGCGTTATGCGTTATGCGTTATGCGTTATGCGTTATGCGTTATGCGTTATGCGTTATGCGTTATGCGTTATGCGTTATGCGTTATGCGTTATGCGTTATGCGTTATGCGTTATGCGTTATGCGTTATACGTTATGCGTTATGCGTTATGCGTTATGCGTTATGCGTTATGCGTTATGCGTTATGCGTTGTGCGTTATGCGTTATGCGTTATGCGTTATGCGTTATGCGTTATGCGTTATGCGTTATGCGTTATGCGTTATGCGTTGTGCGTTATACGTTTGCGTTATGCGTTATGCGTTGTCCGTTATGCGTTATGCTTTATGCGTTATGCGTTATGCGTTATGCGTTATGCGTTATGCGTTATGCGTTATGCATTTTGCGTTATGCGTTATGCGTTATGCGTTATGCGTAATACGTTTGCGTTATGCGTTATGTGTTATGCGTTATGCTTTATGCGTTATGCGTTATGCGTTATGCGTTATGCGTTATACGTTTGCGTTATGCGTTATGCGTTGTGCGTTATACGTTTGCGTTATGCGTTATGCGTTATGCGTTGTTCGTTATGCGTTATGCGTTGGGCGTAATACGTTTGCGTTATGCGTTATGCGTTATGCTTTATGCTTTATGCGTTATGCGTTATGCGTTATGCGTTATGCGTTATGCGTTGTGCGTTATGCGTTATGCGTTATGCGTTATGCGTTATGCGTTATGCGTTATGCGTTATGCGTTATGCGTTGTGCGTTATACGTTTGCGTTATGCGTTATGCGTTGTCCGTTATGCGTTATGCTTTATGCGTTATGCGTTATGCGTTATGCGTTATGCGTTATGCGTTATGCATTTTGCGTTATGCGTTATGCGTTATGCGTTATGCGTTATGCGTTATGCGTTATGCGTTATGCGTTATGCGTTATGCGTTATGCGTTATGCGTTATGCGTTATGCGTTATGCGTTATGCGTTAAGCGTTATGCGTTATGCTTTATGCGTTATGCGTTATACGTTATGCGTTATGCGTTATGCGTTGTTCGTTATGCGTTATGCGTTATGCGTTATGCGTTATGCGTTATGCGTTATGCGTTATGCGTTATGCGTTATGCGTTATGCGTTATGCGTTATGCGCTATGCGTAATGCGTTATGCGTTATGCGTTATGCGTTATGCGTTATACGTTATGCGTTATGCGTTATGCGTTATCCGTTATGCGTTATGCGTTATGCGTTATGCGTTATGCGTTATGCGTTATGCGTTATGCGTTGTGCGTTATACGTTTGCGTTATGCGTTATGCGTTGTCCGTTATGCGTTATGCTTTATGCGTTATGCGTTATGCGTTATGCGTTATGCGTTATGCGTTATGCATTTTGCGTTATGCGTTATGCGTTATGCGTTATGCGTAATACGTTTGCGTTATGCGTTATGTGTTATGCGTTATGCTTTATGCGTTATGCGTTATGCGTTATGCGTTATACGTTTGCGTTATGCGTTATGCGTTGTGCGTTATACGTTTGCGTTATGCGTTATGCGTTATGCGTTGTTCGTTATGCGTTATGCGTTGGGCGTAATACGTTTGCGTTATGCGTTATGCGTTATGCGTTATGCTTTATGCTTTATGCGTTATGCGTTATGCGTTATACGGTATGAGTTATGCGTTATTCGATATGCGTTATGCGTTATGCGTTATGCGTTATGCGTTATGCGTTATGCGTTATGCGTTAACGTTATGCGTTATGCCTTTTGCGTTATGCTTTATGCGTTATGCGTTATGAGTTATACGTTATGCGTTATGCGTTATACGTTATGCGTTATGCGTTATGCGTTAACGTTATGCGTTATGCCTTTTGCGTTATGCTTTATGCGTTATGCGTTATGAGTAATACGTTATGCGTTATGCGTTATACGTTATGCGTTATGCGTTATGCGTTATGCGTTATGCGTTATGCGTTATGCGTTATGCGTTATGCGTTATGCGTTATGCGTTATGCGTTATGCGTTATGCGTTATGCGTTATGCGTTGTTCGTTATGCGTTATGCGTTGGGCGTAATACGTTTGCGTTATGCGTTATGCGTTATGCGTTATGCTTTGTGCTTTATGCGTTATGCGTTATGCGTTATACGGTATGAGTTATGCGTTATTCGTTATGCGTTATGCGTTATGCGTTATGCTTTATGCGTTATGCGTTATGCGTTATGCGTTAACGTTATGCGTTATGCCTTTTGCGTTATGCTTTATGCGTTATGCGTTATGCGTTATGAGTTATACGTTATGCGTTATGCGTTATACGTTATGCGTTATGCGTTATGCGTTATGCGTTATGCGTTATGCGTTATGCGTTATGCGTTATGCGTTATGCGTTATGCGTTATGCGTTAACGTTATGCGTTATGCGTTTTGCGTTATGCTTTATGCGTTATGCGTTATGAGTTATACGTTATGCGTTATGCGTTATACGTTATGCGTTATGCGTTATGCGTTATGCGTTATGCGTTATGCGTTATGCGTTCTGTGTTGTGCGTTGTGCGTTGTGCGATATGCGTTATGCGTTATGGGTTATGGGTTATGCGTTATGCTATATGCGTTATGCATTTTGCGTTATGCGTTATGCGTTATGCGTTATGCGTTATGCGTTATGCATTATGCGTTATGCGTTATGCGTTGTGCGTTTGCGTTATGCGTTAGGCGTTATGCTTTATGCGTTATGCGTTATGCGTTATGCGTTATGCGTTATGCGTTATGCGTTATGCATTTTGCGTTATGCGTTAAGCGTTATGCGTTATGCGTAATACGTTTGCGTTATGCGTTATGTGTTATGCGTTATGCTTTATGCGTTATGCGTTATGCGTTATGCGTTATACGTTTGCGTTATGCGTTATGCTTTATGCGTTATGCGTTAACGTTATGCGTTATGCGTTTTGCGTTATGCTTTATGCGTTATGCGTTATGAGTTATACGTTATGCGTTATGCGTTATACGTTATGCGTTATGCGTTATGCGTTATGCGTTATGCGTTATGCGTTATGCGTTCTGTGTTGTGCGTTGTGCGTTGTGCGATATGCGTTATGCGTTATGGGTTATGGGTTATGCGTTATGCTATATGCGTTATGCATTTTGCGTTATGCGTTATGCGTTATGCGTTATGCGTTATGCGTTATGCATTATGCGTTATGCGTTATGCGTTGTGCGTTTGCGTTATGCGTTAGGCGTTATGCTTTATGCGTTATGCGTTATGCGTTATGCGTTATGCGTTATGCGTTATGCGTTATGCATTTTGCGTTATGCGTTAAGCGTTATGCGTTATGCGTAATACGTTTGCGTTATGCGTTATGTGTTATGCGTTATGCTTTATGCGTTATGCGTTATGCGTTATGCGTTATACGTTTGCGTTATGCGTTATGCTTTATGCGTTATGCGTTATGAGTTATACGTTATGCGTTATGCGTTATACGTTATGCGTTATGTGTTATGCGTTATGCGTTATGCGTTATGCGTTATGCGTTATGCGTTATGCGTAATGCGTTATGCGTTATGCTTTATGCGTTATGCGTTATGCGATATGCGTTATGCGTTATGCGTTATGCGTTATGCATTTTGCGTTATGCGCCATGCGTTATGCGTTATGCATTTTGCGTTATGCGCCATGCGTTATGCGTTATGAGTTATGCGTTATGCGTTATGCGTTATGCGTTATGCGTTATGCGTTATACGTTATGCGTTATGCGTTATGCGTTATGCGTTATGCGTTATGCGTTATGCGTTATGCGTTATGCGTTATGCGTTATGCGTTATGCGTTATGCGTTATGCGTTATGCGTTATGCGTTATGCGTTATGCGTTATGCGTTGTGCGTTATACGTTTGCGTTAGGCGTTATGCTTTATGGGTTATGCGTTATGCATTATGCGTTATGCGTTATGCGTTGTGCGTTGTGCGTTATACGTTTGCGTTAGGCGTTATGCTTTATGGGTTATGCGTTATGCATTATGCGTTATGCGTTATGCGTTATGCGTTATGCGTTATGCGTTATGCGTTATGCGTTATGCGTTATGCGTTATGCGTTATGCGTTATGCGCCATGCGTTATGCGTTATGAGTTATGCGTTATGCGTTATGCGTTATGCGTTATGCGTTATACGTTATGCGTTATGCGTTATGCGTTATGCGTTATGCGTTATGCGTTATGCGTTATGCGTTATGCGTTATGCGTTATGCGTTATGCGTTATGCGTTATGCGTTATGCGTTATGCGTTATGCGTTATGCGTTATGCGTTATGCGTTATGCGTTAAGCGTTATGCGTTGTGCTTTATGCGTTATGCGTTATACGTTATGCGTTATGCGTTATGCGTTGTTCGTTATGCGTTATGCGTTATGCGTTATGCGTTATGCGTTATGCGTTATGCGTTATGCGTTATGCGTTATGCGTAATGCGTTATGCGTTATGCGTTATGCGTTATACGTTATGCGTTATGCGTTATGCGTTATCCGTTATGCGTTATGCGTTATGCGTTATGCGTTATGCGTTATGCGTTATGCGTTATGCGTTATGCGTTATGCGTTTTGCGTTATGCGTTATGCGTTTTGCGTTATGCGTTATGCGTTATGCGTTATGCGTTATGCGTTATGCGTTATGCGTTATGAGTTATACGTTATGCGTTATGCGTTATGCGTTATGCATTATGCGTTATGCGTTAACGTTATGCGTTATGCCTTTTGCGTTATGCTTTATGCGTTATGCGCTATGAGTTATACGTTATGCGTTATGCGTTATACGTTATGCGTTATATGTTATGCGTTATGCGTTATGCGTTATGCGTTAAGCGTTATGCGTTATGCGTTATGCGTTATGCGTAATGCGTTATGCGTTAAGCGTTATGCGTTATGCTTTATGCGTTATGCGTGATCCGTTATGCGTTACGCGTTATGCGTTATGCGTTATGCATTTTGCGTTATGCGCCATGCGTTATGCGTTATGCATTTTGCGTTATGCGCCATGCGTTATGCGTTATGAGTTATGCGTTATGCGTTATGCGTTATGCGTTATGCGTTATACGTTATGCGTTATGCGTTATGCGTTATGCGTTATGCGTTATGCGTTATGCGTTATGCGTTATGCTTTATGCGTTATGCGTGATCCGTTATGCGTTATGCGTTATGCGTTATTCATTTTGCGTTATGCGCCATGCGTTATGCGTTATGCGTTATGCGTTATGCGTTATGCGTTATGCGATATGCTATATGCGTTATGCGATATGCGTTATGCGTTATGCGTTGTGCGTTATACGTTTGCGTTATGCGTTATGCGTTGTCCGTTATGCGTTATGCTTTATGCGTTATGCGTTATGCGTTATGCGTTATGCGTTATGCGTTATGCATTTTGCGTTATGCGTTATGCGTTATGCGTTATGCGTAATACGTTTGCGTTATGTGTTATGCGTTATGCTTTATGCGTTATGCGTTATGCGTTATGCGTTATACGTTTGCGTTATGCGTTATGCGTTGTGCGTTATACGTTTGCGTTATGCGTTATGCGTTATGCGTTGTTCGTTATGCGTTATGCGTTGGGCGTAATACGTTTGCGTTATGCGTTATGCGTTATGCGTTATGCTTTATGCTTTATGCGTTATGCGTTATGCGTTATACGGTATGTGTTATGCGTTATTCGATATGCGTTATGCGTTATGCGTTATGCGTTATGCGTTATGCGTTATGCGTTATGCGTTAACGTTATGCGTTATGCCTTTTGCGTTATGCTTTATGCGTTATGCGTTATGAGTTATACGTTATGCGTTATGCGTTATACGTTATGCGTTATGCGTTATGCGTTAACGTTATGCGTTATGCCTTTTGCGTTATGCTTTATGCGTTATGCGTTATGAGTTATACGTTATGCGTTATGCGTTATGCGTTATACGTTATGCGTTATGCGTTATGCGTTATGCGTTATGCGTTATGCGTTATGCGTTATGCGTTATGCGTTATGCGTTATGCGTTATGCGTTGTTCGTTATGCGTTATGCGTTGGGCGTAATACGTTTGCGTTATGCGTTATGCGTTATGCTTTGTGCTTTATGCGTTATGCGTTATGCGTTATACGGTATGAGTTATGCGTTATGCGTTATGCGTTATGCGTTATGCGTTATGCGTTATGCGTTATGCGTTATGCGTTATGCGTTAACGTTATGCGTTATGCCTTTTGCGTTATGCTTTATGCGTTATGCGTTATGCGTTATGAGTTATACGTTATGCGTTATGCGTTATACGTTATGCGTTATGCGTTATGCGTTATGCGTTATGCGTTATGCGTTATGCGTTATGCGTTATGCGTTATGCGTTATGCGTTATGCGTTATGCGTTAACGTTATGCGTTATGCGTTTTGCGTTATGCTTTATGCGTTATGCGTTATGAGTTATACGTTATGCGTTATGCGTTATACGTTATGCGTTATGCGTTATGCGTTATGCGTTATGCGTTATGCGTTATGCGTTCTGTGTTGTGCGTTGTGCGTTGTGCGATATGCGTTATGCGTTATGGGTTATGGGTTATGCGTTATGCTATATGAGTTATGCATTTTGCGTTATGCGTTATGCGTTATGCGTTATGCGTTATGCGTTATGCATTATGCGTTATGCGTTATGCGTTGTGCGTTTGCGTTATGCGTTAGGCGTTATGCTTTATGCGTTATGCGTTATGCGTTATGCGTTATGCGTTATGCGTTATGCGTTATGCATTTTGCGTTATGCGTTAAGCGTTATGCGTTATGCGTAATACGTTTGCGTTATGCGTTATGTGTTATGCGTTATGCTTTATGCGTTATGCGTTATGCGTTATGCGTTATACGTTTGCGTTATGCGTTATGCTTTATGCGTTATGCGTTATGAGTTATACGTTATGCGTTATGCGTTATACGTTATGCGTTATATGTTATGCGTTATGCGTTATGCGTTATGCGTTATGCGTTATGCGTTATGCGTTATGCGTAATGCGTTATGCGTTATGCTTTATGCGTTATGCGTTATCCGTTATGCGTTACGCGTTATGCGTTATGCGTTATGCATTTTGCGTTATGCGCCATGCGTTATGCGTTATGCATTTTGCGTTATGCGCCATGCGTTATGCGTTATGAGTTATGCGTTATGCGTTATGCGTTATGCGTTATGCGTTATGCGTTATGCGTTATGCGTTATGCGTTATGCGTTATGCGTTATGCGTTATGCGTTATGCGTTATGCGTTATGCGTTATGCGTTATGCGTTATGCGTTATGCGTTGTGCGTTGTGCGTTATACGTTTGCGTTAGGCGTTATGCTTTATGGGTTATGCGTTATGCATTATGCGTTATGCGTTATGCGTTATGCGTTATGCATATGCGTTATGCGTTATGCGTTATGCGTTATGCGTTATGCGTTATGCGTTATGCGTTATGCGTTATGCGTTATGCGTTATGCGTTATGCGTTATGCGTTATGCGTTATGCGTTATGCGTTATGCGTTATGCGTTATGCGTTATGCGTTATGCGTTATGCGTTATGCTTTTTGCGTTATGCGTTATGAGTTATACATTATGCGTTAAGCGTTATGCGTTATGCTTTATGCGTTATGCGTGATCCGTTATGCGTTATGCGTTATGCGTTATTCATTTTGCGTTATGCGCCATGCGTTATGCGTTATGCGTTATGCGTTATGCGTTATGCGTTATGCGTTATGCGTTATGCGTTATGCGATATGCTATATGCGTTATGCGATATGCGTTATGCGTTATGCGTTGTGCGTTATACGTTTGCGTTATGCGTTATGCGTTGTCCGTTATGCGTTATGCTTTATGCGTTATGCGTTATGCGTTATGCGTTATGCGTTATGCGTTATGCGTTATGCATTTTGCGTTATGCGTTATGCGTTATGCGTTATGCGTAATACGTTTGCGTTATGCGTTATGTGTTATGCGTTATGCTTTATGCGTTATGCGTTATGCGTTATGCGTTATACGTTTGCGTTATGCGTTATGCGTTGTGCGTTATACGTTTGCGTTATGCGTTATGCGTTATGCGTTGTTCGTTATGCGTTATGCGTTGGGCGTAATACGTTTGGGTTATGCGTTATGCGTTATGCTTTATGCTTTATGCTTTATGCGTTATGCGTTATGCGTTATACGGTATGAGTTATGCGTTATTCGATATGCGTTATGCGTTATGCGTTATGCGTTATGCGTTATGCTTTATGCGTTATGCGTTATGCGTTATGCTTTATGCGTTATGCGTTATGAGTTATACGTTATGCGTTATGCGTTATACGTTATGCGTTATATGTTATGCGTTATGCGTTATGCGTTATGCGTTATGCGTTATGCGTTATGCGTTATGCGTTATGCGTAATGCGTTATGCGTTATGCGTTATACGTTATGCGTTAGTCGTTATGCGTTATGCGTTATGCGTTATGCGTTATGCGTTATGCGTTATGCGTTATGCGTTATGCGTTATGCGTTATGCGTTAACGTTATGCGTTATGCCTTTTGCGTTATGCTTTATGCGTTATGCGTTATGAGTTATACGTTATGCGTTATGCGTTATACGTTATGCGTTATGCGTTATGCGTTATGCGTTATGCGTTATGCGTTATGCGTTATGCGTTATGCGTTATGCGTTATGCGTTGTTCGTTATGCGTTATGCGTTGGGCGTAATACGTTTGCGTTATGCGTTATGCGTTATGCTTTATGCTTTATGCGTTATGCGTTATGCGTTATACGGTATGAGTTATGCGTTATTCGTTATGCGTTATGCGTTATGCGTTATGCGTTATGCGTTATGCGTTATGCGTTATGCGTTAACGTTATGCGTTATGCCTTTTGCGTTATGCTTTATGCGTTATGCGTTATGCGTTATGAGTTATACGTTATGCGTTATGCGTTATACGTTATGCGTTATGCGTTATGCGTTATGCGTTGTGCGTTATGCGTTATGCGTTATGCGTTATGCGTTATGCGTTATGCGTTATGCGTTAACGTTATGCGTTATGCCTTTTGCGTTATGCTTTATGCGTTATGCGTTATGAGTTATACGTTATGCGTTATGCGTTATACGTTATGCGTTATGCGTTATGCGTTATGCGTTATGCGTTATGCGTTATGCGTTATGCGTTATGCGTTCTGTGTTGTGCGTTGTGCGTTGTGCGATATGCGTTATGCGTTATGGGTTATGGGTTATGCGTTATGCTATATGCGTTATGCATTTTGCGTTATGCGTTATGCGTTATGCGTTATGCGTTATGCGTTATGCGTTAGGCGTTATGCATTATGCGTTATGCGTTATGCGTTATGCGTTGTGCGTTTGCGTTATGCGTTAGGCGTTATGCGTTATGCTTTATGCGTTATGAGTTATGAGTTATACGGTATGAGTTATGCGTTATGCGTTATGCGTTATGCGTTAAGCGTTATGCGTTATGCGTTATGCGTTATGGGTTATGCGTTATGCGTTATGCGTTATGCGTTATGCGTTATGCGTTATGCGTTATGCGTTATGCGTTATGCGTTATGCGTTATGAGTTATGCGTTATGCGTTATGCGTTATGCGTTATGCGTTATGCGTTATGCGTTATGCGTTATGCGTTATGCGTAATGCGTTATGCGTTATGCGTTATGCTTTATGCGTTATGCGTTATGCGTTATGCGTTATGCGTTATGCGTTATGCGTTATGCGTTATGCGTTATGCGTTATGCGTTATGCGTTATGCGTTATGCGTTATGCGTTATGCGTTATGCGTTATGCGTTATACGTTATGCGTTATGCGTTATGCGTTATGCGTTATGCGTTATGCGTTATGCGTTATGCGTTGTGCGTTATGCGTTATGCGTTATGCGTTATGCGTTATGCGTTATGCGTTATGCGTTATGCGTTATGCGTTATGCGTTGTGCGTTATACGTTTGCGTTATGCGTTATGCGTTGTCCGTTATGCGTTATGCTTTATGCGTTATGCGTTATGCGTTATGCGTTATGCGTTATGCGTTATGCGTTATGCATTTTGCGTTATGCGTTATGCGTTATGCGTTATGCGTAATACGTTTGCGTTATGCGTTATGTGTTATGCGTTATGCTTTATGCGTTATGCGTTATGCGTTATGCGTTATGCGTTATACGTTTGCGTTATGCGTTATGCGTTGTGCGTTATACGTTTGCGTTATGCGTTATGCGTTATGCGTTGTTCGTTATGCGTTATGCGTTGGGCGTAATACGTTTGCGTTATGCGTTATGCGTTATGCTTTATGCTTTATGCGTTATGCGTTATGCGTTATGCGTTATGCGTTATGCGTTGTGCGTTATGCGTTATGCGTTATGCGTTATGCGTTATGCGTTATGCGTTATGCGTTATGCGTTATGCGTTGTGCGTTATACGTTTGCGTTATGCGTTATGCGTTGTCCGTTATGCGTTATGCTTTATGCGTTATGCGTTATGCGTTATGCGTTATGCGTTATGCGTTATGCATTTTGCGTTATGCGTTATGCGTTATGCGTTATGCGTTATGCGTAATACGTTTGCGTTATGCGTTATGTGTTATGCGTTATGCTTTATGCGTTATGCGTTATGCGTTATGCGTTATACGTTTGCGTTATGCGTTATGCGTTGTGCGTTATACGTTTGCGTTATGCGTTATGCGTTATGCGTTGTTCGTTATGCGTTATGCGTTGGGCGTAATACGTTTGCGTTATGCGTTATGCGTTATGCTTTATGCTTTATGCGTTATGCGTTATGCGTTATACGGTATGAGTTATGCGTTATTCGATATGCGTTATGCGTTATGCGTTATGCGTTATGCGTTATGCGTTATGCGTTATGCGTTATGCGTTGTGACGTTGCAATTTGCTCCGTCACTTTATTTCGCGTAAACGGTCTTTTGACCGTGTACGGAGTGGACCGGGCCGACCTCTAGCGGCCACGAAAATCACCCGCCGACACTAGAGCGCTCCTGAAGGAATGACAAAAATCTAAAGATGGGTAATTAACGCCATCTCTTGCGCGTGCCGAGTACGGCGAAGTTTCAGGGCCGTGCCAAGGGGCACGGAAGCCGAAAACCCGAGAAGGCGCCCCTCAAAGGATCAGCCGGAGGAAGAAATGGCCATGAGTAGCGTTTGGTTGGATCCGAAACCCCACAGAGATGTCGAGCTCGGACAGAAAGCTCCAGCAAACCACCGTGAATTGTCGTTCCGACCGACGTCTCAACCCGCCGTGGCTGGAAATCCGGATCGGGGTGGCGTAGGAGATCCATGTATCGATGTCCAAAAGGACTCAGGTCCGGGGGCCCCAGGACCTGTCCGACGATCCTGCGATCTACTAGTCGCGAGCGGGCGAAGCCACTCGGGAAAATTCGGCAACGAGCGCGTAGTGGGGGGAAACGAGGATCGCCGATCCTGGTCGATGCGGATCGCGGAATCACTGTCGCACTGGTCTCGATAGAGAAAACCTACGTTTACGTTCCGCCAACGTTTAGCGCAATTACCGTTTAATTCCGAGTCGCGGGTGAGTTTCGGGAGCGAGATTTTCGTGAACCGCAGCTGCAGCGGAGAAATCCAGACCGCCGTCTACTACTTCCGACTAAGGGTAAGTCGACCAGTGATTTCCTCGATTCCGTTTTCGCGTTGGTTCTTTTCGTTTTGTCCGAGGACGACGCGGTGCCGTCTCGTCCTCGATGTTTCGTTCGGTCGAGGTGTAATACCTCAGGCCGCGAGCTCGCGTCTCGTGTAGAGACGCTTTGAGCAATTTCGTTTAGATCGTTCCCTCCGCGTGCGAAAGAAGTCTTCCTCAGGAGTCGCGTCGGGAAAAGAATAGCGTCGCGAGATACCATCTAGCTCGCGAAATCCGGTTACGACGTATTAAACGCGCGTAGCGAATCGATTCTCGTTCTGTAACATCTTCGAGAGATAATCGCGACAGTCCGGAATTCCGCGCGCCGATCAACCGCGCTTGCGAATTCTCGTTCGTGCGAGATTTATACTGTACCGTCCATCGTACCGTTGCGAGACAATTCCGTTTGACAAAACGCGTTCCGCGGGCGACCATCTTCCGCAAAAGTGTACTAGGAGCGCGGGCTCCCGGGTCGCGACCACGTGGTCGCTTTCATGTACCACCGACGTATTGAAGTTTCAATAAAATAACGTAGAGCCCAATTTCGTCTCGTTACTGTACACCTGCGCGATCCGCCCTGCCGTGAGGGTAGTCCCCGTTATTCCCTGTGTCCGAACGCCTGGCCATTCGTGTCGCGATTTCCGTCTCGCGGTTTGCGGGGGAGCTCGTCCCGGACTCGGCTTCCCCGAGCTCGGGCTGTACTTCACGTTTCGATTGGTACTTCCGAGTACCTGGCGCCCGAACAAAAATTCTTCGCGTTCAAGTCGAGCCCTTCGAAGAACCGTTTTGCCCCGGGAGGACCGTATTTGCACGGCCGCGTACGGCCCAGCCTCCGAGCTTATAAAATTCCGGGAGTTGCCCTTGTCCGAGCGCGGTAAAGACCACTCGATCGGGGACAACGTCGCATCGTTATGCGTTAACGTTATGCGTTATGCCTTTTGCGTTATGCTTTATGCGTTATGCGTTATGAGTTATACGTTATGCGTTATGCGTTATACGTTATGCGTTATATGTTATGCGTTATGCGTTATGCGTTATGCGTTATGCGTTATGCGTTATGCGTTATGCGTTATGCGTTATGCGTTATGCGTAATGCGTTATGCGTTATGCGTTATGCGTTATACGTTATGCGTTAGTCGTTATGCGTTATGCGTTATGCGTTATGCGTTATGCGTTATGCGTTATGCGTTATGCGTTTTGCGTTATGCGTTATGCGTTTTGCGTTATGCGTTATGCGTTATGCGTTATGCGTTATGCGTTATGCGTTATGCGTTATGCGTTATGCGTTATGCGTTATGCGTTATGCGTTATGCGTTATGCGCCATGCGTTATGCGTTATGAGTTATGCGTTATGCGTTATGCGTTATGCGTTATGCGTTATACGTTATGCGTTATGCGTTATGCGTTATGCGTTATGCGTTATGCGTTATGCGTTATGCGTTATGCGTTATGCGTTATGCGTTATGCGTTATGCGTTATGCGTTATGCGTTATGCGTTATGCGTTATGCGTTATGCGTTATGCGTTATGCGTTATGCGTTATGCGTTATGCGTTATGCGTTATGCGTTATGCGTTATGCGTTAAGCGTTATGCGTTATGCTTTATGCGTTATGCGTTATACGTTATGCGTTATGCGTTATGCGTTGTTCGTTATGCGTTATGCGTTATGCGTTATGCGTTATGCGTGATGCGTTATGCGTTATGCGTTATGCGCTATGCGTAATGCGTTATGCGTTATGCGTTATGCGTTATACGTTATGCGTTATGCGTTATGCGTTATGCGTTATCCGTTATGCGTTATGCGTTATGCGTTATGCGTTATGCGTTATGCGTTATGCGTTATGCGTTATGCGTTTTGCGATATGCGTTATGCGTTTTGCGTTATGCGTTATGCGTTATGCGTTATGCGTTATGCGTTATGCGTTATGCGTTATGAGTTATACGTTATGCGTTAAGCGTTATGCGTTATGCGTTATGCGTTAACGTTATGCGTTATGCCTTTTGCGTTATGCTTTATGCGTTATGCGTTATGAGTTATACGTTATGCGTTATGCGTTATACGTTATGCGTTATATGTTATGCGTTATGCGTTATGCGTTATGCGTTATGCGTTATGCGTTATGCGTTATGCGTTATGCGTTATGCGTTATGCGCCATGCGTTATGCGTTATGAGTTATGCGTTATGCGTTATGCGTTATGCGTTATGCGTTATACGTTATGCGTTATGCGTTATCCGTTATGCGTTATGCGTTATGCGTTATGCGTTATGCGTTTTGCGTTATGCGTTATGCGTTATGCGTTATGCGTTATGCGTTATGCGTTATGCGTTATGCGTTATGCGTTATGCGTTATGCGTTATGCGTTATGCGTTATGCGTGATGCGTTATGCTTTTTGCGTTATGCGTTATGCGTTATGCGTTATGAGTTATACGTTATGCGTTAAGCGTTATGCGTTATGGTTTATGCGTTATGCGTGATCCGTTATGCGTTAGGCGTTATGCGTTATGCATTTTGCGTTATGCGCCATGCGTTATGCGTTATGAGTTATGCGTTATGCGTTATGCGTTATGCGTTATACGTTATGCGTTATGCGTTATGCGTTATGCGTTATGCGTTATGCGTTATGCGTTATACGTTATGCGTTATGCGTTATGCGTTATGCGTTATGCGTTATGCGTTATGCGTTATGCGTTATGCGTTATGCGTTATGCGTTATGCGTTATGCGTTATGCGTTATGGGTTAAGCGTTATGCGTTATGCTTTATGCGTTATGCGTTATGCGTTATACGTTATGCGTTATGCGTTATGCGTTGTTCGTTATGCGTTATGCGTTATGCGTTATGCGTTATGCTTTTTGCGTTATGCGTTATGAGTTATACGTTATGCGTTAAGCGTTATGCGTTATGCTTTAGGCGTTATGCGTTATACGTTATGCGTTATGCGTTATGCGTTATGCGTTATGCGTTATGCGTTATGCGTTATGCGTTGTGCGTTATGAGTTATGCGTTATGCGTTATGCGTTATGCGTTATACGTTATGCGTTATGCGTTATGCGTTATGCGTTATGCGTTATGCGTTATGCGTTATGCGTTATGCGTTATGCGTTATGCGTTATGCGTTATGCGTTATGCGTTATGCGTTATGCGTTATGCGTTATGCGTTATGCGTTATGCGTTATGCGTTATGCGTTATGCGTTATGCGTTATGCGTTATGCGTTATGCGTTATGCGTTATGCGTTATGCGTTATGCGTTATGCGTTATGCGTTATGCGTTATGCGTTATGCGTTATGCGTTATGCTTTTTGCGTTATGCGTTATGAGTTATACGTTATGGGTTAAGCGTTATGCGTTATGCTTTATGCGTTATGCGTGATCAGTATGCGTTATGCGTTATGCGTTATGCGTTATGCGATATGCTATATGCGTTATGCGTTATGCGTTATGCGTTATGCGTTATGCGTTGTGCGTTATACGTTTGCGTTATGCGTTATGCGTTATCCGTTCTGCGTTATGCGTTATGCGTTATGCGTTATGCGTTATGCGTTATGCGTTATGCGTTATGCGTTATGCGTTATGCGTTATGCGTTATGCATTATGCGTTATGCGTTATGCGTTATGCGTTATGCATATGCGTTATGCGTTATGCGTTATGCGTTATGCGTTATGCGTTATGCGTTATGCGTTATGCGTTATGCGTTATGCGTTATGGGTTATGCGTTATGCGTTATGCGTTATGCGTTCTGTGTTGTGCGTTGTGCGTTGTGCGATATGCGTTATGCGTTATGCGTTATGGGTTATGGGTTATGCGTTATGCTATATGCGTTATGCATTTTGCGTTATGCGTTATGCGTTATGCGTTATGCGTTATGCGTTATGCATTATGCGTTATGCGTTATGCGTTGTGCGTTTGCGTTATGCGTTAGGCGTTATGCGTTATGCTTTATGCGTTATGAGTTATGAGTTATACGGTATGAGTTATGCGTTATGCGTTATGCGTTATGCGTTATGCGTTAAGCGTTATGCGTTATGCGTTATGCGTTATGGGTTATGCGTTATGCGTTATGCGTTATGCGTTATGCGTTATGCGTTATGCGTTATGCGTTATGCGTTATGCGTTATGCGTTATGCGTTATGCGTTATGCGTTATGCGTTATGCGTTATGCGTGATGCGTTATGCTTTTTGCGTTATGCGTTATGCGTTATGCGTTATGAGTTATACGTTATGCGTTAAGCGTTATGCGTTATGGTTTATGCGTTATGCGTGATCCGTTATGCGTTAGGCGTTATGCGTTATGCATTTTGCGTTATGCGCCATGCGTTATGCGTTATGAGTTATGCGTTATGCGTTATGCGTTATGCGTTATACGTTATGCGTTATGCGTTATGCGTTATGCGTTATGCGTTATGCGTTATGCGTTATACGTTATGCGTTATGCGTTATGCGTTATGCGTTATGCGTTATGCGTTATGCGTTATGCGTTATGCGTTATGCGTTATGCGTTATGCGTTATGCGTTATGCGTTATGGGTTAAGCGTTATGCGTTATGCTTTATGCGTTATGCGTTATGCGTTATACGTTATGCGTTATGCGTTATGCGTTGTTCGTTATGCGTTATGCGTTATGCGTTATGCGTTATGCTTTTTGCGTTATGCGTTATGAGTTATACGTTATGCGTTAAGCGTTATGCGTTATGCTTTATGCGTTATGCGTTATACGTTATGCGTTATGCGTTATGCGTTATGCGTTATGCGTTATGCGTTATGCGTTATGCGTTATGCGTTGTGCGTTATGAGTTATGCGTTATGCGTTATGCGTTATGCGTTATACGTTATGCGTTATGCGTTATGCGTTATGCGTTATGCGTTATGCGTTATGCGTTATGCGTTATGCGTTATGCGTTATGCGTTATGCGTTATGCGTTATGCGTTATGCGTTATGCGTTATGCGTTATGCGTTATGCGTTATGCGTTATGCGTTATGCGTTATGCGTTATGCGTTATGCGTTATGCGTTATGCGTTATGCGTTATGCGTTATGCGTTATGCGTTATGCGTTATGCGTTATGCGTTATGCGTTATGCGTTATGCGTTATGCGTTATGCGTTATGCGTTATGCGTTATGCTTTTTGCGTTATGCGTTATGAGTTATACGTTATGGGTTAAGCGTTATGCGTTATGTTTTATGCGTTATGCGTGATCAGTATGCGTTATGCGTTATGCGTTATGCGTTATGCGATATGCTATATGCGTTATGCGTTATGCGTTATGCGTTATGCGTTATGCGTTGTGCGTTATACGTTTGCGTTATGCGTTATGCGTTATCCGTTCTGCGTTATGCGTTATGCGTTATGCGTTATGCGTTATGCGTTATACGTTATGCGTTATGCGTTATGCGTTATGCGTTATGCGTTATGCATTATGCGTTATGCGTTATGCGTTATGCGTTATGCATATGCGTTATGCGTTATGCGTTATGCGTTATGCGTTATGCGTTATGCGTTATGCGTTATGCGTTATGCGTTATGCGTTATGCGTTATGCGTTATGGGTTATGCGTTATGCGTTATGCGTTATGCGTTCTGTGTTGTGCGTTGTGCGTTGTGCGATATGCGTTATGCGTTATGCGTTATGGGTTATGGGTTATGCGTTATGCTATATGCGTTATGCATTTTGCGTTATGCGTTATGCGTTATGCGTTATGCGTTATGCGTTATGCGTTATGCATTATGCGTTATGCGTTATGCGTTGTGCGTTTGCGTTATGCGTTAGGCGTTATGCGTTATGCTTTATGCGTTATGAGTTATGAGTTATACGGTATGAGTTATGCGTTATGCGTTATGCGTTATGCGTTATGCGTTAAGCGTTATGCGTTATGCGTTATGCGTTATGGGTTATGCGTTATGCGTTATGCGTTATGCGTTATGCGTTATGCGTTATGCGTTATGCGTTATGCGTTATGCGTTATGCGTTATGCGTTATGCGTTATGCGTTATGCGTTATGCGTTATGCGTTATGCGTTATGCGTTATGCGTTATGCGTTATGCGTTATGCGTTATGCGTTATGCGTTATGCGTTATGCGTTATGCGTTATGCGTTATGCGTTATGCGTTATGCGTTATGCGTTATGCGTTATGCGTTATGCGTTATGCGTTATGCGTTATGCGTTATGCGTTATGCGTTATGCGTTATGCGTTGTGCGTTGTGCGTTGTGCGTTGTGCGTTATGCGTTATGCGTTATGCGTTATGCGTTATGCGTTATGCGTTATGCGTTGTGCGTTATACGTTTGCGTTATGCGTTATGCGTTGTCCGTTATGCGTTATGCTTTATGCGTTATGCGTTATGCGTTATGCGTTATGCGTTATGCGTTATGCGTTCTGCATTTTGCGTTATGCGTTATGCGTTATGCGTAATACGTTTGCGTTATGCGTTATGTGTTATGCGTTATGCTTCATGCGTTATGCGTTATGCGTTATGCGTTATACGTTTGCGTTATGCGTTATGCGTTGTGCGTTATACGTTTGCGTTATGCGTTATGCGTTATGCGTTGTTCGTTATGCGTTATGCGTTGGGCGTAATACGTTTGCGTTATGCGTTATGCGTTATGCTTTATGCTTTATGCGTTATGCGTTATGCGTTATACGGTATGAGTTATGCGTTATTCGATATGCGTTATGCGTTATGCGTTATGCGTTATGCGTTATGCGTTATGCGTTATGCGTTATGCGTTATGCGTTATGCGTTATGCGTTAACGTTATGCGTTATGCCTTTTGCGTTATGCTTTATGCGTTATGCGTTATGAGTTATACGTTATGCGTTATGCGTTATACGTTATGCGTTATATGTTATGCGTTATGCGTTATGCGTTATGCGTTATGCGTTATGCGTTATGCGTTATGCGTTATGCGTAATGCGTTATGCGTTATGCGTTATGCGTTATACGTTATGCGTTAGTCGTTATGCGTTATGCGTTATGCGTTATGCGTTATGCGTTATGCGTTATGCGTTTTGCGTTATGCGTTATGCGTTTTGCGTTAAGCGTTATGCGTTATGCGTTATGCGTTATGCGTTATGCGTTATGCGTTATGCGTTATGCGTTATGCGTTATGCGTTATGCGTTATGCGTTATGCGTTATGCGCCATGCGTTATGCGTTATGAGTTATGCGTTATGCGTTATGCGTTATGCGTTATGCGTTATGCGTTATGCGTTGTGCGTTATGCGTTATGCGTTATGCGTTATGCGTTATGCGTTATGCGTTATGCGTTATGCGTTATGCGTTATGCGTTGTGCGTTATACGTTTGCGTTATGCGTTATGCGTTGTCCGTTATGCGTTATGCTTTATGCGTTATGCGTTATGCGTTATGCGTTATGCGTTATGCGTTATGCGTTATGCGTTATGCGTTATGCGTTATGCGTTATGCGTTATGCGTTATGCGTTATGCGTTAACGTTATGCGTTATGCCTTTTGCGTTATGCTTTATGCGTTATGCGTTATGAGTTATACGTTATGCGTTATGCGTTATACGTTCTGCGTTATGCGTTATGCGTTATGCGTTATGCGTTATGCGTTATGCGTTATGCGTTATGCGTTATGCGTTCTGTGTTGTGCGTTGTGCGTTGTGCGATATGCGTTATGCGTTATGGGTTATGGGTTATGCGTTATGCTATATGCGTTATGCATTTTGCGTTATGCGTTATGCGTTATGCGTTATGCGTTATGCGTTATGCGTTATGCGTTATGCGTTATGCGTTATGCGTTATGCGTAATGCGTTATGCGTTATGCGTTATGCGTTATACGTTATGCGTTAGTCGTTATGCGTTATGCGTTATGCGTTATGCGTTATGCGTTATGCGTTATGCGTTATGCGTTATGCGTTTTGCGTTATGCGTTATGCGTTTTGCGTTATGCGTTATGCGTTATGCGTTATGCGTTATGCGTTATGCGTTATGCGTTATGCGTTATGCGTTATGCGTTATGCGTTATGCGTTATGCGTTATGCGCCATGCGTTATGCGTTATGAGTTATGCGTTATGCGTTATGCGTTATGCGTTATGCGTTATACGTTATGCGTTATGCGTTATGCGTTATGCGTTATGCGTTATGCGTTATGCGTTATGCGTTATGCGTTATGCGTTATGCGTTATGCGTTATGCGTTATGCGTTATGCGTTATGCGTTATGCGTTATGCGTTATGCGTTATGCGTTATGCGTTATGCGTTATGCGTTATGCGTTATGCGTTATGCGTTATGCGTTATGCGTTATGCGTTATGCGTTATGCGTTATGCGTTATGCGTTATGCGTTATGCGTTGTGCGTTGTGCGTTATGCGTTATGCGTTATGCGTTATGCGTTATGCGTTATGCGTTATGCGTTATGCGTTATGCGTTATGCGTTATGCGTTGTGCGTTATACGTTTGCGTTATGCGTTATGCGTTGTCCGTTATGCGTTATGCTTTATGCGTTATGCGTTATGCGTTATGCGTTATGCGTTATGCGTTATGCGTTATGCGTTATGCGTTATGCGTTATGCGTTATGCGTTATGCGTTAACGTTATGCGTTATGCCTTTTGCGTTATGCTTTATGCGTTATGCGTTATGAGTTATACGTTATGCGTTATGCGTTATACGTTATGCGTTATGCGTTATGCGTTATGCGTTATGCGTTATGCGTTATGCGTTATGCGTTATGCGTTCTGTGTTGTGCGTTGTGCGTTGTGCGTTGTGCGATATGCGTTATGCGTTATGGGTTATGGGTTATGCGTTATGCTATATGCGTTATGCATTTTGCGTTATGCGTTATGCGTTATGCGTTATGCGTTATGCGTTATGCATTATGCGTTATGCGTTATGCGTTGTGCGTTTGCGTTATGCGTTAGGCGTTATGCGTTATGCTTTATGCGTTATGAGTTATGAGTTATACGGTATGAGTTATGCGTTATGCGTTATGCGTTATGCGTTATGCGTTAAGCGTTATGCGTTATGCGTTATGCGTTATGGGTTATGCGTTATGCGTTATGCGTTATGCGTTATGCGTTATGCGTTATGCGTTATGCGTTATGCGTTATGCGTTATGCGTTATGCGTTATGCGTTATGCGTTATGCGTTATGCGTTATGCGTTATGCGTTATGCGTTATGCGTTATGCGTTATGCGTTATGCGTTATGCGTTATGCGTTATGCGTTATGCGTTATGCGTTATGCGTTATGCGTTATGCGTTATGCGTTATGCGTTATGCGTTATGCGTTATGCGTTATGCGTTATGCGTTATGCGTTATGCGTTATGCGTTATGCGTTATGCGTTATGCGTTATGCGTTATGCGTTATGCGTTATGCGTTATGCGTTATGCGTTATGCGTTATGCGTTATGCGTTATGCGTTATGCGTTATGCGTTATGCGTTATGCGTTATGCGTTATGCGTTATGCGTTATGCGTTATGCGTTATGCGTTATGCGTTATGCGTTATGCGTTATGCGTTATGCGTTATGCGTTATGCGTTATGCGTTATGCGTTATGCGTTATGCGTTATGCGTTATGCGTTATGCGTTGTGCGTTATGCGTTATGCGTTATGCGTTATGCGTTATGCGTTATGCGTTATGCGTTATGCGTTATGCGTTATGCGTTGTGCGTTATACGTTTGCGTTATGCGTTATGCGTTGTCCGTTATGCGTTATGCTTTATGCGTTATGCGTTATGCGTTATGCGTTATGCGTTATGCGTTATGCATTTTGCGTTATGCGTTATGCGTTATGCGTTATGCGTAATACGTTTGCGTTATGCGTTATGTGTTATGCGTTATGCTTTATGCGTTATGCGTTATGCGTTATACGTTTGCGTTATGCGTTATGCGTTGTGCGTTATACGTTTGCGTTATGCGTTATGCGTTATGCGTTGTTCGTTATGCGTTATGCGTTGGGCGTAATACGTTTGCGTTATGCGTTATGCGTTATGCTTTATGCTTTATGCGTTATGCGTTATGCGTTATGCGTTATGCGTTGTGCGTTATGCGTTATGCGTTATGCGTTATGCGTTATGCGTTATGCGTTATGCGTTATGCGTTATGCGTTGTGCGTTATACGTTTGCGTTATGCGTTATGCGTTGTCCGTTATGCGTTATGCTTTATGCGTTATGCGTTATGCGTTATGCGTTATGCGTTATGCATTTTGCGTTATGCGTTATGCGTTATGCGCTATGCGTAATACGTTTGCGTTATGCGTTATGTGTTATGCGTTATGCTTTATGCGTTATGCGTTATGCGTTATGCGTTATACGTTTGCGTTATGCGTTATGCGTTGTGCGTTATACGTTTGCGTTATGCGTTATGCGTTATGCGTTGTTCGTTATGCGTTATGCGTTGGGCGTAATACGTTTGCGTTATGCGTTATGCGTTATGCTTTATGCTTTATGCGTTATGCGTTATGCGTTATACGGTATGAGTTATGCGTTATTCGATATGCGTTATGCGTTATGCGTTATGCGTTATGCGTTATGCGTTATGCGTTATGCGTTGTGACGTTGCAATTTGCTCCGTCACTTTATTTCGCGTAAACGGTCTTTTGACCGTGTACGGAGTGGACCGGGCCGACCTCTAGCGGCCACGAAAATCACCCGCCGACACTAGAGCGCTCCTGAAGGAATGACAAAAATCTAAAGATGGGTAATTAACGCCATCTCTTGCGCGTGCCGAGTACGGCGAAGTTTCAGGGCCGTGCCAAGGGGCACGGAAGCCGAAAACCCGAGAAGGCGCCCCTCAAAGGATCAGCCGGAGGAAGAAATGGCCATGAGTAGCGTTTGGTTGGATCCGAAACCCCACAGAGATGTCGAGCTCGGACAGAAAGCTCCAGCAAACCACCGTGAATTGTCGTTCCGACCGACGTCTCAACCCGCCGTGGCTGGAAATCCGGATCGGGGTGGCGTAGGAGATCCATGTATCGATGTCCAAAAGGACTCAGGTCCGGGGGCCCCAGGACCTGTCCGACGATCCTGCGATCTACTAGTCGCGAGCGGGCGAAGCCACTCGGGAAAATTCGGCAACGAGCGCGTAGTGGGGGGAAACGAGGATCGCCGATCCTGGTCGATGCGGATCGCGGAATCACTGTCGCACTGGTCTCGATAGAGAAAACCCACGTTTACGTTCCGCCAACGTTTAGCGCAATTACCGTTTAATTCCGAGTCGCGGGTGAGTTTCGGGAGCGAGATTTTCGTGAACCGCAGCTGCAGCGGAGAAATCCTGACCGCCGTTTACAACTTCCGACTAAGGGTAAGTCGACCAGTGATTTCCTCGATTCCGTTTTCGCGTTGGTTCTTTTCGTTTTGTCCGAGGACGACGCGGTGCCGTCTCGTCCTCGATGTTTCGTTTGGTCGAGGTGTAATACCTCAGGCCGTGAGCTCGCGTCTCGTGTAGAGACGCTTTGAGCAATTTCGTTTAGATCGTTCCCTCCGCGTGCGAAAGAAGTCTTCCTCAGGAGTCGCGTCGGGAAAAGAATAGCGTCGCGAGATACCATCTAGCTCGCGAAATCCGGTTACGACGTATTAAACGCGCGTAGCGAATCGATTCTCGTTCTGTAACATCTTCGAGAGATAATCGCGACAGTCCGGAATTCCGCGCGCCGATCAACCGCGCTTGCGAATTCTCGTTCGTGCGAGATTTATACTGTACCGTCCATCGTACCGTTGCGAGACAATTCCGTTTGACAAAACGCGTTCCGCGGGCGACCATCTTCCGCAAAAGTGTACTAGGAGCGCGGGCTCCCGGGTCGCGACCACGTGGTCGCTTTCATGTACCACCGACGTATTGAAGTTTCAATAAAATAACGTAGAGCTCAATTTCGTCTCGTTACTGTACACCTGCGCGATCCGCCCTGCCGTGAGGGTAGTCCCCGTTATTCCCTGTGTCCGAACGCCTGGCCATTCGTGTCGCGATTTCCGTCTCGCGGTTTGCGGGGGAGCTCGTCCCGGACTCGGCTTCCCCGAGCTCGGGCTGTACTTCACGTTTCGATTGGTACTTCCGAGTACCTGGCGCCCGAACAAAAATTCTTCGCGTTCAAGTCGAGCCCTTCGAAGAACCGTTTTGCCCCGGGAGGACCGTATTTGCACGGCCGCGTACGGCCCAGCCTCCGAGCTTATAAAATTCCGGGAGTTGCCCTTGTCCGAGCGCGGTAAAGACCACTCGATCGGGGACAACGTCGCAGCGTTATGCGTTAACGTTATGCGTTATGCCTTTTGCGTTATGCTTTATGCGTTATGCGTTATGAGTTATACGTTATGCGTTATGCGTTATACGTTATGCGTTATATGTTATGCGTTATGCGTTATGCGTTATGCGTTATGCGTTATGCGTTATGCGTTATGCGTTATGCGTTATGCGTAATGCGTTATGCGTTATGCGTTATGCGTTATACGTTATGCGTTAGTCGTTATGCGTTATGCGTTATGCGTTATGCGTTATGCGTTATGCGTTATGCGTTATGCGTTTTGCGTTATGCGTTATGCGTTTTGCGTTATGCGTTATGCGTTATGCGTTATGCGTTATGCGTTATGCGTTATGCGTTATGCGTTATGCGTTATGCGTTATGCGTTATGCGTTATGCGTTATGCGCCATGCGTTATGCGTTATGAGTTATGCGTTATGCGTTATGCGTTATGCGTTATGCGTTATACGTTATGCGTTATGCGTTATGCGTTATGCGTTATGCGTTATGCGTTATGCGTTATGCGTTATGCGTTATGCGTTATGCGTTATGCGTTATGCGTTATGCGTTATGCGTTATGCGTTATGCGTTATGCGTTATGCGTTATGCGTTATGCGTTATGCGTTATGCGTTATGCGTTATGCGTTATGCGTTATGCGTTATGCGTTATGCGTTATGCGTTATGCGTTATGCGTTATGCGTTATGCGTTATGCGTTATGCGTTATGCTTTTTGCGTTATGCGTTATGAGTTATACGTTATGGGTTAAGCGTTATGCGTTATGCTTTATGCGTTATGCGTGATCAGTATGCGTTATGCGTTATGCGTGATGCGTTATGCGTTATGCGTTATGCGCTATGCGTAATGCGTTATGCGTTATGCGTTATGCGTTATGCGTTATGCGTTATGCGTTATGCGTTATGCGTTTTGCGTTATGCGTTATGCGTTTTGCGTTATGCGTTATGCGTTATGCGTTATGCGTTATGCGTTATGCGTTATGCGTTATGCGTTATGCGTTATGAGTTATACGTTATGCGTTAAGCGTTATGCGTTATGCTTTATGCGTTATGCGTTATACGTTATGCGTTATGCGTTATGCGTTATGCGTTATGCGTTATGCGTTATGCGTTGTGCGTTATGAGTTATGCGTTATGCGTTATGCGTTATGCGTTATGCGTTATACGTTATGCGTTATGCGTTATGCGTTATGCGTTATGCGTTATGCGTTAACGTTATGCGTTATGCCTTTTGCGTTATGCTTTATGCGTTATGCGTTATGAGTTATACGTTATGCGTTATGCGTTATACGTTATGCGTTATATGTTATGCGTTATGCGTTATGCGTTATGCGTTATGCGTTATGCGTTATGCGTTATGCGTTATGCGCCATGCGTTATGCGTTATGAGTTATGCGTTATGCGTTATGCGTTATGCGTTATGCGTTATACGTTATGCGTTATGCGTTATCCGTTATGCGTTATGCGTTATGCGTTATGCGTTATGCGTTTTGCGTTATGCGTTATGCGTTATGCGTTATGCGTTATGCGTTATGCGTTATGCGTTATGCGTTATGCGTTATGCGTTATGCGTTATGCGTGATGCGTTATGCTTTTTGCGTTATGCGTTATGCGTTATGCGTTATGAGTTATACGTTATGCGTTAAGCGTTATGCGTTATGGTTTATGCGTTATGCGTGATCCGTTATGCGTTAGGCGTTATGCGTTATGCATTTTGCGTTATGCGCCATGCGTTATGCGTTATGAGTTATGCGTTATGCGTTATGCGTTATGCGTTATACGTTATGCGTTATGCGTTATGCGTTATGCGTTATGCGTTATGCGTTATGCGTTATACGTTATGCGTTATTCGTTATGCGTTATGCGTTATGCGTTATGCGTTATGCGTTATGCGTTATGCGTTATGCGTTATGCGTTATGCGTTATGGGTTAAGCGTTATGCGTTATGCTTTATGCGTTATGCGTTATGCGTTATACGTTATGCGTTATGCGTTATGCGTTGTTCGTTATGCGTTATGCGTTATGCGTTATGCGTTATGCTTTTTGCGTTATGCGTTATGAGTTATACGTTATGCGTTAAGCGTTATGCGTTATGCTTTATGCGTTATGCGTTATACGTTATGCGTTATGCGTTATGCGTTATGCGTTATGCGTTATGCGTTATGCGTTATGCGTTATGCGTTATGAGTTATGCGTTATGCGTTATGCGTTATGCGTTATACGTTATGCGTTATGCGTTATGCGTTATGCGTTATGCGTTATGCGTTATGCGTTATGCGTTATGCGTTATGCGTTATGCGTTATGCGTTATGCGTTATGCGTTATGCGTTATGCGTTATGCGTTATGCGTTATGCGTTATGCGTTATGCGTTATGCGTTATGCGTTATGCGTTATGCGTTATGCGTTATGCGTTATGCGTTATGCGTTATGCGTTATGCGTTATGCGTTATGCTTTTTGCGTTATGCGTTATGAGTTATACGTTATGGGTTAAGCGTTATGCGTTATGCTTTATGCGTTATGCGTGATCAGTATGCGTTATGCGTTATGCGTTATGCGTTATGCGATATGCTATATGCGTTATGCGTTATGCGTTATGCGTTATGCGTTATGCGTTGTGCGTTATACGTTTGCGTTATGCGTTATGCGTTATCCGTTATGCGTTATGCGTTATGCGTTATGCGTTATGCGTTATACGTTATGCGTTATGCGTTAGGCGTTATGCGTTATGCTTTATGCATTATGCGTTATGCGTTATGCGTTATGCGTTATGCATATGCGTTATGCGTTATGCGTTATGCGTTATGCGTTATGCGTTATGCGTTATGCGTTATGCGTTATGCGTTATGCGTTATGCGTTATGCGTTATGGGTTATGCGTTATGCGTTATGCGTTATGCGTTCTGTGTTGTGCGTTGTGCGTTGTGCGATATGCGTTATGCGTTATGGGTTATGGGTTATGCGTTATGCTATATGCGTTATGCATTATGCGTTATGCGTTATGCGTTTTGCGTTTGCGTTATGCGTTAGGCGTTATGCGTTATGCTTTATGCGTTATGAGTTATGAGTTATACGGTATGAGTTATGCGTTATGCGTTATGCGTTATGCGTTATGCGTTAAGCGTTAAGCGTTATGCGTTATGCGTTATGCGTTATGGGTTATGCGTTATGCGTTATGCGTTATGCGTTATGCGTTATGCGTTATGTGTTATGCGTTATGCGTTATGCGTTATGCGTTATGCGTTATGCGTTATGCGTTATGCGTTATGCGTTATGCGTTATGCGTTATGCGTTATGCGTTATGCGTTATGCGTTATGCGTTATGCGTTATGCGTTATGCGTTATGCGTTATGCGTTATGCGTTATGCGTTATGCGTTATGCGTTATGCGTTATGCGTTATGCGTTATGCGTTATGCGTTATGCGTTATGCGTTATGCGTTATGCGTTGTGCGTTGTGCGTTGTGCGTTATGCGTTATGCGTTATGCGTTATGCGTTATGCGTTATGCGTTATGCGTTATGCGTTATGCGTTATGCGTTATGCGTTATGCGTTATACGTTATGCGTTATGCGTTATGCGTTATGCGTTATGCGTTATGCTTTTTGCGTTATGCGTTATGAGTTATACGTTATGGGTTAAGCGTTATGCGTTATGCGTTATGCTTTATGCGTTATGCGTGATCAGTATGCGTTATGCGTTATGCGTTATGCGTGATGCGTTATGCGTTATGCGTTATGCGCTATGCGTAATGCGTTATGCGTTATGCGTTATGCGTTATACGTTATGCGTTATGCGTTATGCGTTATGCGTTATGCGTTATCCGTTATGCGTTATGCGTTATGCGTTATGCGTTATGCGTTATGCGTTATGCGTTATGCGTTATGCGTTATGCGTTTTGCGTTATGCGTTATGCGTTTTGCGTTATGCGTTATGCGTTATGCGTTATGCGTTATGCGTTATGCGTTATGCGTTATGCGTTATGCGTTATGAGTTATACGTTATGCGTTAAGCGTTATGCGTTATGCTTTATGCGTTATGCGTTATACGTTATGCGTTATGCGTTATGCGTTATGCGTTATGCGTTATGCGTTATGCGTTGTGCGTTATGAGTTATGCGTTGTGCGTTATGCGTTATGCGTTATGCGTTATGCGTTATGCGTTATGCGTTATGCGTTATGCGTTATGCGTTATGCGTTATGCGTTATGCGTTAACGTTATGCGTTATGCCTTTTGCGTTATGCTTTATGCGTTATGCGTTATGAGTTATACGTTATGCGTTATGCGTTATACGTTATGCGTTATATGTTATGCGTTATGCGTTATGCGTTATGCGTTATGCGTTATGCGTTATGCGTTATGCGTTATGCGTTATGCGCCATGCGTTATGCGTTATGAGTTATGCGTTATGCGTTATGCGTTATGCGTTATGCGTTATACGTTATGCGTTATGCGTTATCCGTTATGCGTTATGCGTTATGCGTTATGCGTTTTGCGTTATGCGTTATGCGTTATGCGTTATGCGTTATGCGTTATGCGTTATGCGTTATGCGTTATGCGTTATGCGTTATGCGTTATGCGTGATGCGTTATGCTTTTTGCGTTATGCGTTATGCGTTATGCGTTATGAGTTATACGTTATGCGTTAAGCGTTATGCGTTATGGTTTATGCGTTATGCGTGATCCGTTATGCGTTAGGCGTTATGCGTTATGCATTTTGCGTTATGCGCCATGCGTTATGCGTTATGAGTTATGCGTTATGCGTTATGCGTTATGCGTTATACGTTATGCGTTATGCGTTATGCGTTATGCGTTATGCGTTATGCGTTATGCGTTATACGTTATGCGTTATGCGTTATGCGTTATGCGTTATGCGTTATGCGTTATGCGTTATGCGTTATGCGTTATGCGTTATGCGTTATGCGTTATGGGTTAAGCGTTATGCGTTATGCTTTATGCGTTATGCGTTATGCGTTATACGTTATGCGTTATGCGTTATGCGTTGTTCGTTATGCGTTATGCGTTATGCGTTATGCGTTATGCTTTTTGCGTTATGCGTTATGAGTTATACGTTATGCGTTAAGCGTTATGCGTTATGCTTTATGCGTTATGCGTTATACGTTATGCGTTATGCGTTATGCGTTATGCGTTATGCGTTATGCGTTGTGCGTTATGAGTTATGCGTTATGCGTTATGCGTTATGCGTTATACGTTATGCGTTATGCGTTATGCGTTGTGCGTTATGAGTTATGCGTTATGCGTTATGCGTTATGCGTTATACGTTATGCGTTATGCGTTATGCGTTATGCGTTATGCGTTATGCGTTATGCGTTATGCGTTATGCGTTATGCGTTATGCGTTATGCGTTATGCGTTAAGCGTTATGCGTTATGGTTTATGCGTTATGCGTGATCCGTTATGCGTTAGGCGTTATGCGTTATGCATTTTGCGTTATGCGCCATGCGTTATGCGTTATGAGCTATGCGTTATGCGTTATGCGTTATGCGTTATACGTTATGCGTTATGCGTTATGCGTTATGCGTTATGCGTTATGCGTTATGCGTTATACGTTATGCGTTATGCGTTATGCGTTATGCGTTATGCGTTATGCGTTATGCGTTATGCGTTATGCGTTATGCGTTATGCGTTATGCGTTATGGGTTAAGCGTTATGCGTTATGCTTTATGCGTTATGCGTTATGCGTTATACGTTATGCGTTATGCGTTATGCGTTGTTCGTTATGCGTTATGCGTTATGCGTTATGCGTTATGCGTTATGCTTTTTGCGTTATGCGTTATGAGTTATACGTTATGCGTTAAGCGTTATGCGTTATGCTTTATGCGTTATGCGTTATACGTTATGCGTTATGCGTTATGCGTTATGCGTTATGCGTTATGCGTTATGCGTTATGCGTTGTGCGTTATGAGTTATGCGTTATGCGTTATGCGTTATGCGTTATACGTTATGCGTTATGCGTTATGCGTTATGCGTTATGCGTTATGCGTTATGCGTTATGCGTTATGCGTTATGCGTTATGCGTTATGCGTTATGCGTTATGCGTTATGCGTTATGCGTTATGCGTTATGCGTTATGCGTTATGCGTTATGCGTTATGCGTTATGCGTTATGCGTTATGCGTTATGCGTTATGCGTTATGCGTTATGCGTTATGCGTTATGCGTTATGCGTTATGCGTTATACGTTATGCGTTATGCGTTATGCGTTATGCTTTTTGCGTTATGCGTTATGAGTTATACGTTATGGGTTAAGCGTTATGCGTTATGCTTTATGCGTTATGCGTGATCAGTATGCGTTATGCGTTATGCGTTATGCGTTATGCGATATGCTATATGCGTTATGCGTTATGCGTTATGCGTTATGCGTTATGCGTTGTGCGTTATACGTTTGCGTTATGCGTTATGCGTTGTGCGTTATACGTTTGCGTTATGCGTTATGCGTTATCCGTTATGCGTTATGCGTTATGCGTTATGCGTTATGCGTTATGCGTTATACGTTATGCGTTATGCGTTAGGCGTTATGCGTTATGCTTTATGCATTATGCGTTATGCGTTATGCGTTATGCGTTATGCATATGCGTTATGCGTTATGCGTTATGCGTTATGCATTATGCGTTATGCGTTATGCGTTGTGCGTTTGCGTTATGCGTTAGGCGTTATGCGTTATGCTTTATGCGTTATGAGTTATGAGTTATACGGTATGAGTTATGCGTTATGCGTTATGCGTTATGCGTTATGCGTTAAGCGTTATGCGTTATGCGTTATGCGTTATGGGTTATGCGTTATGCGTTATGCGTTATGCGTTATGCGTTATGCGTTATGTGTTATGCGTTATGCGTTATGCGTTATGCGTTATGCGTTATGCGTTATGCGTTATGCGTTATGCGTTATGCGTTATGCGTTATGCGTTATGCGTTATGCGTTATGCGTTATGCGTTATGCGTTATGCGTTATGCGTTATGCGTTATGCGTTATGCGTTATGCGTTATGCGTTATGCGTTGTGCGTTGTGCGTTGTGCGTTATGCGTTATGCGTTATGCGTTATGCGTTATGCGTTATGCGTTATGCGTTATGCGTTATGCGTTATGCGTTATGCGTTATGCTTTTTGCGTTATGCGTTATGAGTTATACGTTATGGGTTAAGCGTTATGCGTTATGCTTTATGCGTTATGCGTGATCAGTATGCGTTATGCGTTATGCGTGATGCGTTATGCGTTATGCGTTATGCGCTATGCGTAATGCGTTATGCGTTATGCGTTATGCGTTATACGTTATGCGTTATGCGTTATGGGTTATGCGTTATGCATTATCCGTTATGCGTTATGCGTTATGCGTTATGCGTTATGCGTTATGCGTTATGCGTTATGCGTTATGCGTTATGCGTTTTGCGTTATGCGTTATGCGTTTTGCGTTATGCGTTATGCGTTATGCGTTATGCGTTATGCGTTATGCGTTATGCGTTATGCGTTATGCGTTATGAGTTATACGTTATGCGTTAAGCGTTATGCGTTATGCTTTATGCGTTATGCGTTATACGTTATGCGTTATGCGTTATGCGTTATGCGTTATGCGTTATGCGTTATGCGTTGTGCGTTATGAGTTATGCGTTGTGCGTTATGCGTTATGCGTTATGCGTTATGCGTTATGCGTTATACGTTATGCGTTATGCGTTATGCGTTATGCGTTATGCGTTATGCGTTAACGTTATGCGTTATGCCTTTTGCGTTATGCTTTATGCGTTATGCGTTATGAGTTATACGTTATGCGTTATGCGTTATACGTTATGCGTTATATGTTATGCGTTATGCGTTATGCGTTATGCGTTATGCGTTATGCGTTATGCGCCATGCGTTATGCGTTATGAGTTATGCGTTATGCGTTATGCGTTATGCGTTATGCGTTATACGTTATGCGTTATGCGTTATCCGTTATGCGTTATGCGTTATGCGTTATGCGTTATGCGTTTTGCGTTATGCGTTATGCGTTATGCGTTATGCGTTATGCGTTATGCGTTATGCGTTATGCGTTATGCGTTATGCGTTATGCGTTATGCGTGATGCGTTATGCTTTTTGCGTTATGCGTTATGCGTTATGCGTTATGAGTTATACGTTATGCGTTAAGCGTTATGCGTTATGGTTTATGCGTTATGCGTGATCCGTTATGCGTTAGGCGTTATGCGTTATGCATTTTGCGTTATGCGCCATGCGTTATGCGTTATGAGTTATGCGTTATGCGTTATGCGTTATGCGTTATACGTTATGCGTTATGCGTTATGCGTTATGCGTTATGCGTTATGCGTTATGCGTTATACGTTATGCGTTATGCGTTATGCGTTATGCGTTATGCGTTATGCGTTATGCGTTATGCGTTATGCGTTATGCGTTATGCGTTATGCGTTATGGGTTAAGCGTTATGCGTTATGCTTTATGCGTTATGCGTTATGCGTTATACGTTATGCGTTATGCGTTATGCGTTGTTCGTTATGCGTTATGCGTTATGCGTTATGCGTTATGCTTTTTGCGTTATGCGTTATGAGTTATACGTTATGCGTTAAGCGTTATGCGTTATGCTTTATGCGTTATGCGTTATGCGTTATGCGTTATGCGTTATGCGTTATGCGTTATGCGTTATGCGTTATGCGTTATGCGTTGTGCGTTATGAGTTATGCGTTATGCGTTATGCGTTATGCGTTATACGTTATGCGTTATGCGTTATGCGTTATGCGTTATGCGTTATGCGTTATGCGTTATGCGTTATGCGTTATGCGTTATGCGTTATGCGTTATGCGTTATGCGTTATGCGTTATGCGTTATGCGTTATGCGTTATGCGTTATGCGTTATGCGTTATGCGTTATGCGTTATGCGTTATGCGTTATGCGTTATGCGTTATGCGTTATGCGTTATGCGTTATGCGTTATGCGTTATGCGTTATGCGTTATGCGTTATGCGTTATGCGTTATGCGTTATGCGTTATGCGTTATGCTTTTTGCGTTATGCGTTATGAGTTATACGTTATGGGTTAAGCGTTATGCGTTATGCTTTATGCGTTATGCGTGATCAGTATGCGTTATGCGTTATGCGTTATGCGTTATGCGATATGCTATATGCGTTATGCGTTATGCGTTATGCGTTATGCGTTATGCGTTGTGCGTTATACGTTTGCGTTATGCGTTATGCGTTATCCGTTATGCGTTATGCGTTATGCGTTATGCGTTATGCGTTATGCGTTATACGTTATGCGTTATGCGTTATGCGTTATGCGTTATGCTTTATGCATTATGCGTTATGCGTTATGCGTTATGCGTTATGCATATGCGTTATGCGTTATGCGTTATGCGTTATGCGTTATGCGTTATGCGTTATGCGTTATGCGTTATGCGTTATGCGTTATGCGTTATGCGTTATGCGTTATGCGTTATGGGTTATGCGTTATGCGTTATGCGTTATGCGTTCTGTGTTGTGCGTTGTGCGTTGTGCGATATGCGTTATGCGTTATGGGTTATGGGTTATGCGTTATGCTATATGCGTTATGCATTTTGCGTTATGCGTTATGCGTTATGCGTTATGCGTTATGCGTTATGCGTTATGCGTTATGCATTATGCGTTATGCGTTATGCGTTGTGCGTTTGCGTTATGCGTTAGGCGTTATGCGTTATGCTTTATGCGTTATGAGTTATGAGTTATACGGTATGAGTTATGCGTTATGCGTTATGCGTTATGCGTTATGCGTTAAGCGTTATGCGTTATGCGTTATGCATATGCGTTATGCGTTATGCGTTATGCATTTTGCGTTATGCGCCATGCGTTATGCGTTATGCGTTATGCGTTATGCGTTATGCGTTATGCGTTATGCGTTATGCGTTATGCGTTATGCGTTATGCGTTATGCTTTTTGCGTTATGCGTTATGAGTTATACGTTATGGGTTAAGCGTTATGCGTTATGCTTTATGCGTTATGCGTGATCAGTATGCGTTATGCGTTATGCGTTATGCGTTATGCGATATGCTATATGCGTTATGCGTTATGCGTTATGCGTTATGCGTTATGCGTTGTGCGTTATACGTTTGCGTTATGCGTTATGCGTTATCCGTTATGCGTTATGCGTTATGCGTTATGCGTTATGCGTTATGCGTTATACGTTATGCGTTATGCGTTAGGCGTTATGCGTTATGCTTTATGCATTATGCGTTATGCGTTATGCGTTATGCGTTATGCATATGCGTTATGCGTTATGCGTTATGCGTTATGCGTTATGCGTTATGCGTTATGCGTTATGCGTTATGCGTTATGCGTTATGCGTTATGCGTTATGCGTTATGGGTTATGCGTTATGCGTTATGCGTTATGCGTTCTGTGTTGTGCGTTGTGCGTTGTGCGATATGCGTTATGCGTTATGGGTTATGGGTTATGCGTTATGCTATATGCGTTATGCATTTTGCGTTATGCGTTATGCGTTATGCGTTATGCGTTATGCGTTATGCATTATGCGTTATGCGTTATGCGTTGTGCGTTTGCGTTATGCGTTATGCGTTATGCGTTATGCTTTATGCGTTATGAGTTATGAGTTATACGGTATGAGTTATGCGTTATGCGTTATGCGTTATGCGTTATGCGTTAAGCGTTATGCGTTATGCGTTATGCGTTATGGGTTATGCGTTATGCGTTATGCGTTATGCGTTATGCGTTATGCGTTATGCGTTATGCGTTATGCGTTATGCGTTATGCGTTATGCGTTATGCGTTATGCGTTATGCGTTATGCGTTATGCGTTATGCGTTATGCGTTATGCGTTATGCGTTATGCGTTATGCGTTATGCGTTATGCGTTATGCGTTATGCGTTGTGCGTTGTGCGTTGTGCGTTATGCGTTATGCGTTATGCGTTATGCGTTATGCGTTATGCGTTATGCGTTATGCGTTATGCGTTATGCGTTGTGCGTTATACGTTTGCGTTATGCGTTATGCGTTGTCCGTTATGCGTTATGCTTTATGCGTTATGCGTTATGCGTTATGCGTTATGCGTTATGCGTTATGCATTTTGCGTTATGCGTTATGCGTTATGCGTTATGCGTAATACGTTTGCGTTATGCGTTATGTGTTATGCGTTATGCTTTATGCGTTATGCGTTATGCGTTATGCGTTATACGTTTGCGTTATGCGTTATGCGTTGTGCGTTATACGTTTGCGTTATGCGTTATGCGTTATGCGTTGTTCGTTATGCGTTATGCGTTGGGCGTAATACGTTTGCGTTATGCGTTATGCGTTATGCTTTATGCTTTATGCGTTATGCGTTATGCGTTATACGGTATGAGTTATGCGTTATTCGATATGCGTTATGCGTTATGCGTTATGCGTTATGCGTTATGCGTTATGCGTTATGCGTTATGCGTTATGCGTTATGCGTTATGCGTTAACGTTATGCGTTATGCCTTTTGCGTTATGCTTTATGCGTTATGCGTTATGAGTTATACGTTATGCGTTATGCGTTATACGTTATGCGTTATATGTTATGCGTTATGCGTTATGCGTTATGCGTTATGCGTTATGCGTTATGCGTTATGCGTTATGCGTTATGCGTAATGCGTTATGCGTTATGCGTTATGCGTTATACGTTATGCGTTAGTCGTTATGCGTTATGCGTTATGCGTTATGCGTTATGCGTTATGCGTTATGCGTTATGCGTTATGCGTTATGCGTTATGCGTTATGCGTTATGCGTTATGCGTTATGCGTTATGCGTTATGCGTTATGCGTTATGCGTTATGCGTTATGCGTTATGCGTTATGCGTTATGCGTTATGCGTTATGCGTTATGCGTTATGCGTTATGCGTTATGCGTTATGCGTTATGCGTTATGCGTTATGCGTTATGCGTTATGCGTTAAGCGTTATGCGTTATGCTTTATGCGTTATGCGTTATACGTTATGCGTTATGCGTTATGCGTTGTTCGTTATGCGTTATGCGTTATGCGTTATGCGTTATGCGTTATGCGTTATGCGTTATGCGTTATGCGTTATGCGCTATGCGTAATGCGTTATGCGTTATGCGTTATGCGTTATACGTTATGCGTTATGCGTTATGCGTTATCCGTTATGCGTTATGCGTTATGCGTTATGCGTTATGCGTTATGCGTTATGCGTTATGCGTTATGCGTTATGCGTTTTGCGTTATGCGTTATGCGTTTTGCGTTATGCGTTATGCGTTATGCGTTATGCGTTATGCGTTATGCGTTATGCGTTATGAGTTATACGTTATGCGTTAAGCGTTATGCGTTATGCTTTATGCGTTATGCGTTATACGTTATGCGTTATGCGTTATGCGTTATGCGTTATGCGTTATGCGTTATGCGTTATGCGTTGTGCGTTATGAGTTATGCGTTGTGCGTTATGCGTTATGCGTTATGCGTTATGCGTTATGCGTTATACGTTATGCGTTATGCGTTATGCGTTATGGCGTTATGCGTTAACGTTATGCGTTATGCCTTTTGCGTTATGCTTTATGCGTTATGCGTTATGAGTTATACGTTATGCGTTATGCGTTATACGTTATGCGTTATATGTTATGCGTTATGCGTTATGCGTTATGCGTTATGCGTTATGCGTTATGCGTTATGCGTTATGCGTTATGCGCCATGCGTTATGCGTTATGAGTTATGCGTTATGCGTTATGCGTTATGCGTTATGCGTTATACGTTATGCGTTATGCGTTATCCGTTATGCGTTATGCGTTATGCGTTATGCGTTATGCGTTATGCGTTTTGCGTTATGCGTTATGCGTTATGCGTTATGCGTTATGCGTTATGCGTTATGCGTGATGCGTTATGCGTGATGCGTTATGCTTTTTGCGTTATGCGTTATGCGTTATGCGTTATGAGTTATACGTTATGCGTTAAGCGTTATGCGTTATGGTTTATGCGTTATGCGTGATCCGTTATGCGTTAGGCGTTATGCGTTATGCATTTTGCGTTATGCGCCATGCGTTATGCGTTATGAGTTATGCGTTATGCGTTATACGTTATGCGTTATGCGTTATGCGTTATGCGTTATGCGTTATGCGTTATGCGTTATACGTTATGCGTTATGCGTTATGCGTTATGCGTTATGCGTTATGCGTTATGCGTTATGCGTTATGCGTTATGCGTTATGCGTTATGCGTTATGCGTTATGGGTTAAGCGTTATGCGTTATGCTTTATGCGTTATGCGTTATGCGTTATACGTTATGCGTTATGCGTTATGCGTTGTTCGTTATGCGTTATGCGTTATGCGTTATGCGTTATGCTTTTTGCGTTATGCGTTATGAGTTATACGTTATGCGTTAAGCGTTATGCGTTATGCTTTATGCGTTATGCGTTATACGTTATGCGTTATGCGTTATGCGTTATGCGTTATGCGTTATGCGTTATGCGTTGTGCGTTATGAGTTATGCGTTATGCGTTATGCGTTATGCGTTATACGTTATGCGTTATGCGTTATGCGTTATGCGTTATGCGTTATGCGTTATGCGTTATGCGTTATGCGTTATGCGTTATGCGTTATGCGTTATGCGTTATGCGTTATGCGTTATGCGTTATGCGTTATGCGTTATGCGTTATGCGTTATGCGTTATGCGTTATGCGTTATGCGTTATGCGTTATGCGTTATGCGTTATGCGTTATGCGTTATGCGTTATGCGTTATGCGTTATGCGTTATGCGTTATGCGTTATGCGTTATGCGTTATGCGTTATGCGTTATGCGTTATGCGTTATGCGTTATGCGTTATGCGTTATGCGTTATGCGTTATGCGTTATGCGTTATGCGTTATGCGTTATGCGTTATGCTTTTTGCGTTATGCGTTATGAGTTATACGTTATGGGTTAAGCGTTATGCGTTATGCTTTATGCGTTATGCGTGATCAGTATGCGTTATGCGTTATGCGTTATGCGTTATGCGATATGCTATATGCGTTATGCGTTATGCGTTATGCGTTATGCGTTATGCGTTATGCGTTATGCGTTATGCGTTGTGCGTTATGCGTTATGCGTTATGCTTTTTGCGTTATGCGTTATGAGTTATACGTTATGCGTTAAGCGTTATGCGTTATGCTTTATGCGTTATGCGTTATACGTTATGCGTTATGCGTTATGCGTTATGCGTTATGCGTTATGCGTTATGCGTTATGCGTTATGCGTTGTGCGTTATGAGTTATGCGTTATGCGTTATGCGTTATGCGTTATACGTTATGCGTTATGCGTTATGCGTTATGCGTTATGCGTTATGCGTTATGCGTTATGCGTTATGCGTTATGCGTTATGCGTTATGCGTTATGCGTTATGCGTTATGCGTTATGCGTTATGCGTTATGCGTTATGCGTTATGCGTTATGCGTTATGCGTTATGCGTTATGCGTTATGCGTTATGCGTTATGCGTTATGCGTTATGCGTTATGCGTTATGCGTTATGCGTTATGCGTTATGCGTTATGCGTTATGCGTTATGCGTTATGCGTTATGCGTTATGCTTTTTGCGTTATGCGTTATGAGTTATACGTTATGGGTTAAGCGTTATGCGTTATGCTTTATGCGTTATGCGTGATCAGTATGCGTTATGCGTTATGCGTTATGCGTTATGCGATATGCTTTATGCGTTATGCGTTATGCGTTATGCGTTATGCGTTATGCGTTGTGCGTTATACGTTTGCGTTATGCGTTATGCGTTATGCGTTATGCGTTATGCGTTATGCGTTATGCGTTATGCGTTATGCGTTATGCGTTATGCGTTATGCGTTAGGCGTTATGCGTTATGCTTTATGCATTATGCGTTATGCGTTATGCGTTATGCGTTATGCATATGCGTTATGCGTTATGCGTTATGCGTTATGCGTTATGCGTTATGCGTTATGCGTTATGCGTTATGCGTTATGCGTTATGCGTTATGCGTTATGCGTTATGCGTTATGGGTTATGCGTTATGCGTTATGCGTTATGCGTTCTGTGTTGTGCGTTGTGCGTTGTGCGATATGCGTTATGCGTTATGGGTTATGGGTTATGCGTTATGCTATATGCGTTATGCATTTTGCGTTATGCGTTATGCGTTATGCGTTATGCGTTATGCGTTATGCGTTATGCGTTATGCATTATGCGTTATGCGTTATGCGTTGTGCGTTTGCGTTATGCGTTAGGCGTTATGCGTTATGCTTTATGCGTTATGAGTTATGAGTTATACGGTATGAGTTATGCGTTATGCGTTATGCGTTATGCGTTATGCGTTAAGCGTTATGCGTTATGCGTTATGCATATGCGTTATGCGTTATGCGTTATGCATTTTGCGTTATGCGCCATGCGTTATGCGTTATGCGTTATGCGTTATGCGTTATGCGTTATGCGTTATGCGTTATGCGTTATGCGTTATGCGTTATGCTTTTTGCGTTATGCGTTATGAGTTATACGTTATGGGTTAAGCGTTATGCGTTATGCTTTATGCGTTATGCGTGATCAGTATGCGTTATGCGTTATGCGTTATGCGTTATGCGATATGCTATATGCGTTATGCGTTATGCGTTATGCGTTATGCGTTATGCGTTGTGCGTTATACGTTTGCGTTATGCGTTATGCGTTATCCGTTATGCGTTATGCGTTATGCGTTATGCGTTATGCGTTATGCGTTATACGTTATGCGTTATGCGTTAGGCGTTATGCGTTCTGTGTTGTGCGTTGTGCGTTGTGCGATATGCGTTATGCGTTATGGGTTATGGGTTATGCGTTATGCTATATGCGTTATGCGTTATGCGTTATGCGTTATGCGTTATGCGTTATGCGTTATGCGTTATGCGTTATGCGTTATGGGTTATGCGTTATGCGTTATGCGTTATGCGTTCTGTGTTGTGCGTTGTGCGTTGTGCGATATGCGTTATGCGTTATGGGTTATGGGTTATGCGTTATGCTATATGCGTTATGCATTTTGCGTTATGCGTTATGCGTTATGCGTTATGCGTTATGCGTTATGCGTTATGGGTTATGCGTTATGCGTTATGCGTTATGCGTTCTGTGTTGTGCGTTGTGCGTTGTGCGATATGCGTTATGCGTTATGGGTTATGGGTTATGCGTTATGCTATATGCGTTATGCATTTTGCGTTATGCGTTATGCGTTATGCGTTATGCGTTATGCGTTATGCATTATGCGTTATGCGTTATGCGTTGTGCGTTTGCGTTATGCGTTAGGCGTTATGCGTTATGCTTTATGCGTTATGAGTTATGAGTTATACGGTATGAGTTATGCGTTATGCGTTATGCGTTATGCGTTATGCGTTAAGCGTTATGCGTTATGCGTTATGCGTTATGGGTTATGCGTTATGCGTTATGCGTTATGCGTTATGCGTTATGCGTTATGCGTTATGTGTTATGCGTTATGCGTTATGCGTTATGCGTTATGCGTTATGCGTTATGCGTTATGCGTTATGCGTTATGCGTTATGCGTTATGCGTTATGCGTTATGCGTTATGCGTTATGCGTTATGCGTTATGCGTTATGCGTTATGCGTTATGCGTTATGCGTTATGCGTTATGCGTTATGCGTTATGCGTTATGCGTTATGCGTTATGCGTTATGCGTTATGCGTTATGCGTTATGCGTTATGCGTTATGCGTTATGCGTTATGCGTTATGCGTTATGCGTTATGCGTTGTGCGTTGTGCGTTATGCGTTATGCGTTATGCGTTATGCGTTATGCGTTATGCGTTATGCGTTATGCGTTATGCGTTATGCGTTGTGCGTTATACGTTTGCGTTATGCGTTATGCGTTGTCCGTTATGCGTTATGCTTTATGCGTTATGCGTTATGCGTTATGCGTTATGCGTTATGCGTTATGCATTTTGCGTTATGCGTTATGCGTTATGCGTTATGCGTAATACGTTTGCGTTATGCGTTATGTGTTATGCGTTATGCTTTATGCGTTATGCGTTATGCGTTATACGTTTGCGTTATGCGTTATGCGTTGTGCGTTATACGTTTGCGTTATGCGTTATGCGTTATGCGTTGTTCGTTATGCGTTATGCGTTGGGCGTAATACGTTTGCGTTATGCGTTATGCGTTATGCTTTATGCTTTATGCGTTATGCGTTATGCGTTATACGGTATGAGTTATGCGTTATTCGATATGCGTTATGCGTTATGCGTTATGCGTTATGCGTTATGCGTTATGCGTTATGCGTTATGCGTTATGCGTTATGCGTTAACGTTATGCGTTATGCCTTTTGCGTTATGCTTTATGCGTTATGCGTTATGAGTTATACGTTATGCGTTATGCGTTATACGTTATGCGTTATATGTTATGCGTTATGCGTTATGCGTTATGCGTTATGCGTTATGCGTTATGCGTTATGCGTTATGCGTAATGCGTTATGCGTTATGCGTTATGCGTTATACGTTATGCGTTAGTCGTTATGCGTTATGCGTTATGCGTTATGCGTTATGCGTTATGCGTTATGCGTTATGCGTTATGCGTTATGCGTTATGCGTTATGCGTTATGCGTTATGCGTTATGCGTTATGCGTTATGCGTTATGCGTTATGCGTTATGCGTTATGCGTTATGCGTTATGCGTTATGCGTTATGCGTTATGCGTTATGCGTTATGCGTTATGCGTTATGCGTTATGCGTTATGCGTTATGCGTTATGCGTTATGCGTTATGCGTTATGCGTTATGCGTTATGCGTTAAGCGTTATGCGTTATGCTTTATGCGTTATGCGTTATACGTTATGCGTTATGCGTTATGCGTTGTTCGTTATGCGTTATGCGTTATGCGTTATGCGTTATGCGTTATGCGTGATGCGTTATGCGTTATGCGTTATGCGCTATGCGTAATGCGTTATGCGTTATGCGTTATGCGTTATACGTTATGCGTTATGCGTTATGCGTTATCCGTTATGCGTTATGCGTTATGCGTTATGCGTTATGCGTTATGCGTTATGCGTTATGCGTTATGCGTTATGCGTTATGCGTTTTGCGTTATGCGTTATGCGTTTTGCGTTACGCGTTATGCGTTATGCGTTATGCGTTATGCGTTATGCGTTATGCGTTATGAGTTATACGTTATGCGTTAAGCGTTATGCGTTATGCTTTATGCGTTATGCGTTATACGTTATGCGTTATGCGTTATGCGTTATGCGTTATGCGTTATGCGTTATGCGTTATGCGTTGTGCGTTATGAGTTATGCGTTGTGCGTTATGCGTTATGCGTTATGCGTTATGCGTTATGCGTTATGCGTTATACGTTATGCGTTATGCGTTATGCGTTATGCGTTATGCGTTAACGTTATGCGTTATGCCTTTTGCGTTATGCTTTATGCGTTATGCGTTATGAGTTATACGTTATGCGTTATGCGTTATACGTTATGCGTTATATGTTATGCGTTATGCGTTATGCGTTATGCGTTATGCGTTATGCGTTATGCGTTATGCGTTATGCGTTATGCGCCATGCGTTATGCGTTATGAGTTATGCGTTATGCGTTATGCGTTATGCGTTATGCGTTATACGTTATGCGTTATGCGTTATCCGTTATGCGTTATGCGTTATGCGTTATGCGTTATGCGTTATGCGTTTTGCGTTATGCGTTATGCGTTATGCGTTATGCGTTATGCGTTATGCGTTATGCGTTATGCGTTATGCGTGATGCGTTATGCGTGATGCGTTATGCTTTTTGCGTTATGCGTTATGCGTTATGCGTTATGAGTTATACGTTATGCGTTAAGCGTTATGCGTTATGGTTTATGCGTTATGCGTGATCCGTTATGCGTTAGGCGTTATGCGTTATGCATTTTGCGTTATGCGCCATGCGTTATGCGTTATGAGTTATGCGTTATGCGTTATACGTTATGCGTTATGCGTTATGCGTTATGCGTTATGCGTTATGCGTTATGCGTTATACGTTATGCGTTATGCGTTATGCGTTATGCGTTATGCGTTATGCGTTATGCGTTATGCGTTATGCGTTATGCGTTATGCGTTATGCGTTATGGGTTAAGCGTTATGCGTTATGCTTTATGCGTTATGCGTTATGCGTTATACGTTATGCGTTATGCGTTATGCGTTGTTCGTTATGCGTTATGCGTTATGCGTTATGCGTTATGCTTTTTGCGTTATGCGTTATGAGTTATACGTTATGCGTTAAGCGTTATGCGTTATGCTTTATGCGTTATGCGTTATACGTTATGCGTTATGCGTTATGCGTTATGCGTTATGCGTTATGCGTTATGCGTTATGCGTTGTGCGTTATGAGTTATGCGTTATGCGTTATGCGTTATGCGTTATACGTTATGCGTTATGCGTTATGCGTTATGCGTTATGCGTTATGCGTTATGCGTTATGCGTTATGCGTTATGCGTTATGCGTTATGCGTTATGCGTTATGCGTTATGCGTTATGCGTTATGCGTTATGCGTTATGCGTTATGCGTTATGCGTTATGCGTTATGCGTTATGCGTTATGCGTTATGCGTTATGCGTTATGCGTTATGCGTTATGCGTTATGCGTTATGCGTTATGCGTTATGCGTTATGCGTTATGCGTTATGCGTTATGCGTTATGCGTTATGCGTTATGCGTTATGCGTTATGCGTTATGCGTTATGCGTTATGCGTTATGCGTTATGCGTTATGCGTTATGCGTTATGCGTTATGCGTTATGCGTTATGCTTTTTGCGTTATGCGTTATGAGTTATACGTTATGGGTTAAGCGTTATGCGTTATGCTTTATGCGTTATGCGTGATCAGTATGCGTTATGCGTTATGCGTTATGCGTTATGCGATATGCTATATGCGTTATGCGTTATGCGTTATGCGTTATGCGTTATGCGTTATGCGTTATGCGTTATGCGTTGTGCGTTATACGTTTGCGTTATGCGTTATGCGTTATCCGTTATGCGTTATGCGTTATGCGTTATGCGTTATGCGTTATGCGTTATGCGTTATGCGTTATACGTTATGCGTTATGCGTTAGGCGTTATGCGTTATGCGTTATGCATTATGCGTTATGCGTTATGCGTTATGCGTTATGCATATGCGTTATGCGTTAACGTTATGCGTTATGCGTTATGCGTTATGCGTTATGCGTTATGCGTTATGCATATGCGTTATGCGTTAACGTTATGCGTTATGCGTTATGCGTTATGCGTTATGCGTTATGCGTTATGCGTTATGCGTTATGCGTTATGCGTTATGCGTTATGCGTTATGCGTTATGCGTTATGCGTAATGCGTTATGCGTTATGCGTTATGCGTTATGCGTTGTGCGTTATACGTTTGCGTTAGGCGTTATGCTTTATGGGTTATGCGTTATGCATTATGCGTTATGCGTTATGCGTTATGCGTTATGCATATGCGTTATGCGTTATGAGTTATACGTTATGCGTTAAGCGTTATGCGTTATGCTTTATGCGTTATGCGTTATGCGTTATGCGTTATGCGTTATGCGTTATGCGTTATGCGTTATGCGTTATGCGTTATGCGTTATGCGTTATGCGTGATGCGTTATGCTTTTTGCGTTATGCGTTATGAGTTATACGTTATGCGTTAAGCGTTATGCGTTATGCTTTATGCGTTATGCGTGATCAGTATGCGTTATGCGTTATGCGTTATGCGATATGCTATATGCGTTATGCGTTATGCGTTATGCGTTATGCGTTATGCGTTGTGCGTTATACGTTTGCGTTATGCGTTATGCGTTATCCGTTATGCGTTATGCGTTATGCGTTATGCGTTATGCGTTATGCGTTATGCGTTATGCGTTATGCGTTATGCGTTATGCGTTATGCGTTATGCGTTATGCGTTATGCGTTATGCGTTATGCGTTATGCGTTATGCGTTATGCGTTGTGCGTTATACGTTTGCGTTAGGCGTTATGCTTTATGGGTTATGCGTTATGCATTATGCGTTATGCGTTATGCGTTATGCGTTATGCATATGCGTTATGCGTTATGCGTTATGCGTGATGCGTTATGCTTTTTGCGTTATGCGTTATGAGTTATACGTTATGCGTTAAGCGTTATGCGTTATGCTTTATGCGTTATGCGTTATGCGTTATGCGTTATGCGTTATGCGTTATGCGTTATGCGTTATGCGTTATGCGTTATGCGTTATGCGTTATGCGTTATGCGTGATGCGTTATGCTTTTTGCGTTATGCGTTATGAGTTATACGTTATGCGTTAAGCGTTATGCGTTATGCTTTATGCGTTATGCGTGATCAGTATGCGTTATGCGTTATGCGTTATGCGATATGCTATATGCGTTATGCGTTATGCGTTATGCGTTATGCGTTATGCGTTGTGCGTTATACGTTTGCGTTATGCGTTATGCGTTATCCGTTATGCGTTATGCGTTATGCGTTATGCGTTATGCGTTATGCGTTATGCGTTATGCGTTATGCGTTATGCGTTATGCGTTATGCGTTATGCGTTATGCGTTATGCGTTATGCGTTATGCGTGATGCGTTATGCTTTTTGCGTTATGCGTTATGAGTTATACGTTATGCGTTAAGCGTTATGCGTTATGCTTTATGCGTTATGCGTGATCAGTATGCGTTATGCGTTATGCGTTATGCGATATGCTATATGCGTTATGCGTTATGCGTTATGCGTTATGCGTTATGCGTTGTGCGTTATACGTTTGCGTTATGCGTTATGCGTTATCCGTTATGCGTTATGCGTTATGCGTTATGCGTTATGCGTTATGCGTTATACGTTATGCGTTATGCGTTATGCGTTATGCGTTATGCGTTATGCGTTATGCGTTATGCGTTATGCGTTATGCGTTATGCGTTATGCGTTATGCGTTATGCGTTATGCGTTATGCGTTATGCGTTATGCGTTATGCGTTATGCGTTATGCGTTATGCGTTATGCCTTATGCGTTATGCGTTATGCGTAATACGTTATGCGTTATGCGTTATACGTTATGCGTTATATGTTATGCGTTATGCGTTATGCGTTATGCGTTATGCGTTATCCGTTATGCGTTATGCGTTATGCGTTATGCGTTATGCGTTATGCGTTATGCGTAATGCGTTATGCGTTATGCGTTATACGTTATGCGTTATGCGTTATACGTTAGGCTTTATGCGTTATGCGTGATCCGTTATGCGTTAGGCGTTATGCGTTATGCGTTATGCATTTTGCGTTATGCGCCATGCGTTATGCGTTATGAGTTATGCGTTATGCGTTATGCGTTATGCGTTATGCGTTATGCGTTATGCGTTATACGTTATGCGTTATGCGGTATGCGTTATGCGTTATGCGTTATGCGTTATGCGTTATGCGTTATGCGTTATGCGTTATACGTTATGCGTTTTGCGTTATGCGTTACGCGTTATGCGTGATCCATTATGCGTTATGCGTTATGCGTTATGCGTTATGCATTTTGCTTTATGCGCCATGCGTTATGCGTTATGAGTTATGCGTTATGCGTTATGCGTTATGCGTTATGCGTTATACGTTATGCGTTATGCGTCATGCGTTATGCGTTATGCGTTATGCGTTATGCGTTATGCGTTATGCGTTATGCGTTATGCGTTATGCGTTATGCGTTATGCGTTATGCGTTATGCGTTGTGCGTTATACGTTTGCGTTAGGCGTTATGCTTTATGGGTTATGCGTTATGCATTATGCGTTATGCGTTATGCGTTATGCGTTATGCATATGCGTTATGCGTTATGCGTTATGCGTTATGCGTTATGCGTTATGCGTTATGCGTTATGCGTTATGCGTTATGCGTTATGCGTTATGCGTTATGCGTTATGCGTGATGCGTTATGCTTTTTGCGTTATGCGTTATGAGTTATACGTTATGCGTTAAGCGTTATGCGTTATGCTTTATGCGTTATGCGTGATCCGTTATGCGTTATGCGTTATGCGTTATTCATTTTGCGTTATGCGCCATGCGTTATGCGTTATGCGTTATGCGTTATGCGTTATGCGTTATGCGTAATACGTTTGCGTTATGCGTTATGTGTTATGCGTTATGCTTTATGCGTTATGCGTTATGCGTTATGCGTTATACGTTTGCGTTATGCGTTATGCGTTGTGCGTTATACGTTTGCGTTATGCGTTATGCGTTATGCGTTGTTCGTTATGCGTTATGCGTTGGGCGTAATACGTTTGCGTTATGCGTTATGCGTTGTGCGTTATACGTTTGCGTTATGCGTTATGCGTTATGCTTTATGCTTTATGCGTTATGCGTTATGCGTTATACGGTATGAGTTATGCGTTATTCGTTATGCGTTATGCGTTATGCGTTATGCGTTATGCGTTATGCGTTATGCGTTATGCGTTATGCGTTAACGTTATGCGTTATGCCTTTTGCGTTATGCTTTATGCGTTATGCGTTATGCGTTATGCGTTATGCGTTATGCGTTATACGTTATGCGTTATGCGTTATACGTTATGCGTTATGCGTTAGGCGTTATGCGTTATGCGTTATGCATTATGCGTTATGCGTTATGCGTTATGCGTTATGCGTTATGCGTTATGCGTTATGCGTTATGCGTTATGCGTTATGCGTTATGCGTTATACGTTATGCGTTATGCGTTAGGCGTTATGCGTTATGCGTTATGCATTATGCGTTATGCGTTATGCGTTATGCGTTATGCATATGCGTTATGCGTTAACGTTATGCGTTATGCGTTATGCGTTATGCGTTATGCGTTATGCGTTATGCGTTATGCATATGCGTTATGCGTTATGCGTTATGCGTTATGCGTTGTGCGTTATACGTTTGCGTTAGGCGTTATGCTTTATGGGTTATGCGTTATGCATTATGCGTTATGCGTTATGCGTTATGCATATGCGTTATGCGTTATGCGTTATGCGTGATGCGTTATGCTTTTTGCGTTATGCGTTATGAGTTATACGTTATGCGTTAAGCGTTATGCGTTATGCTTTATGCGTTATGCGTTATGCGTTATGCGTTATGCGTTATGCGTTATGCGTTATGCGTTATGCGTTATGCGTTATGCGTTATGCGTTATGCGTGATGCGTTATGCTTTTTGCGTTATGCGTTATGAGTTATACGTTATGCGTTAAGCGTTATGCGTTATGCTTTATGCGTTATGCGTGATCAGTATGCGTTATGCGTTATGCGTTATGCGATATGCTATATGCGTTATGCGTTATGCGTTATGCGTTATGCGTTATGCGTTGTGCGTTATACGTTTGCGTTATGCGTTATGCGTTATCCGTTATGCGTTATGCGTTATGCGTTATGCGTTATGCGTTATGCGTTATGCGTTATGCGTGATGCGTTATGCGTTATGCGTTATGCGTTATGAGTTATACGTTATGCGTTAAGCGTTATGCGTTATGCTTTATGCGTTATGCGTTATGCGTTATGCGTTATGCGTTATGCGTTATGCGTTATGCGTTATGCGTTATGCGTTATGCGTTATGCGTTATGCGTGATGCGTTATGCTTTTTGCGTTATGCGTTATGAGTTATACGTTATGCGTTAAGCGTTATGCGTTATGCTTTATGCGTTATGCGTGATCAGTATGCGTTATGCGTTATGCGTTATGCGATATGCTATATGCGTTATGCGTTATGCGTTATGCGTTATGCGTTATGCGTTGTGCGTTATACGTTTGCGTTATGCGTTATGCGTTATCCGTTATGCGTTATGCGTTATGCGTTATGCGTTATGCGTTATGCGTTATGCGTTATGCGTTATGCGTTATGCGTTATGCGTTATGCGTTATGCGTTATGCGTTATGCGTTATGCGTTATGCGTTATGCGTTATGCGTTGTGCGTTATACGTTTGCGTTAGGCGTTATGCTTTATGGGTTATGCGTTATGCATTATGCGTTATGCGTTATGCGTTATGCGTTATGCATATGCGTTATGCGTTATGCGTTATGCGTGATGCGTTATGCTTTTTGCGTTATGCGTTATGAGTTATACGTTATGCGTTAAGCGTTATGCGTTATGCTTTATGCGTTATGCGTTTTGCGTTATGCGTTATGCGTTATGCGTTATGCGTTATGCGTTATGCGTTATGCGTTATGCGTGATGCGTTATGCTTTTTGCGTTATGCGTTATGAGTTATACGTTATGCGTTAAGCGTTATGCGTTATGCTTTATGCGTTATGCGTGATCAGTATGCGTTATGCGTTATGCGTTATGCGATATGCTATATGCGTTATGCGTTATGCGTTATGCGTTATGCGTTATGCGTTGTGCGTTATACGTTTGCGTTATGCGTTATGCGTTATCCGTTATGCGTTATGCGTTATGCGTTATGCGTTATGCGTTATGCGTTATGCGTTATGCGTTATGCGTTATGCGTTATATGTTATGCGTTATGCGTTATGCGTTATGCGTTATGCGTTATGCGTTATGCGTTATGCGTTATGCGTTATGCGTAATGCGTTATGCGTTATGCGTTATACGTTATGCGTTATGCGTTATACGTTAGGCTTTATGCGTTATGCGTGATCCGTTATGCGTTAGGCGTTATGCGTTATGCGTTATGCATTTTGCGTTATGCGCCATGCGTTATGCGTTATGAGTTATGCGTTATGCGTTATGCGTTATGCGTTATGCGTTATGCGTTATGCGTTATGCGTTATACGTTATGCGTTATGCGGTATGCGTTATGCGTTATGCGTTATGCGTTATGCGTTATGCGTTATGCGTTATGCGTTATACGTTATGCGTTTTGCGTTATGCGTTACGCGTTATGCGTGATCCATTATGCGTTATGCGTTATGCGTTATGCGTTATGCATTTTGCGTTATGCGCCATGCGTTATGCGTTATGAGTTATGCGTTATGCGTTATGCGTTATGCGTTATGCGTTATACGTTATGCGTTATGCGTTATGCGTTATGCGTTATGCGTTATGCGTTATGCGTTATGCGTTATGCGTTATGCGTTATGCGTTATGCGTTATGCGTTATGCGTTATGCGTTATGCGTTATGCGTTATGCGTTATGCGTTATGCGTTATGCGTTGTGCGTTATACGTTTGCGTTAGGCGTTATGCTTTATGGGTTATGCGTTATGCATTATGCGTTATGCGTTATGCGTTATGCGTTATGCATATGCGTTATGCGTTATGCGTTATGCGTTATGCGTTATGCGTTATGCGTTATGCGTTATGCGTTATGCGTTATGCGTTATGCGTTATGCGTTATGCGTTATGCGTGATGCGTTATGCTTTTTGCGTTATGCGTTATGAGTTATACGTTATGCGTTAAGCGTTATGCGTTATGCTTTATGCGTTATGCGTGATCCGTTATGCGTTTGCGTTATGCGTTATTCATTTTGCGTTATGCGCCATGCGTTATGCGTTATGCGTTATGCGTTATGCGTAATACGTTTGCGTTATGCGTTATGTGTTATGCGTTATGCTTTATGCGTTATGCGTTATGCGTTATACGTTATACGTTTGCGTTATGCGTTATGCGTTGTGCGTTATACGTTTGCGTTATGCGTTATGCGTTATGCGTTGTTCGTTATGCGTTATGCGTTGGGCGTAATACGTTTGCGTTATGCGTTGTGCGTTATACGTTTGCGTTATGCGTTATGCGTTATGCTTTATGCTTTATGCGTTATGCGTTATGCGTTATACGGTATGAGTTATGCGTTATTCGTTATGCGTTATGCGTTATGCGTTATGCGTTATGCGTTATGCGTTATGCGTTATGCGTTATGCGTTAACGTTATGCGTTATGCCTTTTGCGTTATGCTTTATGCGTTATGCGTTATGCGTTATGAGTTATACGTTATGCGTTATGCGTTATACGTTATGCGTTATGCGTTATGCGTTATGCTATATGCGTTATGCATTTTGCGTTATGCGTTATGCGTTATGCGTTATGCGTTATGCATTATGCGTTATGCGTTATGCGTTGTGCGTTTGCGTTATGCGTTAGGCGTTATGCGTTATGCTTTATGCGTTATGAGTTATGAGTTATACGGTATGCGTTATGCGTTATGCGTTATGCGTTATGCGTTATGCGTTAAGCGTTATGCGTTATGCGTTATGCGTTATGGGTTATGCGTTATGCGTTATGCGTTATGCGTTATGCGTTATGCGTTATGCGTTATGCGTTATGCGTTATGCGTTATGCGTTATGCGTTATGCGTTATGCGTTATGCGTTATGCGTTATGCGTTATGCGTTATGCGTTATGCGTTATGCGTTATGCGTTATGCGTTATGCGTTATGCGTTATGCGTTATGCGTTATGCGTTATGCGTAATGCGTTATGCGTTATGCGATATGCGTTATGCGTTATGCGTTATGCGTTATGCGTTATGCGTTATGCGTTATGCGTTATGCGTTATGCGTTATGCGTTATGCGTTATGCGTTATGCGTTATGCGTTATGCGTTATGCGTTATGCGTTATGCGTTATGCGTTATGCGTTATGCGTTATGCGTTATGCGTTATGCGTTATGCGTTATGCGTTATGCGTTATGCGTTATGCGTTATGCGTTATGCGTTATGCGTTATGCGTTATGCGTTATGCGTTATGCGTTATGCGTTATGCGTTATGCGTTATGCGTTATGCGTTATGCGTTATGCGTTATGCGTTATGCGTTATGCGTTATGCGTTATGCGTTATGCGTTATGCGTTATGCGTTATGCGTTATGCGTTATGCGTTATGCGTAATGCGTTATGCGTTATGCGATATGCGTTATGCGTTATGCGTTATGCGTTATGCGTTATGCGTTATGCGTTATGCGTTATGCGTTATGCGTTATGCGTTATGCGTTATGCGTTATGCGTTATGCGTTATGCGTTATGCGTTATGCGTTATGCGTTATGCGTTATGCGTTATGCGTTATGCGTTATGCGTTATGCGTTATGCGTTATGCGTTATGCGTTATGCGTTATGCGTTATGCGTTATGCGTTATGCGTTATGCGTTATGCGTTATGCGTTATGCGTTATGCGTTATGCGTTATGCGTTATGCGTTATGCGTTATGCGTTATGCGTTATGCGTTATGCGTTATGCGTTATGCGTTATGCGTTATGCGTTATGCGTTATGCGTTATGCGTTATGCGTTATGCGTGATGCGTTATCCGTTATGCGTTATGCGTTATGAGTTATACGTTATGCGTTAAGCGTTATGCGTTATGCTTTATGCGTTATGCGTGATCCGTTATGCGTTATGCGTTATGCGTTATTCATTTTGCGTTATGCGCCATGCGTTATGCGTTATGCGTTATGCGATATGCGTTATGCGTTATGCGTAATACGTTTGCGTTATGCGTTATGCGTTATGCGTTATGCTTTATGCGTTATGCGTTATGCGTTATGCGTTATACGTTTGCGTTATGCGTTATGCGTTGTGCGTTATACGTTTGCGTTATGCGTTATGCGTTATGCGTTGTTCGTTATGCGTTATGCGTTGGGCGTAATACGTTTGCGTTATGCGTTATGCGTTGTGCGTTATACGTTTGCGTTATGCGTTATGCGTTATGCTTTATGCTTTATGCGTTATGCGTTATGCGTTATACGGTATGAGTTATGCGTTATTCGTTATGCGTTATGCGTTATGCGTTATGCGTTATGCGTTATGCGTTATGCGTTAATGTTATGCGTTATGCCTTTTGCGTTATGCTTTATGCGTTATGCGTTATGCGTTATGAGTTATACGTTATGCGTTATGCGTTATACGTTATGCGTTATGCGTTATGCGTTATGCGTTATGCTATATGCGTTATGCATTTTGCGTTATGCGTTATGCGTTATGCGTTATGCATTATGCGTTATGCGTTATGCGTTGTGCGTTTGCGTTATGCGTTAGGCGTTATGCGTTATGCTTTATGCGTTATGAGTTATGAGTTATACGGTATGCGTTATGCGTTATGCGTTATGCGTTAAGCGTTATGCGTTATGCGTTATGCGTTATGGGTTATGCGTTATGCGTTATGCGTTATGCGTTATGCGTTATGCGTTATGCGTTATGCGTTATGCGTTATGCGTTATGCGTTATGCGTTATGCGTTATGCGTTATGCGTTATGCGTTATGCGTTATGCGTTATGCGTTATGCGTTATGCGTTATGCGTTATGCGTTATGCGTTATGCGTTATGCGTTATGCGTTATGCGTTATGCGTTATGCGTTATGCGTAATGCGTTATGCGTTATGCGATATGCGTTATGCGTTATGCGATATGCGTTATGCGTTATGCGTTATGCGTTATGCGTTATGCGTTATGCGTTATGCGTTATGCGTTATGCGTTATGCGTTATGCGTTATGCGTTATGCGTTATGCGTTATGCGTTATGCGTTATGCGTTATGCGTTATGCGTTATGCGTTATGCGTTATGCGTTATGCGTTATGCGTTATGCGTTATGCGTTATGCGTTTTGCGTTATGCGTTATGCGTTATGCGTTATGCGTTATGCGTTATGCGTTATGCGTTATGCGTTATGCGTTATGCGTTATGCGTTATGCGTTATGCGTTATGCGTTATGCGTTATGCGTTATGCGTTATGCGTTATGCGTTATGCGTTATGCGTTATGCGTTATGCGTTATGCGTTATGCGTTATGCGTTATGCGTTATGCGTTATGCGTTATGCGTTATGCGTTATGCGTTATGCGTTATGCGTTATGCGTTATGCGTTATGCGTTATGCGTTATGCGTTATGCGTTATGCGTTATGCGTTATGCGTTATGCGTTATGCGTTATGCGTTATGCGTTATGCGTTATGCGTTATGCGTTATGCGTTATGCGTTATGCGTTATGCGTTATGCGTTATGCGTTATCCGTTATGCGTTATGCGTTTTGCGTTATGCGTTATGCGTTATGCGTTATGCGTTATGCGTTATGCGTTATGCGTTATGCGATATGCGTTGTGCGTTATACGTTTGCGTTAGGCGTTATGCTTTATGGGTTATGCGTTATGCGTTATGCGTTATGCGTTATGCGTTAACGTTATGCGTTATGCGTTATGCGTTATGCGTTATGCGTTATGCGTTATGCGTTATGCGTTATGCGTTATGCGTAATGCGTTATGCGTTATGCGTTATGCGTTATGCGTTGTGCGTTATACGTTTGCGTTAGGCGTTATGCTTTATGGGTTATGCGTTATGCATTATGCGTTATGCGTTATGCGTTATGCGTTATGCATATGCGTTATGCGTTATGCGTTATGCGTGATGCGTTATGCTTTTTGCGTTATGCGTTATGAGTTATACGTTATGAGTTAAGCGTTATGCGTTATGCTTTATGCGTTATGCGTTATGCGTTATGCGTTATGCGTTATGCGTTATGCGTTATGCGTTATGCGTTATGCGTTATGCGTGATGCGTTATGCTTTTTGCGTTATGCGTTATGAGTTATACGTTATGCGTTAAGCGTTATGCGTTATGCTTTATGCGTTATGCGTGATCAGTATGCGTTATGCGTTATGCGTTATGCGTTATGCGATATGCTATATGCGTTATGCGTTATGCGTTATGCGTTATGCGTTATGCGTTGTGCGTTATACGTTTGCGTTATGCGTTATGCGTTATGCGTTATACGTTATGCGTTATGCGTTATGCGTTATGCGTTATGCGTTATGCGTTATGCGTTATGCGTTATGCGTTATGCGTTATGCGTTATGCGTTATGCGTTATGCGTTATGCGTTATGCGTTATGCGTTATGCGTTATGCGTTATGCGTTATGCGTAATACGTTATGCGTTATGCGTTATACGTTATGCGTTATATGTTATGCGTTATGCGTTATGCGTTATGCGTTATGCGTTATGCGTTATGCGTTATGCGTTATGCGTTATGCGTTATGCGTAATGCGTTATGCGTTATGCGTTATACGTTATGCGTTATGCGTTATACGTTATGCTTTATGCGTTATGCGTGATCCGTTATGCGTTAGGCGTTATGCGTTATGCGTTATGCATTTCGCGTTATGCGCCATGCGTTATGCGTTATGCGTTATGCGTAATACGTTATGCGTTATGCGTTGTGCGTTATACGTTTGCGTTATGCGTTATGCGTTATGCGTTATGCGTTATGCGTAATACGTTATGCGTTATGCGTTATACGTTATGCGTTATATGTTATGCGTTATGCGTTATGCGTTATGCTTTATGCGTTATGCGTGATCAGTATGCGTTATGCGTTATGCGTTATGCGTTATGCGATATGCTATATGCGTTATGCGTTATGCGTTATGCGTTATGCGTTATGCGTTGTGCGTTATACGTTTGCGTTATGCGTTATGCGTTATGCGTTATACGTTATGCGTTATGCGTTATGCGTTATGCGTTATGCGTTATGCGTTATGCGTTATGCGTTATGCGTTATGCGTTGTGCGTTATGCGTTATGCGTTATGCGTTATGCGTTATGCGTTATGCGTAATACGTTATGCGTTATGCGTTATGCGTTATGCGTTATGCGTTATGCGTTATGCGTTATGCGTTATGCGTTATGCGTTATGCGTTATGCGTTATGCGTTATGCGTTATGCGTAATGCGTTATGCGTTATGCGTTATACGTTATGCGTTATGCGTTATACGTTATGCTTTATGCGTTATGCGTGATCCGTTATGCGTTAGGCGTTATGCGTTATGCGTTATGCATTTCGCGTTATGCGCCATGCGTTATGCGTTATGCGTTATGCGGAATACGTTATGCGTTATGCGTTGTGCGTTATGCGTTATGCGTTATGCGTTATGCGTTATGCGTTATGCGTTATGCGTTATGCGTTATGCGTTATGCGTTATGCGTTATGCGTTATGCGTTATGCGTTATGCGTTATACGTTATGCGTTATGCGTTATACGTTATGCTTTATGCGTTATGCGTGATCCGTTATGCGTTAGGCGTTATGCGTTATGCGTTATGCATTTCGCGTTATGCGTTATGCGTTATGCGTTATGCGTTATGCGTTATGCGTTATGCGTTATGCGTTATGCGTTATGCGTTATGCGTTATGCGTTATGCGTTATGCGTTATGCGTTATGCGTTATGCGTTATGCGTTATGCGTTATGCGTTATGCGTTATGCGTTATGCGTTATGCGTTATGCGTTATGCGTTATGCGTTATGCGTTATGCGTTATGCGTTATCCGTTATGCGTTATGCGTTTTGCGTTATGCGTTATGCGTTATGCGTTATGCGTTATGCGTTATGCGTTATGCGTTATGCGATATGCGTTGTGCGTTATACGTTTGCGTTAGGCGTTATGCTTTATGGGTTATGCGTTATGCGTTATGCGTTATGCGTTATGCGTTAACGTTATGCGTTATGCGTTATGCGTTATGCGTTATGCGTTATGCGTTATGCGTTATGCGTTATGCGTTATGCGTAATGCGTTATGCGTTATGCGTTATGCGTTATGCGTTGTGCGTTATACGTTTGCGTTAGGCGTTATGCTTTATGGGTTATGCGTTATGCATTATGCGTTATGCGTTATGCGTTATGCGTTATGCATATGCGTTATGCGTTATGCGTTATGCGTGATGCGTTATGCTTTTTGCGTTATGCGTTATGAGTTATACGTTATGAGTTAAGCGTTATGCGTTATGCTTTATGGGTTATGCGTTATGCGTTATGCGTTATGCGTTATGCGTTATGCGTTATGCGTTATGCGTTATGCGTTATGCGTTATGCGTGATGCGTTATGCTTTTTGCGTTATGCGTTATGAGTTATACGTTATGCGTTAAGCGTTATGCGTTATGCTTTATGCGTTATGCGTGATCAGTATGCGTTATGCGTTATGCGTTATGCGTTATGCGATATGCTATATGCGTTATGCGTTATGCGTTATGCGTTATGCGTTATGCGTTGTGCGTTATACGTTTGCGTTATGCGTTATGCGTTATGCGTTATACGTTATGCGTTATGCGTTATGCGTTATGCGTTATGCGTTATGCGTTATGCGTTATGCGTTATGCGTTATGCGTTATGCGTTATGCGTTATGCGTTATGCGTTATGCGTTATGCGTTATGCGTTATGCGTTATGCGTTATGCGTTATGCGTAATACGTTATGCGTTATGCGTTATACGTTATGCGTTATATGTTATGCGTTATGCGTTATGCGTTATGCGTTATGCGTTATGCGTTATGCGTTATGCGTTATGCGTTATGCGTTATGCGTAATGCGTTATGCGTTATGCGTTATACGTTATGCGTTATGCGTTATACGTTATGCTTTATGCGTTATGCGTGATCCGTTATGCGTTAGGCGTTATGCGTTATGCGTTATGCATTTCGCGTTATGCGCCATGCGTTATGCGTTATGCGTTATGCGTAATACGTTATGCGTTATGCGTTGTGCGTTATACGTTTGCGTTATGCGTTATGCGTTATGCGTTATGCGTTATGCGTAATACGTTATGCGTTATGCGTTATACGTTATGCGTTATATGTTATGCGTTATGCGTTATGCGTTATGCTTTATGCGTTATGCGTGATCAGTATGCGTTATGCGTTATGCGTTATGCGTTATGCGATATGCTATATGCGTTATGCGTTATGCGTTATGCGTTATGCGTTATGCGTTGTGCGTTATACGTTTGCGTTATGCGTTATGCGTTATGCGTTATACGTTATGCGTTATGCGTTATGCGTTATGCGTTATGCGTTATGCGTTATGCGTTATGCGTTATGCGTTATGCGTTGTGCGTTATGCGTTATGCGTTATGCGTTATGCGTTATGCGTTATGCGTAATACGTTATGCGTTATGCGTTATGCGTTATGCGTTATGCGTTATGCGTTATGCGTTATGCGTTATGCGTTATGCGTTATGCGTTATGCGTTATGCGTTATGCGTTATGCGTAATGCGTTATGCGTTATGCGTTATACGTTATGCGTTATGCGTTATACGTTATGCTTTATGCGTTATGCGTGATCCGTTATGCGTTAGGCGTTATGCGTTATGCGTTATGCATTTCGCGTTATGCGCCATGCGTTATGCGTTATGCGTTATGCGGAATACGTTATGCGTTATGCGTTGTGCGTTATGCGTTATACGTTATGCGTTATATGTTATGCGTTATGCGTTATGCGTTATGCGTTATGCGTTATGCGTTATGCGTTATGCGTTATGCGTTATGCGTTATGCGTTATGCGTTATGCGTTATGCGTTATGCGTTATGCGTTATGCGTTATGCGTTATGCGTTATGCGTTATGCGTTATGCGTTATGCGTTATGCGTTATGCGTTATGCGTTATGCGTTATGCGTTATGCGTTATGCGTTATGCGTTATGCGTTATGCGTTATGCGTTATGCGTTATGCGTTATGCGTTATGCGTTATCCGTTATGCGTTATGCGTTGTGCGTTATGCGTTAAGCGTTATGCGTTATGCGTTATGCGTTATGGGTTATGCGTTATGCGTTATGCGTTATGCGTTATGCGTTATGCGTTATGCGTTATGCGTTATGCGTTATGCGTTATGCGTTATGCGTTATGCGTTATGCGTTATGCGTTATGCGTTATGCGTTATGCGTTATGCGTTATGCGTTATGCGTTATGCGTTATGCGTTATGCGTTATGCGTTAAGCGTTATGCGTTATGCTTTATGCGTTATGCGTGATCCGTTATGCGTTATGCGTTATGCGTTATTCATTTTGCGTTATGCGCCATGCGCCATGCGTTATGCGTTATGCGTTATGCGTTATGCGTTATGCGTAATACGTTTGCGTTATGCGTTATGTGTTATGCGTTATGCTTTATGCGTTATGCGTTATGCGTTATGCGTTATACGTTTGCGTTATGCGTTATGCGTTGTGCGTTATACGTTTGCGTTATGCGTTATGCGTTATGCGTTATTCGTTATGCGTTATGCGTTATGCGTTATGCGTTATGCGTTATGCGTTATGCGTTATGCGTTATGCGTTAACGTTATGCGTTATGCCTTTTGCGTTATGCTTTATGCGTTATGCGTTATGCGTTATGAGTTATACGTTATGCGTTATGCGTTATACGTTATGCGTTATGCGTTATGCGTTATGCTATATGCGTTATGCATTTTGCGTTATGCGTTATGCGTTATGCGTTATGCGTTATGCGTTATGCGTTATGCGTTATGCGTTATGCGTTATGCGTTATGCGTTATGCGTTATGCGTTATGCGTTATGCGTTATGCGTTATGCGTTATGCGTGATGCGTTATCCGTTATGCGTTATGCGTTATGAGTTATACGTTATGCGTTAAGCGTTATGCGTTATGCTTTATGCGTTATGCGTGATCCGTTATGCGTTATGCGTTATGCGTTATTCATTTTGCGTTATGCGCCATGCGTTATGCGTTATGCGTTATGCGATATGCGTTATGCGTTATGCGTAATACGTTTGCGTTATGCGTTATGTGTTATGCGTTATGCTTTATGCGTTATGCGTTATGCGTTATGCGTTATACGTTTGCGTTATGCGTTATGCGTTGTGCGTTATACGTTTGCGTTATGCGTTATGCGTTATGCGTTGTTCGTTATGCGTTATGCGTTGGGCGTAATACGTTTGCGTTATGCGTTATGCGTTGTGCGTTATACGTTTGCGTTATGCGTTATGCGTTATGCTTTATGCTTTATGCGTTATGCGTTATGCGTTATACGGTATGAGTTATGCGTTATTCGTTATGCGTTATGCGTTATGCGTTATGCGTTATGCGTTATGCGTTATGCGTTAATGTTATGCGTTATGCCTTTTGCGTTATGCTTTATGCGTTATGCGTTATGCGTTATGAGTTATACGTTATGCGTTATGCGTTATACGTTATGCGTTATGCGTTATGCGTTATGCGTTATGCTATATGCGTTATGCATTTTGCGTTATGCGTTATGCGTTATGCGTTATGCGTTATGCGTTATGCATTATGCGTTATGCGTTATGCGTTGTGCGTTTGCGTTATGCGTTAGGCGTTATGCGTTATGCTTTATGCGTTATGAGTTATGAGTTATACGGTATGCGTTATGCGTTATGCGTTATGCGTTAAGCGTTATGCGTTATGCGTTATGCGTTATGGGTTATGCGTTATGCGTTATGCGTTATGCGTTATGCGTTATGCGTTATGCGTTATGCGTTATGCGTTATGCGTTATGCGTTATGCGTTATGCGTTATGCGTTATGCGTTATGCGTTATGCGTTATGCGTTATGCGTTATGCGTTATGCGTTATGCGTTATGCGTTATGCGTTATGCGTTATGCGTTATGCGTTATGCGTTATGCGTTATGCGTTATGCGTTATGCGTAATGCGTTATGCGTTATGCGATATGCGTTATGCGTTATGCGTTATGCGTTATGCGTTATGCGTTATGCGTTATGCGTTATGCGTTATGCGTTATGCGTTATGCGTTATGCGTTATGCGTTATGCGTTATGCGTTATGCGTTATGCGTTATGCGTTATGCGTTATGCGTTATGCGTTATGCGTTATGCGTTATGCGTTATGCGTTATGCGTTATGCGTTTTGCGTTATGCGTTATGCGTTATGCGTTATGCGTTATGCGTTATGCGTTATGCGTTATGCGTTATGCGTTATGCGTTATGCGTTATGCGTTATGCGTTATGCGTTATGCGTTATGCGTTATGCGTTATGCGTTATGCGTTATGCGTTATGCGTTATGCGTTATGCGTTATGCGTTATGCGTTATGCGTTATGCGTTATGCGTTATGCGTTATGCGTTATGCGTTATGCGTTATGCGTTATGCGTTATGCGTTATGCGTTATGCGTTATGCGTTATGCGTTATGCGTTATGCGTTATGCGTTATGCGTTATGCGTTATGCGTTATGCGTTATGCGTTATGCGTTATGCGTTATGCGTTATGCGTTATGCGTTATGCGTTATGCGTTATCCGTTATGCGTTATGCGTTTTGCGTTATGCGTTATGCGTTATGCGTTATGCGTTATGCGTTATGCGTTATGCGTTATGCGTTATGCGTTGTGCGTTATACGTTTGCGTTAGGCGTTATGCTTTATGGGTTATGCGTTATGCGTTATGCGTTATGCGTTATGCGTTAACGTTATGCGTTATGCGTTATGCGTTATGCGTTATGCGTTATGCGTTATGCGTTATGCGTTATGCGTTATGCGTAATGCGTTATGCGTTATGCGTTATGCGTTATGCGTTGTGCGTTATACGTTTGCGTTAGGCGTTATGCTTTATGGGTTATGCGTTATGCATTATGCGTTATGCGTTATGCGTTATGCGTTATGCATATGCGTTATGCGTTATGCGTTATGCGTGATGCGTTATGCTTTTTGCGTTATGCGTTATGAGTTATACGTTATGAGTTAAGCGTTATGCGTTATGCTTTATGCGTTATGCGTTATGCGTTATGCGTTATGCGTTATGCGTTATGCGTTATGCGTTATGCGTTATGCGTTATGCGTGATGCGTTATGCTTTTTGCGTTATGCGTTATGAGTTATACGTTATGCGTTAAGCGTTATGCGTTATGCTTTATGCGTTATGCGTGATCAGTATGCGTTATGCGTTATGCGTTATGCGTTATGCGATATGCTATATGCGTTATGCGTTATGCGTTATGCGTTATGCGTTATGCGTTGTGCGTTATACGTTTGCGTTATGCGTTATGCGTTATGCGTTATACGTTATGCGTTATGCGTTATGCGTTATGCGTTATGCGTTATGCGTTATGCGTTATGCGTTATGCGTTATGCGTTATGCGTTATGCGTTATGCGTTATGCGTTATGCGTTATGCGTTATGCGTTATGCGTTATGCGTTATGCGTAATACGTTATGCGTTATGCGTTATACGTTATGCGTTATATGTTATGCGTTATGCGTTATGCGTTATGCGTTATGCGTTATGCGTTATGCGTTATGCGTTATGCGTTATGCGTTATGCGTAATGCGTTATGCGTTATGCGTTATACGTTATGCGTTATGCGTTATACGTTATGCTTTATGCGTTATGCGTGATCCGTTATGCGTTAGGCGTTATGCGTTATGCGTTATGCATTTCGCGTTATGCGCCATGCGTTATGCGTTATGCGTTATGCGTAATACGTTATGCGTTATGCGTTGTGCGTTATACGTTTGCGTTATGCGTTATGCGTTATGCGTTATGCGTTATGCGTAATACGTTATGCGTTATGCGTTATACGTTATGCGTTATATGTTATGCGTTATGCGTTATGCGTTATGCTTTATGCGTTATGCGTGATCAGTATGCGTTATGCGTTATGCGTTATGCGTTATGCGATATGCTATATGCGTTATGCGTTATGCGTTATGCGTTATGCGTTATGCGTTATGCGTTGTGCGTTATACGTTTGCGTTATGCGTTATGCGTTATGCGTTATACGTTATGCGTTATGCGTTATGCGTTATGCGTTATGCGTTATGCGTTATGCGTTATGCGTTATGCGTTATGCGTTGTGCGTTATGCGTTATGCGTTATGCGTTATGCGTTATGCGTTATGCGTAATACGTTATGCGTTATGCGTTATGCGTTATGCGTTATGCGTTATGCGTTATGCGTTATGCGTTATGCGTTATGCGTTATGCGTTATGCGTTATGCGTTATGCGTTATGCGTAATGCGTTATGCGTTATGCGTTATACGTTATGCGTTATGCGTTATACGTTATGCTTTATGCGTTATGCGTGATCCGTTATGCGTTAGGCGTTATGCGTTATGCGTTATGCATTTCGCGTTATGCGCCATGCGTTATGCGTTATGCGTTATGCGTTATGCGTTATGCGTTATGCATTGTGCGTTATACGTTATGCGTTATATGTTATGCGTTATGCGTTATGCGTTATGCGTTATGCGTTATGCGTTATGCGTTATGCGTTATGCGTTATGCGTTATGCGTTATGCGTTATGCGTTATGCGTTATGCGTTATGCGTTATGCGTTATGCGTTATGCGTTATGCGTTATGCGTTATGCGTTATGCGTTATGCGTTATGCGTTATGCGTTATGCGTTATGCGTTATGCGTTATGCGTTATGCGTTATGCGTTATGCGTTATGCGTTATGCGTTATGCGTTATGCGTTATGCGTTATCCGTTATGCGTTATGCGTTGTGCGTTATGCGTTAAGCGTTATGCGTTATGCGTTATGCGTTATGGGTTATGCGTTATGCGTTATGCGTTATGCGTTATGCGTTATGCGTTATGCGTTATGCGTTATGCGTTATGCATTTCGCGTTATGCGCCATGCGTTATGCGTTATGCGTTATGCGTAATACGTTATGCGTTATGCGTTGTGCGTTATACGTTTGCGTTATGCGTTATGCGTTATGCGTTATGCGTTATGCGTAATACGTTATGCGTTATGCGTTATACGTTATGCGTTATATGTTATGCGTTATGCGTTATGCGTTATGCTTTATGCGTTATGCGTGATCAGTATGCGTTATGCGTTATGCGTTATGCGTTATGCGATATGCTATATGCGTTATGCGTTATGCGTTATGCGTTATGCGTTATGCGTTATGCGTTGTGCGTTATACGTTTGCGTTATGCGTTATGCGTTATGCGTTATACGTTATGCGTTATGCGTTATGCGTTATGCGTTATGCGTTATGCGTTATGCGTTATGCGTTATGCGTTATGCGTTGTGCGTTATGCGTTATGCGTTATGCGTTATGCGTTATGCGTTATGCGTAATACGTTATGCGTTATGCGTTATGCGTTATGCGTTATGCGTTATGCGTTATGCGTTATGCGTTATGCGTTATGCGTTATGCGTTATGCGTTATGCGTTATGCGTTATGCGTAATGCGTTATGCGTTATGCGTTATACGTTATGCGTTATGCGTTATACGTTATGCTTTATGCGTTATGCGTGATCCGTTATGCGTTAGGCGTTATGCGTTATGCGTTATGCATTTCGCGTTATGCGCCATGCGTTATGCGTTATGCGTTATGCGTAATACGTTATGCGTTATGCGTTGTGCGTTATGCGTTATACGTTATGCGTTATATGTTATGCGTTATGCGTTATGCGTTATGCGTTATGCGTTATGCGTTATGCGTTATGCGTTATGCGTTATGCGTTATGCGTTATGCGTTATGCGTTATGCGTTATGCGTTATGCGTTATGCGTTATGCGTTATGCGTTATGCGTTATGCGTTATGCGTTATGCGTTATGCGTTATGCGTTATGCGTTATGCGTTATGCGTTATGCGTTATGCGTTATGCGTTATGCGTTATGCGTTATGCGTTATGCGTTATGCGTTATGCGTTATCCGTTATGCGTTATGCGTTGTGCGTTATGCGTTAAGCGTTATGCGTTATGCGTTATGCGTTATGGGTTATGCGTTATGCGTTATGCGTTATGCGTTATGCGTTATGCGTTATGCGTTATGCGTTATGCGTTATGCGTTATGCGTTATGCGTTATGCGTTATGCGTTATGCGTTATGCGTTATGCGTTATGCGTTATGCGTTATGCGTTATGCGTTATGCGTTATGCGTTATGCGTTATGCGTTAAGCGTTATGCGTTATGCTTTATGCGTTATGCGTGATCCGTTATGCGTTATGCGTTATGCGTTATTCATTTTGCGTTATGCGCCATGCGCCATGCGTTATGCGTTATGCGTTATGCGTTATGCGTTATGCGTAATACGTTTGCGTTATGCGTTATGTGTTATGCGTTATGCTTTATGCGTTATGCGTTATGCGTTATGCGTTATACGTTTGCGTTATGCGTTATGCGTTGTGCGTTATACGTTTGCGTTATGCGTTATGCGTTATGCGTTGTTCGTTATGCGTTATGCGTTGGGCGTAATACGTTTGCGTTATGCGTTATGCGTTGTGCGTTATACGTTTGCGTTATGCGTTATGCGTTATGCTTTATGCTTTATGCGTTATGCGTTATGCGTTATACGGTATGAGTTATGCGTTATTCGTTATGCGTTATGCGTTATGCGTTATGCGTTATGCGTTATGCGTTATGCGTTATGCGTTATACGTTTGCGTTATGCGTTATGCGTTGTGCGTTATACGTTTGCGTTATGCGTTATGCGTTATGCGTTATGCGTTATGCGTTATGCGTTATGCGTTATGCGTTATGCGTTATGCGTTATGCGTTATGCGTTATGCGTAATACGTTTGCGTTATGCGTTATGTGTTATGCGTTATGCTTTATGCGTTATGCGTTATGCGTTATGCATTATGCGTTATGCGTTATGCGTTGTGCGTTTGCGTTATGCGTTAGGCGTTATGCGTTATGCTTTATGCGTTATGAGTTATGAGTTATACGGTATGCGTTATGCGTTATGCGTTATGCGTTATGCGTTATGCGTTAAGCGTTATGCGTTATGCGTTATGCGTTATGGGTTATGCGTTATGCGTTATGCGTTATGCGTTATGCGTTATGCGTTATGCGTTATGCGTTATGCGTTATGCGTTATGCGTTATGCGTTATGCGTTATGCGTTATGCGTTATGCGTTATGCGTTATGCGTTATGCGTTATGCGTTATGCGTTATGCGTTATGCGTTATGCGTTATGCGTTATGCGTTATGCGTTATGCGTTATGCGTTATGCGTTATGCGTTATGCGTTATGCGTTATGCGTTATGCGTTATGCGTAATGCGTTATGCGTTATGCGTTATGCGATATGCGTTATGCGTTATGCGTTATGCGTTATGCGTTATGCGTTATGCGTTATGCGTTATGCGTTATGCGTTATGCGTTATGCGTTATGCGTTATGCGTTTTGCGTTATGCGTTATGCGTTATGCGTTATGCGTTATGCGTTATGCGTTATGCGTTATGCGTTATGCGTTATGCGTTATGCGTTATGCGTTATGCGTTATGCGTTATGCGTTATGCGTTATGCGTTATGCGTTATGCGTTATGCGTTATGCGTTATGCGTTATGCGTTATGCGTTATGCGTTATGCGTTATGCGTTATGTGTTATGCGTTATGCTTTATGCGTTATGCGTTATCCGTTATGCGTTATGCGTTTTGCGTTATGCGTTATGCGTTATGCGTTATGCGTTATGCGTTATGCGTTATGCGTTATGCGTTATGCGATATGCGTTGTGCGTTATACGTTTGCGTTAGGCGTTATGCTTTATGGGTTATGCGTTATGCGTTATGCGTTATGCGTTATGCGTTATGCGTTATGCGTTATGCGTTATGCGTTATGCGTTATGCGTTATGCGTTATGCGTTATGCGTTATGCGTTATGCGTTATGCGTTATGCGTTATGCGTTATGCGTTATGCGTTATGCGTTATGCGTTATGCGTTATGCGTTATGCGTTATGCGTTATGCGTTATGCGTTATGCGTTATGCGTTATGCGTTATGCGTTATGCGTTATGCGTTATGCGTTATGCGTTATGCGTAATGCGTTATGCGTTATGCGTTATGCGATATGCGTTATGCGTTATGCGTTATGCGTTATGCGTTATGCGTTATGCGTTATGCGTTATGCGTTATGCGTTATGCGTTATGCGTTATGCGTTTTGCGTTATGCGTTATGCGTTATGCGTTATGCGTTATGCGTTATGCGTTATGCGTTATGCGTTATGCGTTATGCGTTATGCGTTATGCGTTATGCGTTATGCGTTATGCGTTATGCGCTATGCGTTATGCGTTATGCGTTATGCGTTATGCGTTATCCGTTATGCGTTATGCGTTTTGCGTTATGCGTTATGCGTTATGCGTTATGCGTTATGCGTTATGCGTTATGCGATATGCGTTGTGCGTTATACGTTTGCGTTAGGCGTTATGCTTTATGGGTTATGCGTTATGCGTTATGCGTTATGCGTTATGCGTTATGCGTTATGCGTTATGCGTTATGCGTTATGCGTTATGCGTTATGCGTTATGCGTTATGCGTTATGCGTTATGCGTTATGCGTTATGCGTTATGCGTTATGCGTTGTGCGTTATACGTTTGCGTTAGGCGTTATGCTTTATGGGTTATGCGTTATGCATTATGCGTTATGCGTTATGCGTTATGCGTTATGCATATGCGTTATGCGTTATGCGTTATGCGTTATGCGTTATGCGTTATGCGTTATGCGTTATGCGTTATGCGTTATGCGTTATGCGTTATGCGTGATGCGTTATGCTTTTTGCGTTATGCGTTATGAGTTATACGTTATGCGTTAAGCGTTATGCGTTATGCTTTATGCGTTATGCGTGATCCGTTATGCGTTATGCGTTATGCGTTATTCATTTTGCGTTATGCGCCATGCGTTATGCGTTATGCGTTATGCGTTATGCGTTATGCGTTATGCGTAATACGTTTGCGTTATGCGTTATGTGTTATGCGTTATGCTTTATGCGTTATGCGTTATGCGTTATGCGTTATACGTTTGCGTTATGCGTTATGCGTTGTGCGTTATACGTTTGCGTTATGCGTTATGCGTTATGCGTTGTTCGTTATGCGTTATGCGTTGGGCGTAATACGTTTGCGTTATGCGTTATGCGTTGTGCGTTATACGTTTGCGTTATGCGTTATGCGTTATGCTTTATGCTTTATGCGTTATGCGTTATGCGTTATACGGTATGAGTTATGCGTTATTCGTTATGCGTTATGCGTTATGCGTTATGCGTTATGCGTTATGCGTTATGCGTTATGCGTTATGCGTTATGCGTTAACGTTATGCGTTATGCCTTTTGCGTTATGCTTTATGCGTTATGCGTTATGCGTTATGAGTTATACGTTATGCGTTATGCGTTATACGTTATGCGTTATGCGTTATGCGTTATGCTATATGCGTTATGCATTTTGCGTTATGCGTTATGCGTTATGCGTTATGCGTTATGCATTATGCGTTATGCGTTATGCGTTTGCGTTATGCGTTAGGCGTTATGCGTTATGCTTTATGCGTTATGAGTTATGAGTTATACGGTATGCGTTATGCGTTATGCGTTATGCGTTAAGCGTTATGCGTTATGCGTTATGCGTTATGGGTTATGCGTTATGCGTTATGCGTTATGCGTTATGCGTTATGCGTTATGCGTTATGCGTTATGCGTTATGCGTTATGCGTTATGCGTTATGCGTTATGCGTTATGCGTTATGCGTTATGCGTTATGCGTTATGCGTTATGCGTTATGCGTTATGCGTTATGCGTTATGCGTAATGCGTTATGCGTTATGCGATATGCGTTATGCGTTATGCGTTATGCGTTATGAGTTATGCGTTATGCGTTATGCGTTATGCGTTATGCGTTATGCGTTATGCGTTATGCGTTATGCGTTATGCGTTATGCGTTATGCGTTATGCGTTATGCGTTATGCGTTATGCGTTATGCGTTATGCGTTATGCGTTATGCGTTATGCGTTATGCGTTATGCGTTATGCGTTATGCGTTATGCGTTATGCGTTATGCGTTATGCGTTATGCGTTATGCGTTATGCGTTATGCGTTATGCGTTATGCGTTATGCGTTATGCGTTATGCGTTATGCGTTATGCGTTATGCGTTATGCGTTATGCGTTATGCGTTATGCGTTATGCGTTATGCGTTATGCGTTATGCGTTATGCGTTATGCGTTATGCGTTATGCGTTATGCGTTATGCGTTATGCGTTATGCGTTATGCGTTATGCGTTATGCGTTATGCGTTATGCGTTATCCGTTATGCGTTATGCGTTTTGCGTTATGCGTTATGCGTTATGCGTTATGCGTTATGCGTTATGCGTTATGCGTTATGCGTTATGCGATATGCGTTGTGCGTTATACGTTTGCGTTAGGCGTTATGCTTTATGGGTTATGCGTTATGCGTTATGCGTTATGCGTTATGCGTTATGCGTTAACGTTATGCGTTATGCGTTATGCGTTATGCGTTATGCGTTATGCGTTATGCGTTATGCGTTATGCGTAATGCGTTATGCGTTATGCGTTATGCGTTATGCGTTATGCGTTGTGCGTTATACGTTTGCGTTAGGCGTTATGCTTTATGGGTTATGCGTTATGCATTATGCGTTATGCGTTATGCGTTATGCGTTATGCATATGCGTTATGCGTTATGCGTTATGCGTTATGCGTTATGCGTTATGCGTTATGCGTTATGCGTTATGCGTTATGCGTTATGCGTTATGCGTTATGCGTTATGCGTTATGCGTTATGCGTTATGCGTTATGCGTTATGCGTTATGCGTTATGCGTTATGCGTTATGCGTTATGCGTTATGCGTTATGCGTTATGCGTTATGCGTTATGCGTTATGCGTTATGCGTTATGCGTTATGCGTTATGCGTTATGCGTTATGCGTTATGCGTTATCCGTTATGCGTTATGCGTTTTGCGTTATGCGTTATGCGTTATGCGTTATGCGTTATGCGTTATGCGTTATGCGTTATGCGATATGCGTTGTGCGTTATACGTTTGCGTTAGGCGTTATGCTTTATGGGTTATGCGTTATGCGTTATGCGTTATGCGTTATGCGTTAACGTTATGCGTTATGCGTTATGCGTTATGCGTTATGCGTTATGCGTTATGCGTTATGCGTTATGCGTTATGCGTTATGCGTAATGCGTTATGCGTTATGCGTTATGCGTTATGCGTTATGCGTTGTGCGTTATACGTTTGCGTTAGGCGTTATGCTTTATGGGTTATGCGTTATGCATTATGCGTTATGCGTTATGCGTTATGCGTTATGCATATGCGTTATGCGTTATGCGTTATGCGTGATGCGTTATGCTTTTTGCGTTATGCGTTATGAGTTATACGTTATGAGTTAAGCGTTATGCGTTATGCTTTATGCGTTATGCGTTATGCGTTATGCGTTATGCGTTATGCGTTATGCGTTATGCGTTATGCGTTATGCGTTATGCGTTATGCGTGATGCGTTATGCTTTTTGCGTTATGCGTTATGAGTTATACGTTATGCGTTAAGCGTTATGCGTTATGCTTTATGCGTTATGCGTGATCAGTATGCGTTATGCGTTATGCGTTATGCGTTATGCGTTATGCTATATGCGTTATGCGTTATGCGTTATGCGTTATGCGTTATGCGTTGTGCGTTATACGTTTGCGTTATGCGTTATGCGTTATGCGTTATACGTTATGCGTTATGCGTTATGCGTTATGCGTTATGCGTTATGCGTTATGCGTTATGCGTTATGCGTTATGCGTTATGCGTTATGCGTTATGCGTTATGCGTTATGCGTTATGCGTTATGCGTTATGCGTAATACGTTATGCGTTATGCGTTATACGTTATGCGTTATATGTTATGCGTTATGCGTTATGCGTTATGCGTTATGCGTTATGCGTTATGCGTTATGCGTTATGCGTTATGCGTTATGCGTTATGCGTAATGCGTTATGCGTTATGCGTTATACGTTATGCGTTATGCGTTATACGTTATGCTTTATGCGTTATGCGTGATCCGTTATGCGTTAGGCGTTATGCGTTATGCGTTATGCATTTCGCGTTATGCGCCATGCGTTATGCGTTATGAGTTATGCGTTATGCGTTATGCGTTATGCGTTATGCGTTATGCGTTATACGTTATGCGTTATGCGGTATGCGTTATGCGTTATGCGTTATGCGTTATGCGTTATACGTTATGCGTTTTGCGTTATGCGTTACGCGTTATGCGTGATCCATTATGCGTTATGCGTTATGCGTTATGCGTTATGCATTTTGCGTTATGCGCCATGCGTTATGCGTTATGAGTTATGCGTTATGCGTTATGAGTTATGCGTTATGCGTTATGCGTTATACGTTATGCGTTATGCGTTATGCGTTATGCGTTATGCGTTATGCGTTATGCGTTATGCGTTATGCGTTATGCGTTATGCGTTATGCGTTATGCGTTATGCGTTATGCGTTATGCGTTATGCGTTGTGCGTTATACGTTTGCGTTAGGCGTTATGCTTTATGGGTTATGCGTTATGCGTTATGCGTTATGCGTTATGCATATGCGTTATGCGTTATGCGTTATGCGTTATGCGTTATGCGTTATGCGTTATGTGTTATGCGTTATGCGTTATGCGTTATGCGTTATGCGTTATGCGTTATGCGTGATGCGTTATGCTTTTTGCGTTATGCGTTATGAGTTATACGTTATGCGTTAAGCGTTATGCGTTATGCTTTATGCGTTATGCGTGATCCGTTATGCGTTATGCGTTTTGCGTTATTCATTTTGCGTTATGCGCCATGCGTTATGCGTTATGCGTTATGCGTTATGCGTTATGCGTTATGCGTTATGCGTTATGCGATATGCTATATGCGTTATGCGTTATGCGTTATGCGTTGTGCGTTATACGTTTGCGTCATGCGTTATGCGTTGTCCGTTATGCGTTATGCTTTATGCGTTATGCGTTATGCGTTATGCGTTATGCGTTATGCGTTATGCGTTATGCATTTTGCGTTATGCGTTATGCGTTATGCGTTATGCGTAATACGTTTTGCGTTATGCGTTATGTGTTATGCGTTATGCTTTATGCGTTATGCGTTATGCGTTATGCGTTATACGTTTGCGTTATGCGTTATGCGTTGTGCGTTATGCGTTATGCGTTATGCGATATGCGTTGTGCGTTATACGTTTGCGTTAGGCGTTATGCTTTATGGGTTATGCGTTATGCGTTATGCGTTATGCGTTATGCGTTATGCGTTATGCGTAATACGTTTGCGTTATGCGTTATGTGTTATGCGTTATGCTTTATGCGTTATGCGTTATGCGTTATGCGTTATACGTTTGCGTTATGCGTTATGCGTTGTGCGTTATACGTTTGCGTTATGCGTTATGCGTTATGCGTTATGCGTTATGCGTTATGCGTTATGCGTTATGCGTTATGCGTTATGCTTTATGCGTTATGCGTTATGCGTTATGCGTTATGCGTTATGCGTTATGCGTTATGCGTTATGCGTTATGCGTTATGCGTTATGCGTTATGCGTTATGCGTTATGCGTTATGCGTTATGCGTTATGCGTTATGCGTTATGCGTTATGCGTTATGCGTTATGCGTTATGCGTTATGCGTTATGCGTTATGCGTTATGCGTTATGCGTTATGCGTTATGCGTTATGCGTTATGCGTTATGCGTTATGCGTTATGCGTTATGCGTTATGCGTTATGCGTTATCCGTTATGCGTTATGCGTTTTGCGTTATGCGTTATGCGTTATGCGTTATGCGTTATGCGTTATGCGATATGCGTTGTGCGTTATACGTTTGCGTTAGGCGTTATGCTTTATGGGTTATGCGTTATGCGTTATGCGTTATGCGTTATGCGTTATGCGTTAACGTTATGCGTTATGCGTTATGCGTTATGCGTTATGCGTTATGCGTTATGCGTTATGCGTTATGCGTAATGCGTTATGCGTTATGCGTTATGCGTTATGCGTTATGCGTTGTGCGTTATACGTTTGCGTTAGGCGTTATGCTTTATGGGTTATGCGTTATGCATTATGCGTTATGCGTTATGCGTTATGCGTTATGCATATGCGTTATGCGTTATGCGTTATGCGTGATGCGTTATGCTTTTTGCGTTATGCGTTATGAGTTATACGTTATGAGTTAAGCGTTATGCGTTATGCTTTATGCGTTATGCGTTATGCGTTATGCGTTATGCGTTATGCGTTATGCGTTATGCGTTATGCGTTATGCGTTATGCGTTATGCGTTATGCGTTATGCGTTATGCGTTATGCGTTATGCGTTATGCGTTATGCGTTATGCGTTATGCGTTATGCGTTATGCGTTATGCGTTATGCGTTATGCGTTATGCGTTATGCGTTATGCGTTATGCGTTATGCGTTATGCGTTATGCGTTATGCGTTATGCGTTATGCGTTATGCGTTATGCGTTATGCGTTATGCGTTATGCGTTATGCGTTATGCGTTATGCGTTATGCGTTATGCGTTATGCGTTATGCGTTATGCGTTATGCGTTATGCGTTATGCGTTATGCGTTATGCGTTATGCGTTATGCGTTATGCGTTATCCGTTATGCGTTATGCGTTTTGCGTTATGCGTTATGCGTTATGCGTTATGCGTTATGCGTTATGCGTTATGCGTTATGCGATATGCGTTGTGCGTTATACGTTTGCGTTAGGCGTTATGCTTTATGGGTTATGCGTTATGCGTTATGCGTTATGCGTTATGCGTTATGCGTTAACGTTATGCGTTATGCGTTATGCGTTATGCGTTATGCGTTATGCGTTATGCGTTATGCGTTATGCGTTATGCGTTATGCGTAATGCGTTATGCGTTATGCGTTATGCGTTATGCGTTATGCGTTGTGCGTTATACGTTTGCGTTAGGCGTTATGCTTTATGGGTTATGCGTTATGCATTATGCGTTATGCGTTATGCGTTATGCGTTATGCATATGCGTTATGCGTTATGCGTTATGCGTGATGCGTTATGCTTTTTGCGTTATGCGTTATGAGTTATACGTTATGAGTTAAGCGTTATGCGTTATGCTTTATGCGTTATGCGTTATGCGTTATGCGTTATGCGTTATGCGTTATGCGTTATGCGTTATGCGTTATGCGTTATGCGTTATGCGTTATGCGTGATGCGTTATGCTTTTTGCGTTATGCGTTATGAGTTATACGTTATGCGTTAAGCGTTATGCGTTATGCTTTATGCGTTATGCGTGATCAGTATGCGTTATGCGTTATGCGTTATGCGTTATGCGATATGCTATATGCGTTATGCGTTATGCGTTATGCGTTATGCGTTATGCGTTGTGCGTTATACGTTTGCGTTATGCGTTATGCGTTATGCGTTATACGTTATGCGTTATGCGTTATGCGTTATGCGTTATGCGTTATGCGTTATGCGTTATGCGTTATGCGTTATGCGTTATGCGTTATGCGTTATGCGTTATGCGTTATGCGTTATGCGTAATACGTTATGCGTTATGCGTTATACGTTATGCGTTATATGTTATGCGTTATGCGTTATGCGTTATGCGTTATGCGTTATGCGTTATGCGTTATGCGTTATGCGTTATGCGTTATGCGTTATGCGTAATGCGTTATGCGTTATGCGTTATACGTTATGCGTTATGCGTTATACGTTATGCTTTATGCGTTATGCGTGATCCGTTATGCGTTAGGCGTTATGCGTTATGCGTTATGCATTTCGCGTTATGCGCCATGCGTTATGCGTTATGAGTTATGCGTTATGCGTTATGCGTTATGCGTTATGCGTTATGCGTTATACGTTATGCGTTATGCGGTATGCGTTATGCGTTATGCGTTATGCGTTATGCGTTATGCGTTATACGTTATGCGTTTTGCGTTATGCGTTACGCGTTATGCGTGATCCATTATGCGTTATGCGTTATGCGTTATGCGTTATGCATTTTGCGTTATGCGCCATGCGTTATGCGTTATGAGTTATGCGTTATGCGTTATGAGTTATGCGTTATGCGTTATGCGTTATACGTTATGCGTTATGCGTTATGCGTTATGCGTTATGCGTTATGCGTTATGCGTTATGCGTTATGCGTTATGCGTTATGCGTTATGCGTTATGCGTTATGCGTTATGCGTTATGCGTTGTGCGTTATACGTTTGCGTTAGGCGTTATGCTTTATGGGTTATGCGTTATGCGTTATGCGTTATGCGTTATGCATATGCGTTATGCGTTATGCGTTATGCGTTATGCGTTATGCGTTATGCGTTATGTGTTATGCGTTATGCGTTATGCGTTATGCGTTATGCGTTATGCGTTATGCGTGATGCGTTATGCTTTTTGCGTTATGCGTTATGAGTTATACGTTATGCGTTAAGCGTTATGCGTTATGCTTTATGCGTTATGCGTGATCCGTTATGCGTTATGCGTTTTGCGTTATTCATTTTGCGTTATGCGCCATGCGTTATGCGTTATGCGTTATGCGTTATGCGTTATGCGTTATGCGTTATGCGTTATGCGATATGCTATATGCGTTATGCGTTATGCGTTATGCGTTGTGCGTTATACGTTTGCGTCATGCGTTATGCGTTGTCCGTTATGCGTTATGCTTTATGCGTTATGCGTTATGCGTTATGCGTTATGCGTTATGCGTTATGCGTTATGCATTTTGCGTTATGCGTTATGCGTTATGCGTTATGCGTAATACGTTTTGCGTTATGCGTTATGTGTTATGCGTTATGCTTTATGCGTTATGCGTTATGCGTTATGCGTTATACGTTTGCGTTATGCGTTATGCGTTGTGCGTTATGCGTTATGCGTTATGCGTTATGCGTTGTGCGTTATACGTTTGCGTTAGGCGTTATGCTTTATGGGTTATGCGTTATGCGTTATGCGTTATGCGTTATGCGTTATGCGTTAACGTTATGCGTTATGCGTTATGCGTTATGCGTTATGCGTTATGCGTTATGCGTTATGCGTTATGCGTTATGCGTAATGCGTTATGCGTTATGCGTTATGCGTTATGCGTTGTGCGTTATACGTTTGCGTTAGGCGTTATGCTTTATGGGTTATGCGTTATGCATTATGCGTTATGCGTTATGCGTTATGCGTTATGCATATGCGTTATGCGTTATGCGTTATGCGTGATGCGTTATGCTTTTTGCGTTATGCGTTATGAGTTATACGTTATGCGTTAAGCGTTATGCGTTATGCTTTATGCGTTATGCGTTATGCTTTATGCGTTATGCGTTATGCGTTATGCGTTATGCGTCATGCGTTATGCGTTATGCGTGATGCGTTATGCTTTTTGCGTTATGCGTTATGAGTTATACGTTATGCGTTAAGCGTTATGCGTTATGCTTTATGCGTTATGCGTGATCAGTATGCGTTATGCGTTATGCGTTATGCGTTATGCGATATGCTATATGCGTTATGCGTTATGCGTTATGCGTTGTGCGATATACGTTTGCGTTATGCGTTATGCGTTATGCGTTATACGTTATGCGTTATGCGTTATGCGTTATGCGTTATGCGTTATGCGTTATGCGTTATCCGTTATGCGTTATGCGTTATGCGTTATGCGTTATGCGTTATGCGTTATGCGTAATACGTTATGCGTTATGCGTTATACGTTATGCGTTATATGTTATGCGTTATGCGTTATGCGTTATGCGTTATGCGTTATGCGTTATGCGTTATGCGTTATGCGTTATGCGTTATGCGTTATGCGTTATGCGTAATGCGTTATGCGTTATGCGTTATACGTTATGCGTTATGCGTTATACGTTATGCTTTATGCGTTATGCGTGATCCGTTATGCGTTAGGCGTTATGCGTTATGCGTTATGCATTTTGCGTTATGCGCCATGCGTTATGCGTTATGAGTTATGCGTTATGCGTTATGCGTTATGCGTTATGCGTTATACGTTATGCGTTATGCGGTATGCGTTATGCGTTATGCGTTATGCGTTATGCGTTATGCGTTATGCGTTATACGTTATGCGTTTTGCGTTATGCGTTACGCGATATGCGTGATCCATTATGCGTTATGCGTTATGCGTTATGCGTTATGCATTTTGCGTTATGCGCCATGCGTTATGCGTTATGCGTTATGCGTTATGCGTTATGCGTTATGCGTTATGCGTTATGCGTTATACGTTATGCGTTATGCGTTATGCGTTATGCGTTATGCGTTATGCGTTATGCGTTATGCGTTATGCGTTATGCGTTATGCGTTATGCGTTATGCGTTATGCGTTATGCGTTATGCGTTATGCGTTATGCGTTATGCGTTATGCGTTGTGCGTTATACGTTTGCGTTAGGCGTTATGCTTTATGGGTTATGCGTTATGCATTATGCGTTATGCGTTATGCGTTATGCGTTATGCGTTATGCGTTATGCGTTATGCGTTATGCGTTATGCGTTATGCGTTATGCGTTATGCGTTATGCGTTATGCGTTGTGCGTTATTCGTTTGCGTTATGCGTTATGCGTTATGCATTTTGCGTTACGCGCCATGCGTTATGCGTTATGAGTTATGCGTTATGCGTTATGCGTTATGCGTTATGCGTTATACGTTATGCGTTATGCGTTATGCGTTATGCGTTATGCGTTATGCGTTATGCGTTATGCGTTATGCGTTATGCGTTATGCGTTATGCGTTATGCGTTATGCGTTATGCGTTATGCGTTATGCGTTATGCGTTATGCGTTATGCGTTATGCGTTATGCGTTATGCGTTGTGCGTTATACGTTTGCGTTAGGCGTTATGCTTTATGGGTTATGCGTTATGCATTATGCGTTATGCGTTATGCGTTATGCGTTATGCGTTATGCGTTATGCGTTATGCGTTATGCGTTATGCGTTATGCGTTATGCGTTATGCGTGATGCGTTATGCTTTTTGCGTTATGCGTTATGCGTTATGCGTTATGCATTTTGCGTTATGCGCCATGCGTTATGCGTTATGAGTTATGCGTTATGCGTTATGAGTTATGCGTTATGCGTTATGCGTTATACGTTATGCGTTATGCGTTATGCGTTATGCGTTATGCGTTATGCGTTATGCGTTATGCGTTATGCGTTATGCGTTATGCGTTATGCGTTATGCGTTATGCGTTATGCGTTATGCGTTGTGCGTTATACGTTTGCGTTAGGCGTTATGCTTTATGGGTTATGCGTTATGCGTTATGCGTTATGCGTTATGCATATGCGTTATGCGTTATGCGTTATGCGTTATGCGTTATGCGTTATGCGTTATGTGTTATGCGTTATGCGTTATGCGTTATGCGTTATGCGTTATGCGTTATGCGTGATGCGTTATGCTTTTTGCGTTATGCGTTATGAGTTATACGTTATGCGTTAAGCGTTATGCGTTATGCTTTATGCGTTATGCGTGATCCGTTATGCGTTATGCGTTTTGCGTTATTCATTTTGCGTTATGCGCCATGCGTTATGCGTTATGCGTTATGCGTTATGCGTTATGCGGTATGCGTTATGCGTTATGCGATATGCTATATGCGTTATGCGTTATGCGTTATGCGTTGTGCGTTATACGTTTGCGTCATGCGTTATGCGTTGTCCGTTATGCGTTATGCTTTATGCGTTATGCGTTATGCGTTATGCGTTATGCGTTATGCGTTATGCGTTATGCATTTTGCGTTATGCGTTATGCGTTATGCGTTATGCGTAATACGTTTTGCGTTATGCGTTATGTGTTATGCGTTATGCTTTATGCGTTATGCGTTATGCGTTATGCGTTATACGTTTGCGTTATGCGTTATGCGTTGTGCGTTATGCGTTATGCGTTATGCGTTATGCGTTGTGCGTTATACGTTTGCGTTAGGCGTTATGCTTTATGGGTTATGCGTTATGCGTTATGCGTTATGCGTTATGCGTTATGCGTTAACGTTATGCGTTATGCGTTATGCGTTATGCGTTATGCGTTATGCGTTATGCGTTATGCGTTATGCGTTATGCGTAATGCGTTATGCGTTATGCGTTATGCGTTATGCGTTGTGCGTTATACGTTTGCGTTAGGCGTTATGCTTTATGGGTTATGCGTTATGCATTATGCGTTATGCGTTATGCGTTATGCGTTATGCATATGCGTTATGCGTTATGCGTTATGCGTGATGCGTTATGCTTTTTGCGTTATGCGTTATGAGTTATACGTTATGCGTTAAGCGTTATGCGTTATGCTTTATGCGTTATGCGTTATGCTTTATGCGTTATGCGTTATGCGTTATGCGTTATGCGTCATGCGTTATGCGTTATGCGTGATGCGTTATGCTTTTTGCGTTATGCGTTATGAGTTATACGTTATGCGTTAAGCGTTATGCGTTATGCTTTATGCGTTATGCGTGATCAGTATGCGTTATGCGTTATGCGTTATGCGTTATGCGATATGCTATATGCGTTATGCGTTATGCGTTATGCGTTGTGCGATATACGTTTGCGTTATGCGTTATGCGTTATGCGTTATACGTTATGCGTTATGCGTTATGCGTTATGCGTTATGCGTTATGCGTTATGCGTTATCCGTTATGCGTTATGCGTTATGCGTTATGCGTTATGCGTTATGCGTTATGCGTAATACGTTATGCGTTATGCGTTATACGTTATGCGTTATATGTTATGCGTTATGCGTTATGCGTTATGCGTTATGCGTTATGCGTTATGCGTTATGCGTTATGCGTTATGCGTTATGCGTTATGCGTTATGCGTTATGCGTAATGCGTTATGCGTTATGCGTTATACGTTATGCGTTATGCGTTATACGTTATGCTTTATGCGTTATGCGTGATCCGTTATGCGTTAGGCGTTATGCGTTATGCGTTATGCATTTTGCGTTATGCGCCATGCGTTATGCGTTATGAGTTATGCGTTATGCGTTATGCGTTATGCGTTATGCGTTATACGTTATGCGTTATGCGGTATGCGTTATGCGTTATGCGTTATGCGTTATGCGTTATGCGTTATGCGTTATACGTTATGCGTTTTGCGTTATGCGTTACGCGATATGCGTGATGCATTATGCGTTATGCGTTATGCGTTATGCGTTATGCATTTTGCGTTATGCGCCATGCGTTATGCGTTATGAGTTATGCGTTATGCGTTATGCGTTATGCGTTATGCGTTATGCGTTATACGTTATGCGTTATGCGTTATGCGTTATGCGTTATGCGTTATGCGTTATGCGTTATGCGTTATGCGTTATGCGTTATGCGTTATGCGTTATGCGTTATGCGTTATGCGTTATGCGTTATGCGTTATGCGTTATGCGTTATGCGTTATGCGTTGTGCGTTATACGTTTGCGTTAGGCGTTATGCTTTATGGGTTATGCGTTATGCATTATGCGTTATGCGTTATGCGTTATGCGTTATGCGTTATGCGTTATGCGTTATGCGTTATGCGTTATGCGTTATGCGTTATGCGTTATGCGTTATGCGTTATGCGTTGTGCGTTATTCGTTTGCGTTATGCGTTATGCGTTATGCATTTTGCGTTATGCGCCATGCGTTATGCGTTATGAGTTATGCGTTATGCGTTATGCGTTATGCGTTATGCGTTATACGTTATGCGTTATGCGTTATGCGTTATGCGTTATGCGTTATGCGTTATGCGTTATGCGTTATGCGTTATGCGTTATGCGTTATGCGTTATGCGTTATGCGTTATGCGTTATGCGTTATGCGTTATGCGTTATGCGTTATGCGTTATGCGTTATGCGTTATGCGTTGTGCGTTATACGTTTGCGTTAGGCGTTATGCTTTATGGGTTATGCGTTATGCATTATGCGTTATGCGTTATGCGTTATGCGTTATGCGTTATGCGTTATGCGTTATGCGTTATGCGTTATGCGTTATGCGTTATGCGTTATGCGTTATGCGTGATGCGTTATGCTTTTTGCGTTATGCGTTATGAGTTATACGTTATGCGTTAAGCGTTATGCGTTATGCTTTATGCGTTATGCGTGATCCGTTATGCGTTATGCGTTATTCATTTTGCGTTATGCGCCATGCGTTATGCGTTATGCGTTATGCGTTATGCGTTATGCGTTATGCGTTATGCGTTATGCGATATGCTATATGCGTTATGCGTTATGCGTTATGCGTTGTGCGTTATACGTTTGCGTTATGCGTTATGCGTTGTCCGTTATGCGTTATGCTTTATGCGTTATGCGTTATGCGTTATGCGTTATGCGTTATGCGTTATGCATTTTGCGTTATGCGTTATGCGTTATGCGTTATGCGTAATACGTTTGCGTTATGCGTTATGTGTTATGCGTTATGCTTTATGCGTTATGCGTTATGCGTTATGCGTTATACGTTTGCGTTATGCGTTATGCGTTGTGCGTTATACGTTTGCGTTATGCGTTATGCGTTATGCTTTATGCTTTATGCGTTATGCGTTATGCGTTATACGGTATGAGTTATGCGTTATTCGTTATGCGTTATGCGTTATGCGTTATGCGTTATGCGTTATGCGTTATGCGTTATGCGTTATGCGTTATGCGTTATGCGTTAACGTTATGCGTTATGCCTTTTGCGTTATGCTTTATGCGTTATGCGTTATGCGTTATGAGTTATACGTTATGCGTTATGCGTTATACGTTATGCGTTATGCGTTATGCGTTATGCGTTATGCGTTATGCGTTATGCGTTATGCGTTATGCGTTATGCGTTATGCGTTATGCGTTATGCGTTATGCGTTAACGTTATGCGTTATGCCTTTTGCGTTATGCTTTATGCGTTATGCGTTATGAGTTATACGTTATGCGTTATGCGTTATACGTTATGCGTTATGCGTTATGCGTTATGCGTTATGCGTTCTGTGTTGTGCGTTGTGCGTTGTGCGATATGCGTTATGCGTTATGGGTTATGGGTTATGTGTTATGCTATATGCGTTATGCATTTTGCGTTATGCGTTATGCGTTATGCGTTATGCGTTATGCGTTATGCGTTAAGCATTATGCGTTATGCGTTATGCGTTATGCGTTATGCGTTATGCGTTATGCGTTATGCGTTATGCGTTATGCGTTATGCGTTATGCGTTATGCGTTATGCGTTATGCGTTATGCGTTATGCGTTATGCGTTATGCGTTATGCGTTATGCGTTATGCGTTATGCGTTATGCGTTATGCGTTATGCGTTATGCGTTATGCGTTATGCGTTATGCGTTATGCGTTATGCGTTATGCGTTATGCGTAATGCGTTATGCGTTATGCGTTATGCGTTATGCGTTATGCGTTATGCGTTATGCGTTATGCGTTATGCGTTATGCGTTATGCGTTATGCGTTATGCGTTATACGTTATGCGTTATGCGTTATGCGTTATGCGTTATGCGTTATGCGTTATGCGTTATGCGTTATGCGTTATGCGTGATGCGTTATGCTTTTTGCGTTATGCGTTATGAGTTGTACGTTATGCGTTAAGCGTTATGCGTTATGCTTTATGCGTTATGCGTGATCCGTTATGCGTTATGCGTTATGCGTTATTCATTTTGCTTTATGCGCCATGCGTTATGCGTTATGCGTTATGCGTTATGCGTTATGCGTTATGCGTTATGCGATATGCTATATGCGTTATGCGTTATGCGTTATGCGTTATGCGTTGTGCGTTATACGTTTGCGTTATGCGTTATGCGTTGTCCGTTATGCGTTATGCTTTATGCGTTATGCGTTATGCGTTATGCGTTATGCGTTATGCCTTATGCGTTATGCATTTTGCGTTATGCGTTATGCGTTATGCGTAATACGTTTGCGTTATGCGTTATGTGTTATGCGTTATGCTTTATGCGTTATGCGTTATACGTTATGCGTTATATGTTATGCGTTATGCGTTATGCGTTATGCGTTATGCGTTATGCGTTATGCGTTATGCGTTATGCATAATGCGTTATGCGTTAAGCGTTATGCGTTATGCTTTATGCGTTATGCGTGATCCGTTATGCGTTACGCGTTATGCGTTATGCGTTATGCATTTTGCGTTATGCGCCATGCGTTATGCGTTATGCATTTTGCGTTATTCGCCATGCGTTATGCGTTATGAGTTATGCGTTATGCGTTATGCGTTATGCGTTATGCGTTATGCGTTATGCGTTATGCGTTATGCGTTATGCGTTATGCGTTATGCGTTATGCGTTATGCGTTATGCGTTATGCGTTATGCGTTATCCGTTATGCGTTATGCGTTTTGCGTTATGCGTTATGCGTTATGCGTTATGCGTTATGCGTTATGCGTTATGCGTTATGCGTTATGCGTTATGCGATATGCGTTGTGCGTTATACGTTTGCATTAGGCGTTATGCTTTATGGGTTATGCGTTATGCATTATGCGTTATGGGTTATGCGTTATGCGTTATGCATATGCGTTATGCGTTATGCGTTATGCGTTATGCGTTATGCGTTATGCGTTATGCGTTATGCGTTATGCGTTATGCGTTATGCGTTATGCGTTATGCGTTATGCGTGATGCGTTATGCTTTTTGCGTTATGCGTTATGAGTTATACGTTATGCGTTAAGCGTTATGCGTTATGCTTTATGCGTTATGCGTGATCCGTTATGCGTTATGCGTTATGCGTTATTCATTTTGCGTTATGCGCCATGCGTTTTGCGTTATGCGTTATGCGTTATGCGTTATGCGTTATGCGTTATGAGTTATGCGATATGCTATATGCGTTATGAGTTATGCGTTATGCGTTATGCGTTATGCGTTATGCGTTATGCGTTATGCGTTATGCGTTATACGTTATGCGTTATGCGTTATGCGTTATGCGTTATGCGTTATGCGTTATGCGTTATGCGTTATGCGTTATGCGTTATGCGTTATGCGTTATGCGTTATGCGTTATGCGTTATGCGTTATGCGTTATGCGTTGTGCGTTATACGTTTGCGTTAGGCGTTATGCTTTATGGGTTATGCGTTATGCATTATGCGTTATGCGTTATGCGTTATGCGTTATGCATATGCGTTATGCGTTATGCGTTATGCGTTATGCGTTATGCGTTATGCGTTATGCGATATGCGTTATGCGTTATGCGTGATGCGTTATGCTTTTTGCGTTATGCGTTATGAGTTATACGTTATGCGTTAAGCGTTATGCTTTATGCGTTATGCGTGATCCGTTATGCGTTATGCGTTATGCGTTATTCATTTTGCGTTATGCGCCATGCGTTATGCGTTATGCGTTATGCGTTATGCGTTATGCGTTATGCGTTATGCGATATGCTATATGCGTTATGCGTTATGCGTTATGCGTTATGCGTTGTGCGTTATACGTTTGCGTTATGCGTTATGCGTTGTCCGTTATGCGTTATGCTTTATGCGTTATGCGTTATGCGTTATGCGCCATGCGTTATGCGTTATGCGTTATGCGTTATGCGTTATGCGTTATGCGATATGCTATATGCGTTATGCGTTATGCGTTATGCGTTATGCTTTATGCGTTATGCGTTATGCGTTATGCGTTATACGTTTGCGTTATGCGTTATGCGTTGTGCGTTATACGTTTGCGTTATGCGTTATGCGTTATGCGTTGTTCGTTATGCGTTATGCGTTGGGCGTAATACGTTTACGTTATGCGTTATGCGTTATGCTTTATGCTTTATGCGTTATGCGTTATGCGTTATACGGTATGAGTTATGCGTTATTCGATATGCGTTATGCGTTATGCGTTATGCGTTATGCGTTATGCGTTATGCGTTATGCGTTAACGTTATGCGTTATGCCTTTTGCGTTATGCTTTATGCGTTATGCGTTATGAGTTATACGTTATGCGTTATGCGTTATACGTTATGCGTTATATGTTATGCGTTATGCGTTATGCGTTATGCGTTATGCGTTATGCGTTATGCGTTATGCGTTATGCGTTATGCGTTATGCGTTATGCGTTATGCGTTATGCGTTATGCGTTATGCGTTATGCGTTATGCGTTATGCGTGATGCGTTATGCTTTTTGCGTTATGCGTTATGAGTTGTACGCTATGCGTTAAGCGTTATGCGTTATGCTTTATGCGTTATGCGTGATCCGTTATGCGTTATGCGTTATGCGTTATTCATTTTGCTTTATGCGCCATGCGTTATGCGTTATGCGTTATGCGTTATGCGTTATGCGTTATGCGTTATGCGTTATGCGATATGCTATATGCGTTATGCGTTATGCGTTATGCGTTATGCGTTGTGCGTTATACGTTTGGGTTATGCGTTATGCGTTGTCCGTTATGCGTTATGCTTTATGCGTTATGCGTTATGCGTTATGCGTTATGCGTTATGCCTTATGCGTTATGCATTTTGCGTTATGCGTTATGCGTTATGCGTAATACGTTTGCGTTATGCGTTATGTGTTATGCGTTATGCTTTATGCGTTATGCGTTATACGTTATGCGTTATATGTTATGCGTTATGCGTTATGCGTTATGCGTTATGCGTTATGCGTTATGCGTTATGCGTTATGCGTAATGCGTTATGCGTTAAGCGTTATGCGTTATGCTTTATGCGTTATGCGTGATCCGTTATGCGTTACGCGTTATGCGTTATGCGTTATGCATTTTGCGTTATGCGCCATGCGTTATGCGTTATGCATTTTGCGTTATTCGCCATGCGTTATGCGTTATGAGTTATGCGTTATGCGTTATGCGTTATGCGTTATGCGTTATGCGTTATGCGTTATGCGTTATGCGTTATGCGTTATGCGTTATGCGTTATGCGTTATGCGTTATGCGTTATGCGTTATGCGTTATGCGTTATCCGTTATGCGTTATGCGTTTTGCGTTATGCGTTATGCGTTATGCGTTATGCGTTATGCGTTATGCGTTATGCGTTATGCGATATGCGTTGTGCGTTATACGTTTGCATTAGGCGTTATGCTTTATGGGTTATGCGTTATGCATTATGCGTTATGGGTTATGCGTTATGCGTTATGCATATGCGTTATGCGTTATGCGTTATGCGTTATGCGTTATGCGTTATGCGTTATGCGTTATGCGTTATGCGTTATGCGTTATGCGTTATGCGTTATGCGTTATGCGTTATGCGTTATGCGTTATGCGTTATGCGTTATGCGTGATGCGTTATGCTTTTTGCGTTATGCGTTATGAGTTATACGTTATGCGTTAAGCGTTATGCGTTATGCTTTATGCGTTATGCGTGATCCGTTATGCGTTATGCGTTATGCGTTATTCATTTTGCGTTATGCGCCATGCGTTTTGCGTTATGCGTTATGCGTTATGCGTTATGCGTTATGCGTTATGAGTTATGCGATATGCTATATGCGTTATGCGTTATGCGTTATGCGTTATGCGTTGTGCGTTATACGTTTGCGTTATGCGTTATGCGTTGTCCGTTATGCGTTATGCTTTATGCGTTATGCGTTATGCGTTATGCGTTATGCGTTATAAGTTATGCGTTATGCGTTATGCGTTATGCGTTATGCATTTTGCGTTATGGGTTATGCGTTATGCGTTATGCGTAATACGTTTGCGTTATGCGTTATGTGTTATGCGTTATGCTTTATGCGTTATGCGTTATGCTTTATGCTTTATGCGTTATGCGTTATGCGTTATACGGTATGAGTTATGCGTTATTCGTTATGCGTTATGCGTTATGCGTTATGCGTTATGCGTTATGCGTTATGCGTTATGCGTTATGCGTTATGCGTTATAAGTTATACGTTATGCGTTATGCGTTATACGTTATGCGTTATATGTTATGCGTTATGCGTTATGCGTTATGCGTTATGCGTTATGCGTTATGAGTTATGCGTTATGCGTTATGCGTTATGCGTTATGCGTTATGCGTTATGCGTTATAAGTTATGCGTTATGCGTTATGCGTTATGCGTTATGCGTTATGCGTTATGCGTTATGCGTTATGCGTTATGCGTTATGCGTTATGCGTTATGCGTTATGCGTTATGCGTTATGCGTTATGCGTTATGCGTTGTGCGTTATACGTTTGCGTTAGGCGTTATGCTTTATGGGTTATGCGTTATGCATTATGCGTTATGCGTTATGCGTTATGCGTTATGCATATGCGTTATGCGTTATGCGTTATGCGTTATGCGTTATGCGTTATGCGTTATGCGATATGCGTTATGCGTTATGCGTGATGCGTTATGCTTTTTGCGTTATGCGTTATGAGTTATACGTTATGCGTTAAGCGTTATGCTTTATGCGTTATGCGTGATCCGTTATGCGTTATGCGTTATGCGTTATTCATTTTGCGTTATGCGCCATGCGTTATGCGTTATGCGTTATGCGTTATGCGTTATGCGTTATGCGATATGCTATATGCGTTATGCGTTATGCGTTATGCGTTATGCGTTGTGCGTTATACGTTTGCGTTATGCGTTATGCGTTGTCCGTTATGCGTTATGCTTTATGCGTTATGCGTTATGCGTTATGCGTTATGCGTTATGCGTTATGCGTTATGCGTTATGCGTTATGCGTTATGCGTTATGCATTTTGCGTTATGCGTTATGCGTTATGCGTTATGCGTAATACGTTTGCGTTATGCGTTATGTGTTATGCGTTATGCTTTATGCGTTATGCGTTATGCGTTATGCGTTATACGTTTGCGTTATGCGTTATGCGTTGTGCGTTATACGTTTGCGTTATGCGTTATGCGTTATGCGTTGTTCGTTATGCGTTATGCGTTGGGCGTAATACGTTTGCGTTATGCGTTATGCGTTATGCTTTATGCTTTATGCGTTATGCGTTATGCGTTATGCGATATGCTATATGCGTTATGCGTTATGCGTTATGCGTTATGCGTTGTGCGTTATACGTTTGCGTTATGCGTTATGCGTTGTCCGTTATGCGTTATGCTTTATGCGTTATGCGTTATGCGTTATGCGTTATGCGTTATGCGTTATGCGTTATGCGTTATGCATTTTGCGTTATGCGTTATGCGTTATGCGTTATGCGTAATACGTTTGCGTTATGCGTTATGTGTTATGCGTTATGCTTTATGCGTTATGCGTTATGCGTTATGCGTTATTCATTTTGCGTTATGCGCCATGCGTTATGCGTTATGCGTTATGCGTTATGCGTTATGCGTTATGCGATATGCTATATGCGTTATGCGTTATGCGTTATGCGTTATGCGTTGTGCGTTATACGTTTGCGTTATGCGTTATGCGTTGTCCGTTATGCGTTATGCTTTATGCGTTATGCGTTATGCGTTATGCGTTATGCGTTATGCGTTATGCGTTATGCGTTATGCGTTATGCGTTAACGTTATGCGTTATGCCTTTTGCGTTATGCTTTATGCGTTATGCGTTATGAGTTATACGTTATGCGTTATGCGTTATACGTTATGCGTTATGCGTTATGCGTTATGCGTTATGCGTTCTGTGTTGTGCGTTGTGCGTTGTGCGATATGCGTTATGCGTTATGGGTTATGGGTTATGCGTTATGCTATATGCGTTATGCATTTTGCGTTATGCGTTATGCGTTATGCGTTATGCGTTATGCGTTATGCGTTAAGCGTTATGCGTTATGCGTTATGCGTTATGCGTTATGCGTTATGCGTTATGCGTTATGCGTTATGCGTTATGCGTTATGCGTTATGCGTTATGCGTTATGCGTTATGCGTTATGCGTTATGCGTTATGCGTTATGCGTTATGCGTTATGCGTTATGCGTTATGCGTTATGCGTTATGCGTTATGCGTTATGCGTTATGCGTTATGCGTTATGCGTTATGCGTTATGCGTAATGCGTTATGCGTTATGCGTTATGCGTTATGCGTTATGCGTTATGCGTTATGCGTTATGCGTTATGCGTTATGCGTTATGCGTTATGCGTTATGCGTTATGCGTTATGCGTTATGCGTTATGCGTTATGCGTTATGCGTTATGCGTGATGCGTTATGCTTTTTGCGTTATGCGTTATGAGTTGTACGTTATGCGTTAAGCGTTATGCGTTATGCTTTATGCGTTATGCGTGATCCGTTATGCGTTATGCGTTATGCGTTATTCATTTTGCTTTATGCGCCATGCGTTATGCGTTATGCGTTATGCGTTATGCGTTATGCGTTATGCGTTATGCGATATGCTATATGCGTTATGCGTTATGCGTTATGCGTTATGCGTTGTGCGTTATACGTTTGCGTTATGCGTTATGCGTTATGCCTTATGCGTTATGCATTTTGCGTTATGCGTTATGCGTTATGCGTAATACGTTTGCGTTATGCGTTATGTGTTATGCGTTATGCTTTATGCGTTATGCGTTATACGTTATGCGTTATATGTTATGCGTTATGCGTTATGCGTTATGCGTTATGCGTTATGCGTTATGCGTTATGCGTTATGCGTAATGCGTTATGCGTTAAGCGTTATGCGTTATGCTTTATGCGTTATGCGTGATCCGTTATGCGTTACGCGTTATGCGTTATGCGTTATGCATTTTGCGTTATGCGCCATGCGTTATGCGTTATGCATTTTGCGTTATTCGCCATGCGTTATGCGTTATGAGTTATGCGTTACGCGTTATGCGTTATGCGTTATGCGTTATGCGTTATGCGTTATGCGTTATGCGTTATGCGTTATGCGTTATGCGTTATGCGTTATGCGTTATGCGTTATGCGTTATCCGTTATGCGTTATGCGTTTTGCGTTATGCGTTATGCGTTATGCGTTATGCGTTATGCGTTATGCGTTATGCGTTATGCGTTATGCGATATGCGTTGTGCGTTATACGTTTGCATTAGGCGTT